>CM070083.1:29864187-30464187 GCA_036250285.1 Pyrocoelia pectoralis | reverse complement strand
TCTCATATTGTAGACAATTTAGTCTACTTTAAAAACTTGCTGCGTATGTATTGTCGAAAAACTAGTTCTTTAGGCTTAAAATCGCCAAAAACTGAAATAAAGTCGAAAATGTTGCGGTTTTTTCGATTTATGACAAGGTTGCGTTCGGCGCTCGAGGTCTCAAACTTGGATTATTCATTGGGGTAACATCATAAATAAGTCAGCAAAAAATCAGAACTACCGGATTTGACGCAAGGTACCACCCCTTTCAGGCGACAAGGTTACTGGACTATAGCGCCCTTTATAGAAATTTAATGTCGATTATATGTATTTCTACAAAAGTTTTAATGTGCGCTTTCAAATTTGAATAAATTCAATGAAACTTTATTCAAAATTGTGATCGAGCTGACACGCAGACCCTCCCCGAAATGTTATAAGGCCGAGCTCTTCTGTAGTATGGGGTACCACAAAACGTATTAGACGACGTGGGGCAAGGTGGTTCAGAGTTTCCACGTATATTTCCTTCCCCACAGATATCAGTATAAACTGGAAAGAACAGATTCGTAACCGTGTCCAGAGGCCGAAGGAAATGGCATTCGAATACATCACAGACTTCATGACATTGATACACCCACATGGAAGAATGTTCCAGGCAGGATCGAATGTACGAGAACCTACCAGAATGGTCGCCTTTCGGCAGCTTCCCACTTTTGGTTGTGGCTGAGGCCATCCACTCTGGGTCGAAATTGAGCTACCCTCAGGATGGTACTGTTCTTGTTTGACCGGTTGTTGTCTTTAGTCTGGATTCCCACTTGGAGCCGTCATACGCCAGGTTGTGCATATGTCCAAGCTGATGCCCTTCATCACTCCTGTATAACAGAATGGAGGCTCATCGTGTAGATCTTCGTATTTGTGGCACACTCTTTCATGTGTCTTGAGGAGAAAAGGCATTAGGATGATAAAGCGATATGATTTATGTATTGAGTAGTATAGTTACTGGGCTAGGGGACGAAGCAATTTTTATTTTCCCCCATCGTTTTGGTATGTATCGGAAAGCGGTTCACTCCACTAGTCTCCATTGCAGTAGAGATGGAATTCAATGAGTTGTATGCTGAAAACAGCTTTAGCGCCCAGGTGATCCTCTCCACGTCTACTGCCTGATCTTCAGTTGTGCAGTTATCCACCATGAGAGGTTGTCCGCAAAGGACTTTAGAGGCTTCTTCTTAGAAAACAGTTGGAAGTTTGCCTAGTAATTGTGTGATATGGAAGTTCAGATCTTTGGAGGAATTTTTCCCATTTAATCAAAGCGATTACATGGAATAACCCAAAATGGTTGAGCACACTTAATTGTAGAAGGCATAATTGTTCAAGCTCACTGTACATCGGAATTGCAAAAACTTCCGGCATTTTTTATCGGCATTAAAGTTTGCTTAAATTATCGTTCTGTGAGTCTAATAAAAACTAAATTATTTCAACACGATGTTTATTTTCATAAATCTTCCATGCAATTCTTCAAACTTGGGTAATCCCCATGTCCCTTATTATTGCTTATCTTATCTATCACTGAAGTCTCTTAAAACAAATGTTACATGCAGTGTAAATCCCCCCTTTCCAAGTCGTACATTTTTCGATAGCCTTTGGGAAACTATACAGGGTGGGCCAATAGTGCGGGGATGAAAGATTGTGGGTTTATTAACGAATATTACTAAAGTTAGTTACTCGGATTCGTTTTAGGTAGTATGTGTGATACATAAAGTCGCACTAGAATTGACCCAAGGAATCCAAATATACAATAATATACAGGGGGTTCCATTTAAAAAACGCAACTTTGATATAAATCACTTTGCGGTTGAAGTGAAAATACTTTAGGGTTGTAGCCCCACCATATCCCAGCAACTAACTTTTAGAAATATTCGTTAATAAACCCACAGTGTTCCATCTCCGCACTATTGGCCCACCCTGTATTAACAATGTCAACAATATGAATGATAAGAGAGCAAAGTTCTTTCGTATCGGTACTATTTCTTTTTTGATGTTGCAATCGATTAATGCTCAGAATTTATTGTTGTGTATTAGGGGAACCACCAGATTCTCTTATAAATAATCGATTCCACTCTACTTTTCATTCAAACCACAAGTAAACGTCCAAGATGAAACTGTCAGTTTTTGTGCTAGTTGCAGTAATGCTTGTTTTGTTGTGTTGTGCGATGCAGACGGAGGCACGTCGTCGTTGTCGTTCCTGTGTGCCATTTTGCGGCAGCAATGAACGTATGATGTAAGTTGAGTAACGTTTTTGTTTTTTTTTGTTTTCACTGGTTTAATATTACAGATCCACCTGTTTCTCTGGAGGAGTAGTTTGCTGCCCAAGATGATCAAAATTCCTAATGTTGTTTTATATTTATTAAGAAACTTATATTACATACCTATACCTTTTAACCGTTTTTTTGTTGACAAAACCTCAAAGTTGCCGAAGAGCGAGTCCGCGAGAACTATTTTAGAACTTTTGGTTCACCTAAAATTGGATGGGTAGAGTGGTTTGGTGGTTTTTCACAGTGAAACATAGTGAGAGTATCGTTGAATATCCCTACACCATTTTTCCTTGAATTAAATCATTTTGTCACAATTGCACCTGAGGGATAAGGTGTAAAGACACGAAAAGGAGTAAGTGAACCTGATGGATAAGATGTATACAGTTATAATTGCGGGTTTACCTCCTTTTCTTCCTTTGTTCGTTTATGTACACAGCCCACCTAGAACGGGGAAACAATAAAAATGTACACAGTTTTTGAATAAAAAATTTGGGAAAAAGTGGAAAAATCTCGCTCTCTGTTACGGGGAGACCTTGGTTCACTCCCACGTATCACAGGAAAAAATCATTTAATAGACCTTAAATTGGTTTGGTCCATAATTGATGTAAATGTGTAAAAGAGCTCAAAATGATTCAATTGAGAAATGAAAACTCTAAACCTTCCCCATGTTTTTTATCAATTAATTAAAAGTGCGATATGTTTCGACAATATAAAATTATCATCTTCAGATATTAGCTATAATAAACTTAATTAAAATAGTAAATTCTATTTGTCATTGTTATTATTATATTCTTTACCTTGTAGCTTTTAATTATTTTAATTAAGTTTATTATAGTTATTGCCTGAAGATTTTATATTGTCGAAACATGTCGCACTTTTAATTAATTAATAAAAAACATGGGTAATTTTTAAAAAAGCAATACACAACCATAAATAATATTTTGTTCCAAAGTCTACTGATTGATTTTCAGTAAAACTTTGGTTCTCCTATGTATGAAACAATTTTATAAATTAATTCGGAATCCCTTAGGAATAGACGTTTGAACATGATTACAAAAAATGTTCATATTTTAATTCTCTTTCGATCATGCAGAAGACGTACAGGGTGTTCCATTTAAAAAAGTTGAGAAAACTTGTTTTGAATTTTATAAAAATTGTAGGTTAAATTTGAACATCCTGTATAAGATGAAACATCATAAACGAAATCATAACATCTAACAACCATCTACAACAAGAATCGAATCCAACTTTGACGTGAAAGTTATACGTATGTTATGCCGCGCGTGTAGAGGAAGGAATGAAAATTAAATTTTTTAAAGAAATTGTTTATTGCTGCTAAACTATTCGTTTAAGTCGTAATATTCTAGGAATAAATAAAGGGGTCCATAGATGCTCAACATGTAAAATTATACAGAGGGTTCCATTAAAGAAATTTTTGTTTGTTTGCCACACGGTTTTGAAACACCCTGTACATGTCAAAATATTTTACTAATGCCCCCTTAACAATAACTAACAACTGCGCTTGAATGAATCTTCTAATTTTTTTCGTGTCGGTACTATAGAAGCCCGACGCACTGTTGAAGGACAGGTGTATTATACAGGGTGTTACTTAATGGTATGTACTTATTTTAAGGGGGCATTCCTGAACCAATTTTAAGTCGAAAAGTTCATATAAACGTATGCCTTAAATTCCTTAGTTTTCGATATACAGAGTGCTTCGTTTTTTCTTAAAAATCTCGAAGACGGTAACAGCTATTTAAGAAATTGGCTCAGGAATGCCCCCTTACAATTAGTACATACCATTAAGTGACACCCTGTATACATAAGGAAAGTAATGTCATCGAAAAAAAATCTAACTCGAAATTTTGGCGAATCTCAACGTTTTGAGTCCTCCTGAGTCCAAAACCACCATCTTTGAAAAATGTTTCTTTTTGGGTGCGTGCGTACATTATGGCTGTGGAGCCTAAAGTCCTATATCGATTTTGATGAAATTTCAAACTAAGGCCTATTAAAAAGCTTCATCGATAAAACTAGCTTCTCATCAAAATTAGCCCAAGGGGGGGGGGGCCCAAACTAGGGGCCTTATTTTGGGAGCAAACATTCAAATTTTAACCCAAATTGTTTTCCCTTGGTGAAAAGTTAGTAGACATGGTTACAAGTAAAACGCCGTTTTTGTATTGTTTTTAAATTCAAAATGGCGGCGAATATAGGAATTGTCCAAGTTTTGACTTTTTAGGGTCTAGCTCAAGAACCGTTTAACTTAATTAAAATTTGAAAATTGGAAATTATAGCCAAAGGATGGCCACAACTTTTACTTATAATTGATAAAGAACAAAAATTTAACGTGCCCAATTTATTGGTGCCCAAAATTGGTCAAAAGTTAAAAATCGATTTTCTCTCTCGCTCGTCTTCATTTAGAACTGAATCCTTGGTCTCGTTCTCTGAGTCCTAAAGATGGTTTTTCAAAATATTCGAAGGTGACTGATATTCTAGGAGCCACTTTTACATGTCTTGGCGACCTTGTTTCTTTCAAGATGTCCGACAGTGTGACATTTACTCGATCATTGAAACGTTCGTCAGTCAGTGGTATAATGCATGTTGGGATACGTTACAAGAGTGTTTTGAACCCTTGATTGCTAATTATTTTGATATTGAATTATTCCCGTGTAGGGACGGGCCAAGAATAACCCTACCGCAGGGCCACTGCGTGTCGTAAAAGGCGACTAATCAATGGCCGTGGGGAAGTAGAAGTGGAATGAAATTAATGGTAAAATTTACGTTTATTAAATGAGAGAGAATTGTTCCTTCCTCCTCGTATAGGTGGATTCATCATTAAAGTTTTTGATGCGTTGCATTTCCCAAGGTATGTGACCTCAGTTGGGATTTAAATGATTATAATACACTATCTGGGTAATAGTTAGTGACGTGAATCGTCATTTGGACGTCCGCTGATATTGCAGATTGTACGATATTTATAAATCCGTGTTACTATTATTCTGAGCTCTAGTAGTGTCAGTGGACTACCAAACTATGTCAAAAGTGTGACGTTCCTTAAGGTCGGACAAGGTCGTTTGGTTTTCTTTGGAGTTTTGGAACGCAGGGTAGTTTGAGTATAGGATAAGTAACCTCACTTTATTGCTCTGGCAGCATTTATAGCTAAAATGATGTAGATACTGTGTGGCTTTAAGTTCCGAAATCCTGAGCAGTGGCTTGGCGGGGCGGAGGGAGGGGGTAGAGTAATGAAACGCGACGCCTTTTTTTTTGTTTAAGTCTGTTTAATCTAAAATTCCATACAAATTTGCAAAAATTCCATAGGTTTATCCAGATGCGTAAAATGACCAGCATCCTCAATCGTTCGGAATGTCGCATTCGGAAATAGTTCCAAAATCTGGGAATGATCTGTCCTCCTGATAGAGAATATTGCGTTTTTAAGCGAACACTGACTAGCTAATAACTACTTACGGAACGAGTTTAGATTTTCCACCTGCGATGAATAAGACGGGCCCTTGGAATTTACCATCTTGAATCGGAACTCTCAGTATATTGCTGTAGAAATTCTTAAATAACGCCGAAACGTTTGATCTCCAAGAAAACCTGAAAATAGCATTTTATATGTTTTGCAACAACCGTAAAGCGCGAACACCTTCCATCGGGTTGTTGAATGAGATTGTTAAGCAAAGAGGTTCGTATCCGTGGATCTTTTATACGTTTTTCTAACTGCTTTTCAACACATATCCTCGCTTCGCACATCGTCATGTTCACTGGTAGCTGTACTTGTACCATGGTGTTGAGAATATCACCTAGTGGTCGTATAGCAGAAGGCACAGTGATGGGTGACACATCTACAATGATCAATTTTTCTACGAGACTAGGCTAAACATGTGTGAAAAAACTTCTTTGTATAACTTACATGCTTTAAAGCTAAATGAGCAAACGTTTGACCGCCCATCGAGTGTCCCAACAAACACGCGCGTTGTAATTTTTGTTTCGTAAATAACAATTTTACATCCTCAACCATTAATGGATATGTATGGTTTTCATCGTAGGGACTCTCACCATGGTTTCGTGCATCGAGTGCAATTATTTTTCGATTGCTATTCGCACGTTCGCCGAATTGCCTCCATTCGTCCTTACATCCAAGTATTCCGTGCATGATTATTAACGGATTTCGCCTAATTCCAATTGGCAATCTCTCTTCGTATACGTCAAATGCCATGTCGATCACCTTTTGAGTATGAAATCTATGACACGTTAAGACATATCGCATTCTTGAAACATGTTTATAAAGTATCGACACTTTAAAGTACATGGTGCGATTTACGTAGTTTAAGTACTACTAATTCGTTATCTGTATTTATTTATATCGCTTGTGATAGCTAATTATAGAACATCATGGAACTGTGCCTTTATTGTGAAAATCTGCAAAAACGCACAGGTAAATGTCAGACATTTTAATTTTTTATTAAATTATGCTGAAAAAACAAAAAAAATTGTATAAGGAAACTATTTAAAAGAAATAAAAATAAGATAAACAACTTAAATTAAACAAAGTTAACTAGAAAAGTAAACAAAATTAATTAACCAAAAAAACGAACAAAATAAATAAACATACTATCTTGCATAATTTAATAAGGGCGAAGTTCAGATACCCGGTTACCAATTCAATTCACTTCAATTTAATTTATTGTACTTACTTATTATTATTATACAATATTATTATATTAATTAATTAAATTAATTAATATTATATATATTAATATATTAATTAATTAATTATTAATATGCTTACACAAGATTCCTATTTCCATAACCTAACATAACACAATAAAATAATAATACCCACTAAAATTACAATCTATCCACTTCCCATCCCCTACAGATTACCACCCTCTCCTTTTCCTAAATTCTATCACCTCCTCCATCCACTTTATCCCTACTCCTCCCTCGCTTAACACCCATTTCCACCCTCCCTCCTGTTCTCTCAGTTCACAAGATTCCTCCACCATTTGCACCATCGTCTCCCTCCCCATTCCACACAGTCTGCGTACCCTCTCCTCCTCCTCCCGCCAGTACTTATTGTCCCTTTCCTCATTCCCCACTCTAAACCGTGTCAGTATCCTCTTCCTCCTTATGTTGATTTCCTCGGTTAAATACTTCGGCAAACCGTTTATCACCCCTGTACTTTCCATTGTACCTCTCTGCATTAATTTTCGCCCTCCTCTCCTGCTTTTGCACATCTTCTACTCTTCTTACTATATCCCCAACCACCCCCCACCCCTCCTCTCCACCTCTTTTCTCGCATATCCACACCTCTCGTAGAAGCACCTTCTTCCCTCCTGCCCATGTACTATCTTCATCTTCTTCACTTCAACCCACCTGAATTCAAGAGTCCCCCTTCTTCCCGCCTCTCCATCCTTTCCTCAAAGGCCATCGCTCTCTTTCTCGCCACTATTCCAATTTTATCTAGCTTCACCTCTTCCTCCACCACATATCCCGGGGTTTCCCTTTCAAGCCCCAATACCCTGGTACAGAGCCTCTTACAGGTTATCCGTTAGTATATAAGGCCATTTAAATGCCACTGTTTTACTTGTCTAGAGCGATATTAAGCTAACGATAATAAATTCTACACATTGATATGTGTCTTAGGTTGAGAAGAGGATCCACTTCGCTAAAATCTTTTCCATTTCTTACTGGCACGTATTAGACACTTGTCTCGTCGGGAACGAAATCGGTTTTTTACCAGGTTGACTAAACGCTTCATTGGAAAAAATGTCCACTCCTCTACCTTAATAATCGACAGGGTGATTTATGAGTTTTGACTCAAACTACTGTAAGCCATAACTTTGTTAATGTTTATTTGATTGATTTCAAATTTTGATGCGAAGTTATGCTATTCCTACCTAATTATCACACGCGATCAAAATTTAAATAATCCAAGACAGGTCTTTAAACATTAGCCCGGCTTGGATTCTACAATTTTACGCACTCTGTATATGGATTTTGCAAAATTTTTGATGGTTCCCTTTCACAAATAAATTTTATAGTATTTGTTTAAGTGTAGTTTCAATAAGTCGTGTTTCTTGTTTGATTTTTCTTAAATTAATACGAAGATACGAAAAAAATTCAAGAGACAAAACGTTGTATTTTTAGTTGCTTAATGCGAAAAAAATATAATAAAATGTCAAAAAAAAGTCAGTGGCGCACATTTTTTTTGGCCAAAGAGTTGGTTAAGGTACCCCCCGGGACGCCACTGGACTTAATACTTTGAATCAAGTTAGGACTAAATGAGCATCTTCCTATCATAGATAACGCTACCAAATTTTAAACAAAATCGGCTAAAGGATTATTGAGATATTTACGAAAAACCGATAGGTATTTTAAAAAAACTGTATCTTGACAATGAAGCATTACCGGACATATGTTTATTTGAACTTTTCGGCTAAAAATCACTTAAAGAATAATCCCTTGAAGTTTGACCACGTACTTAAAAAACACCCTGTATACCTACCTATATTCGACTTTTGCAAATTATATTTGGACATCACAGCGACATGGTTTTCAAAGAACCGTGTGGCGTCTAATTTGTTGAAGCCTTGATTATGATCGATACTCGTGGCTTCGACCTTACGAACTCGGCTTCTGGTTCTTCAAAGTATGCTTTATCTGAAGATTGTCTGCAGATCTATAGGCAAGGCGAGAAAATTGCCATCTCGATAAACCAGGAAATATGTTGGAAAGCTTAAATAGATGGGCAGCCATTGCATTTTCTTCTACCATGTTCAGCACCTTTTTTCCCAATTCTAGCGTTCTTACTCTTCTTGGTTCTCCAGTTCGTTTAAGTGAGCCTGTTTCGTGAAGACGTTGATGAATATACTTTGGAGTTATTCTACCATTGCCAAGTCCATACGAGAAATGCATATCAGTCATCTCCGCATTTGTATAGCGATTCATGCCAGACATCTTCACTATCAATTGTTTCTTGGCAACTCTCCAATCGGTGTATGGCATCCAGAATTAAACTGATAGTGTTTCCGACGGCACTAGCTCCGTGTGAATGCACAAGAATAGCCCTTCATACTAATCAGAATGTGATTTTTGTAAATTTTGAACCATTTTACTTTTATTCTCGATACGCTGATGAGAGACTTTTTGGATTTTGGAGCGAAATTAGGAAAAAGCTAAAAAAGGTTGCATTTCTAATTACTTTATTTAAAACAGTTATGAAAATTGCAGAAATCTACAGGGCGTTTATATTTTTGCATAAAATTCCAAACGACTTGCCCCGTGAGCACCCCACAGGAATTTTTGGATCAACTCTCTAAAATGTCTAAAAGACCCTTCATAAAATGACTAAATTTTAGTTTTAATGAAATTGGCCTAACCATTTTTTTGGTGACTCATAGAAAAATCGATTGCTTTTTTAAACTTTAACATCCTGTATTTCAGAAATGAAGCGGTTCTGGAGATATGTTTATAGGAACTTTTTTTCATATTTTGACCCAAGAAATATCTCCCTAATTTTGTACCGCAAATTTAGGAAACACACTGTATACGATACACTGGACATTCGTGGAAAGGTTCACTATACGTCCCTTATGTAAATAGTCTTTTTTTTTAAACACAATAGTTGACATATCTTCTTTTTCCATGATAACGCAATTTCTCACATCAGTTCAGACACGGACTGGTTTGTTCTTGATTTTTACCATTTCATCTCGATCAAAGCACCTATGATTACGTTAATTTCTTGCATAATACTGCCACGTTGTAAGAATGATGACTTCTAGTACAAGGTCATTTCATTTCTCCAACCCCGCGAACTGCACTGTTGCGGCCACTTCATTCTGCAAAATGTATAATTTCACCCTGCCGTTAAATTTTTTTATTTATTACAACAACGTGGTTTTTGCATTCCAGTAAATACTTTTTACTCTGGTGGCGGGGGACTGGAACCATAGATAATTGAGTCCTATGAATTTTTGGGACGATGCGGTATTGAAAGATAGTACATAATCATATAAACTAATTTTAATTAGATCACAATCCGATTGTTCAATCATTGAAATTGAACCTTTTTGCTTAAATATTAAGGGCTATGGCTCTAATTTATAACAAAATAAATTATGAAAGTCAAACAACTTACGCACTAAAAAATTGAGCTATTTACACATACATAATTTGTACACTTTAAACAATTTATAATCGGCTACTTTCATGCGAGTGTGGCCTTTCAATGTGAATATTTGGATACACAGCTCCTTTGGGTAGAGTTGCCAGTGAAGATTCATCGGCCGTTGTGAAAATTTTGTTATCGTGTCCTAACTCTTTATCAAGAGATGGCTGTTTTTGTGGCCCATCCATAAGGAACATCGTTAGGAAGAATAAAATAGAACCTGAAATATACAAATTATACTATGTCATGAATGGTTTCAATTACTTACTTATCCCGTAAAATCCGGCGAAGAAAATGTAAAGACTCTCTCTGTAACCCAGAACTCGTGAAACGGGATCGACAAGAATTGGTAAGTTACCACCGATGTTGTTCATCACAAACAAGAATATACCGATTGTTGTCGAGCGTACTTGTAACGGCACGATTTCGACAAGTAGTGCAAAGAGAATTCCGAACCACATTTCAGCTGTGAATTTTTTTGTTAGATGGGTTCCGTGTTGTGCAGATGAAATTACTCACCGAAGAAGTAGGAGATGCCTAATGTAATCATTGCACCTACTGGGCTAAAGTAGACCGCACCAAAGGAACCAGGCGTGGCAATAATTTGACTAATAGCCAAAACCGCTAAACGCGAACGAATTCCTAGTTTAGCAACGATTTTATCGGAAATAATGCCACCAACTACGACACCAATGCTGCCAATTACGATCGTGACAGCGAGTAACCACCAACCCAGGTCATAGTCCGGGAAGTAGGTTTGATAGTATAAATCGCAGTTGTAGGCAAAACACATTCCACCTAAAAGCCGAACTTAATGATTTTTACCAGGAATTCTATGGGAAACTTACCGCAATGACGTATCGAAGCTGCAAGCGCGAACATGATGATACGAGGATCTTTAATAACTGCCCAAAGCTTTTCGCGTTTTTTTGTTTTTACCGAAGTGTCTTGGTCACCTTCGCTAAATGATTTACGTTCAGGTTCCCTTAGCGTTAACCCGGTTAACACGGCTACTACTAAGGCCAAAATTCCAGTACCATAATATACAGATCTCCATCCCTGAAAATGAGAGATAATCAACTTAAGGGTCAAAATGAATCAAATTACTTACCAAATCTGCTATATTTAAACGTGGGATGTATCTTCCAACTGGAAACGCGAGACCGTAACCACCATAGATTCCCCAGTTGAAGATCGACATAACCAACGCACGTTTCTGCTCGGGAAAAATATCGGAAAGGATCCCGGTGGCTAAAGGATTACAGCCCGCTTCGCTAAAAGAAGAACAAGTTAGTTTTTTTCTGGCTTAGATGATTTTGAACAGTCATACCCAGCTGCCATTACCATACGCAGTATGACCAGGTGCCAATACTCTTTGACGGTTCCACACAAAATTATTGCTATCGCAAAAACGACCGTACAAATGGTCAGCATACGCACTCTGTTAAATTTATCAGCCGCAAAACCTATTATGACACCCATTACTGTAAAGACTGCCATAAAACTGGGACCGGCCAATATTTGGTAGTCGATACCCAACCCGTTGTAGTTCCATTCGCAGTAAGTTGTTCCATTTATGTTGAATGATAAGCATCTGAAATTTAAAAACTGTGAGCACAACAGATTCTCTCGTTAGTAAAAACTGTGGTAACCAATGGAGTTTTCGTTTGAATGAATTGAAAAAAAAAATGATCCATAAATCGTGTTATTGAGACAAATTCCTCAATTCATGCAGAACTATTGACTGAAATAGACGTCGATGGTGTTGAATTCGTTACAAGGAACCCCTCGTTTTTTTTGCCCGTATAATTTTTTGGCTGAGAGGTCCAGAAAATTGCTTGGTTGGTTTAAGTTTCTGCATCAATTGAGAATTTGAAAAATTGAATCTAAAGGTAAGCTCAGGGAAAGCAAAATGTTGCAAAATGCAATTAAATCACTCACTCGCCTTGACTACGTAATTCAGAGGTCAAAAATGATAATTATAACCGAAAATGTAAGAAGTGTCCAAACACTTTAAGTGTATATCCCCCACCAAATTTTCAAAATTTTCCTAACCATAGTTTTCTCATAATCGATCGATGTCGTACCCGGAGGACCACTCTGTATAAAGTGATTTCTGATCGGTTTATAGCACCGCAGAAATTGAAGAATGAATAGTAAGCGTTACAGTACCACAAAAGGATAATAATAATAATAGAAAAGAGATTTGAAGAAGGGGCATGGGAATTACTTACTCAATTATCAGACGGTTGGATAAGACGAATGTGATACCATAGAAGAGTAAAAAAATTGGCAGAGTGATCTCTAATAGAAAAATGGAAGGACATCCCCAAGTTGGGAGACCTAAAGAAATGGCTGAAGGAGATTTAAATGTGGAAGATTGGATTCGAACGAGTACAAACCGAGTTTGCCGGCGGCATATTAAATTTGTATTTTTTTGGATGAGCAATGAGCATCGTTTATCGAGGGGGACGTCCAAAATGTACCAATTTCCAATGGGAAAAACATTGCATTTATCAAGATGAACCAAACGGCTGAAAGTAAAAAATTGTAAATTTCAAAAGGTTGGGGGGCTAACTAGGCGTAATTGTAATTTGAAAAAAAAGAGGCGAGGGTACTAATTTCGTGACTAAAATAATTATAATCTGTATTTACTATAAAAATTGAAAATCGACAAGCGTTAAAGTGAGCAACAAGCGGACAACAAACGATTTAAAGAAAATATTGTTAATTTTAAAAGTGGTGGCGAGGCGGGGGTTAAGTTTATGTAATGCGAAATTATTATAAATATTAAAAGTCGACAAACGTTAAAAAATAACCTACAAATACCTGCAATAGATAAAGAATAGGTTAAATGTAACAAAATTGGTAAATTTTTAAAGTGGCGGGGGGGGGGGGATGTAAATCTTATTTCTTGAAAATTTGAAAATCGACAAAAGTTGTTTTTTAGGTAATTTAAGATATAATTATATAATACAAGGTGTTCAAAAAGTATGGAAACGCTTGAATATCTCACAATATCCTCACTCCTGTGGGGGCGGGGATGAGTTTTGATAAATTTTTGAAATTGGTTGAAATTAGAATTCTATAAGAATTGGCAGCTTTTGAACTTGTTAATTATGAAGTTGATGCGAGTAATTCATCTGTACTTATAGTATTATGATCATAAAGGTGATTGGTAAATTAGACCTTGTCAGAACAATTAATTAAAAGTATTTATTATTCATTATTTCGCTAATGATCGACATATTAGATTCATCAGGAACTAAAATTTGAAATGGACTAATTACGTGTGATTTTATAAAAGTTAATTTTTTACTTACAATAAATGTATTATGTAATTAATGTAATTAATTGGCTTAAGGACACTAGGCTTGACAGTTCATAAGCCTACCGTCAGTTAATTACTGTTGTTGTAAGTAAAAATATAAAATCACCTGTAATTAGTACATTTCATTTTTTAGTTCCTGATGGAGCTAATATTGAATAATAAATACTTTTAATTGTTCTGGCAAGGTCTAATTTCCCAATAACCTTTACGGTTGTTAATTATTATATCTCTATTATATATTTAAAACCAAAAAACGCTGAAACATAGCCAAAAACACGTACAAATAACGAACACAACGATTGAAAGTGAAAAAATTGTCAATTTCGAAGACTTGGAGGGCTAACTTCACGTCTTAGTTACAGTGGTTAATTATTATGAATTTAAAAATCCATAGACGCTGAAAAATAGCCAACAAACACGTACAAATGATGAAAAAACGAATGAAAGTAAATAATTGTCAATTTCGAAAACTTTGAGGGCTAACTTCACGTCTTGGTTACAGTGGTTAATTATTATGAATTTTAAAAATCGACAAACACGTACAAATGATCAACAAACGATTAAAATATAAAAAATTGTCAATTTCAAGGACTTGGAGGGGGAGGGGGGCTAACTTCACATCTTGGTGAAAGTGGTTAATTGTTATGCATTTTAAAAATCAACAAACTCTTAAAAATAGCCAAAAATCACGTACAAACGATGAACAAACCATTGAAAATAAGTAAAATTGTCAATTTCGAAAACTTTGAGGGTTAACTTCACGCCTTGGTTACAGTGGTTAATTATTATGAATTTAAAAATCAATAGACGCTGAAAAATAGCCAACAAACATGTAAAATGATGAACAAACGATTGAAAGTAAATAATTGTCAATTTCGAAAACTTTGAGGGCTAACTTCACGTCTTTATTATAGTTGTTAATCATTATTAATATTAATAATCGACAAACGCTTAAAAATAGCCAACAAAGACGTACAAATGACCAATAAACGATTGAAAGTAAAAAAATTGTCAATTTCGAAAACTTTGAGGGCTAACTTCACGCCTTGGTTACAGTGGTTAATTATTATGAATTTAAAAATCAATAGACGCTGAAAAATAGCAACAAACATGTAAAATGATGAACAAACGATTGAAAGTAAATAATTGTCAATTTCGAAAATTTTGAAGGCTAACTTCACATCTTTATTATAGTTGTTAATCATTATTAATATTAATAATCGACAAACGCTTAATAATAGCCAACAAAGACGTACAAATGACCAATAAACGATTGAAAGTAAAAAAAATTGTCAATTTCGAAAACTTTGAGGGCTAACTTCACGCCTTGGTTACAGTGGTTAATTATTATGAATTTAAAAATCAATAGACGCTGAAAAATAGCAACAAACATGTAAAATGATGAACAAACGATTGAAAGTAAATAATTGTCAATTTCGAAAATTTTGAGGGCTAACTTCACGTCTTTATTATAGTTGTTAATCATTATTAATATTAATAATCGACAAACGCTTAAAAATAGCCAACAAAGACGTACAAATGACCAATAAACGATTGAAAGTAAAAAAATTGTCAATTTCGAAAACTTTGAGGGCTAACTTCACGCCTTGGTTACAGTGGTTAATTATTATGAATTTAAAAATCAATAGACGCTGAAAAATAGCAACAAACATGTAAAATGATGAACAAACGATTGAAAGTAAATAATTGTCAATTTCGAAAATTTTGAGGGCTAACTTCACGTCTTTATTATAGTCGTTAATCATTATTAATATTAATAATCGACAAACGCTTAAAAATAGCCAACAAAGACGTACAAATGACCAATAAACGATTGAAAGTAAAAAAAATTGTCAATTTCGAAAACTTTGAGGGCTAACTTCACGCCTTGGTTACAGTGGTTAATTATTATGAATTTAAAATCAATAGACGCTGAAAAATAGCAACAAACATGTAAAATGATGAACAAACGATTGAAAGTAAATAATTGTCAATTTCGAAAATTTTGAGGGCTAACTTCACGTCTTTATTATAGTTGTTAATCATTATTAATATTAATAATCGACAAACGCTTAAAAATAGCCAACAAAGACGTACAAATGACCAATAAACGATTGAAAGTAAAAAAATTGTCAATTTCGAAAACTTTGAGGGCTAACTTCACGCCTTGGTTACAGTGGTTAATTATTATGAATTTAAAAATCAATAGACGCTGAAAAATAGCAACAAACATGTAAAATGATGAACAAACGATTGAAAGTAAATAATTGTCAATTTCGAAAATTTTGAGGGCTAACTTCACGTCTTTATTATAGTCGTTAATCATTATTAATATTAATAATCGACAAACGCTTAAAAATAGCCAACAAAGACGTACAAATGACCAATAAACGATTGAAAGTAAAAAAAATTGTCAATTTCGAAAACTTTGAGGGCTAACTTCACGCCTTGGTTACAGTGGTTAATTATTATGAATTTAAAAATCAATAGACGCTGAAAAATAGCCAACAAACATGTAAAATGATGAACAAACGATTGAAAGTAAATAATTGTCAATTTCGAAAATTTTGAGGGCTAACTTCACGTCTTTATTATAGTCGTTAATCATTATTAATATTAATAATCGACAAACGCTTAAAAATAGCCAACAAAGACGTACAAATGACCAATAAACGATTGAAAGTAAAAAAAATTGTCAATTTCGAAAACTTTGAGGGCTAACTTCACGCCTTGGTTACAGTGGTTAATTATTATGAATTTAAAAATCAATAGACGCTGAAAAATAGCCAACAAACATGTAAAATGATGAACAAACGATTGAAAGTAAATAATTGTCAATTTCGAAAATTTTGAGGGCTAACTTCACGTCTTTATTATAGTTGTTAATCATTATTAATATTAATAATCGACAAACGCTTAAAAATAGCCAACAAAGACGTACAAATGACCAATAAACGATTGAAAGTAAAAAAAATTGTCAATTTCGAAAACTTTGAGGGCTAACTTCACGCCTTGGTTACAGTGGTTAATTATTATGAATTTAAAAATCAATAGACGCTGAAAAATAGCAACAAACATGTAAAATGATGAACAAACGATTGAAAGTAAATAATTGTCAATTTCGAAAATTTTGAGGGCTAACTTCACGCCTTGGTTACAGTGGTTAATTATTATGAATTTAAAAATCAATAGACGCTGAAAAATAGCCAACAAACATGTAAAATGATGAACAAACGATTGAAAGTAAATAATTGTCAATTTCGAAAACTTTGAGGGCTAACTTCACGTCTTTATTATAGTTGTTAATCATTATTAATATTAAAAATCGACAAACGCTTAAAATTAGCCAACAAACGTTTGAAATTAAAAATTGTAAATTTCAAAAAGTTGTGTGGCTAACTTCACATCTTAATCGTAATCTTTAACTATTATTAATAATGAAAACCAACAAACGTTACAAAATTAGAAAAAGATCAAAAAAATTTTAAATTTTGAAAGTGGCTAGGAGACATAGATATAATCAGTATTTATTATAAAAAAATACATAATAGAAAATCGACAAACGATTTGTTAGTTTTGTATCGTTTTTTGATCTCCATCCGCTTGGCTGCCTGAAAAATCACTCTTAGCGAAATTTTTTAAAATCCGTCTGTCCGTCTGCGATTTTGCTACGACACAAAACTTTAAGGTACGTTTCGCTTACACCACGTGGAAAATTTTTACTAAAAATTAAGTTTGTGTTTATTTATGTATAACTGAATTGAGGTTAAAACATTTAAATAATATAAGTAATTAATTATGGTGTTTAAATTAATACAAATTTGCTTTAACATTTCCAGCATTAAATTACGATTAAATTACCATATATCTCATTGATAAGGTTGCTAAATCTATCCAATTACATATATCGGCTTTAATCGATCTAAGGTATAACGCAATTAACGATATAAATTAAATAAAGCATAATTAATTTTTCAGGATTAGAGTTATCCATTTCCAAGGTAAATGTTTTCAATCATTAATTTCAATGTTTTAAAATAAAGTGACATATTCATAAATGAAAGTGACACTATTTTGAATTTATAAAACCTTGGAAATTATATCATCTCATTAAAAAAATCTGTGACAAGGCGATATTGCCCAATTTACCTTTTTTCGCCCAAAAAATTGATAAGGCAAACAAATTCGCGTCCTAATTGTAATTAGCTAACTAATTGCAAATTTTCGATAGTCGTTTGTAATATAAATCGAATTGTAATTTAATTCGGTCCATAAATCAAAGGGTAATTTCGATTAAATGGAATCGAATCGTTATGAAAGGAAATTTTATGTCAAAGTTCGATGGCGAAATTTAATTGGTGTTAATGTTACTAAGAATATTACACTGATATGACGTTTAAAATTCCAGAGTTGTGAAGTAACACTTTTTCGTCATGGAAATGACGTAATTTTCGATTAACACTCAAAAAGCTTCTCAAAATGATCTGAATTTGTGCGATGAACGATGAAAAATGTCTTGGATAAATAACTGAGTTAGAAGGTCAGGCGAAGTGAGGGGGGAATAAAAATGTGTAGGTACGTCGGTTTGATTTTTCATCGATTATTTAAATTTAGTATCCGGTTAATTGATTAACAAGCGGTAACTAACAATGAGTTATCAAGGTAAAGAACAAAATTGGACGCTTCTTAATTTGCATTTCAAGGTTTAGTGAGTGAAGTTTTTTTTTTCTGTTCTTGTAGTAGGTACACTACGCTCAAGGGCACATGATACTTACGTTTCCGAATCGTTCGCCGTGTGGCACAGATCTGGTAAGTCCGATAAATGGTATTTGGTACTATTGAACTGACAGGCGATATCGCCGTAATGTAAGTCGATGGCGATGGCCTTCGATGTAACTCCAATAAGATAATGGCCCAATTCGCCCAAAATGTAACCAATCGAAACAACCGCCAGTACGTATGGATTATAAAGGGAACGCAATTTGTCCGTTAATTGTGCCATTTTTCTATAAGAAACAAAAGCGAGCGTTAAACTTTCTCTCTTTCAAACCCCAATGCCAAGGTTTATTATGGGGTTGCCTTGAAAGAGTTTCAATTTATTTTTTAATAAAATCTTCAATCGGAATATCTCACTTAACCTTGGTCATTTTCGAAAAAAAAAAAAGAAAAAACTTACGCCTTAATTTCAAATAAAAAACATCCAAAAAATTGCAAACTAGCACAAAAATCACCAAGCCCTTAACACTAACGGTCCCCAGTCGTATAACCGTGACCGCGTAGTTAGCTGCACTGTCTTGAAAAAGAAGTTGTCCCTTCTATAATATCCACCTTCCATTCGTAATTCTTTGTATTAGACAATCATATTATAGAATAAACTTGTTTACTAAATTAATTTCATCTCACTTTCATTAACGTTTGGCATGTCAGGAGCAAGAGAGACATTCCAAATGGGGGAAGGCGGAAATTCCGCAATCGAACTGGAAGTCATCTGACGGAATTTGGAGGGAAACTTGGCGTATTACGCTGATTTTCGGCTATTGATAAGAGGACGACAAAATACGCACGAAACACGATTAGGTTTTTCCTAACCACAGATGACAGAGTAATTAGAGCGTCAAACTGATAGGGCGCTAACCACCAACCTCGCATACTAATATTAATTACCATCAATTTTCTATTTCTATTAATAGAACGTCACATAAATTAAAAACAATTAGTCTTAGACGACCTCCCCCGGTATAAAACAGAATTGCGTTAAGCACGCAAAAATTTTGTGAAGGAAAAAATGGGATCTGGAGCGTGAAGGTAACCCTTACACTATAATAATTATGCAAAAATGTACCTACACGTAATCCTAATTTTTGTAAATTTTGTAGCGCGAGTTGTTTAAATTGCTCAATAGTTTACTGCACGTGTGTGTTGTGTAGGTACGCGTGGAGTCATGCGGTGAGGCCATTTTTTGAATTTTTAACCCGATTGCCGACCCTGATTATAAATAATGTAGTAATTTATTACGGAATGGCATTAATAATTAATTTCCCCTTCTTTTCGAGATCAAAATTTTAAATTCCAGGGATACCATTGAATGTTGGGAAACTTCTATTGTCTGTAGGAATATTAATAAAAAAAAAAAGACACGAAACGGTATACTAAACCAATATCTTTAAAGCATTCTAATGACCTCATAAAACCAAATTAGATCATTAAAAAAACTAAACCTATCCCCCGTCACCCCCTTCTTTTTTGGCTTTTGTTAGATGGTTGTTGTCGTGAGATAAAATTATTGATTTTTCATTAAACCATTAAAATCTCGCATTGCAGTGAGAAATAAACACAAGCTGTCTTACTAAGAGTGAAACCGGTAGCGATTAAAACGGGGGGAAACCTAAGGTTATTCCGGACAAAAGAAGAGAATAACGAAATGCGCACGATAATAACGGGGAAAGTACGATGTTTCAGAGAAGAAATCCTAGAAATTTGAGCCTATAATTGCTTAATAACGAAAAAAAAAAGAAAATGCCCGCGCACGAGAAAAGTAAAAACAAAGGGAAGAAAGATCAAGAAAACATCGCAACCACTTAGAAGAAATGAAGATCAACATATACAGGGTGTCTCAGGTTTAATGATCAGTACTTTGACATTTTGTACATTTTAAGGTGGGTTGCTCCTATAAACACAGGTCCTAAAATTATTTGTTTCTGAGATACAGGGCGTTAAAATTTTCTAAAAAATAAAATTTTTATTTATTTATTCCCGAACTGTGGACCAAAATTGGCACACAAGATACATGGACAGAGGGTCATAAGATTGAATAATATGAATTTTTTTAATCAACCAGTGGCGGAGATATGGGTAATCCTTTCTACTAATTTGATCAATAAAAAGAGTACGGAATAAACTCGAAAATAAATAAATAAAAACTTTATTTTTTAGAAAATTTTAACACCCTGTATCGCAGAAAAAGAGTTTTAGGACCTATGTTTATAGGAGCAACCCACTTTAAAATGTGTTTTTCTACAAAATGTCAAAGTCCTGATCATTCACCTACGACACCCGGTATATATAACAGATAATTTATGTAGGCATTCTTCTTCTTCTTTATAGTTCTTCTACAGGGCGTTAAAATTTTCTAAAAAATAAAGTTTTTATTTATTTATTCCCGAACTGTGGACCAAAATTGGCACACAAGATACATGGGCAGAGGGTCATAAGATTGAATAATATGAATTTTTTGAATCAACCAGTGGCGGAGATATGGGTAATCCTTTCTACTAATTTGATAAATAAAAAGAGTACGGCTCTGAATTAAATCTTCTCAATACCTTTGTCGATAGAGAATTCAATTCCGAACAAAAAATGTCTATTGACTTTTTTTCGGTTCTGTTACCGTCTGGCCGAAAACTAGATTTTTGTCATTTATTTCACGACGAAAAACGTAGTTTGGCTGTGTGCAAAAATGTTGGTTGTCATGGATCTTATCACCCTCTGTCCGTATCTTGTGTGCTAATTTTGGTTTGAATATTTTCCACAGTTCGGAAATAAACTCGAAAATAAATAAATAAAAACTTTATTTTTTAGAAAATTTTAACACCCCGTATCGCATAAAAAGGGTTTAGGACCTATGTTTATAGGAGCAACCCACTTTAAAATGTGTTTTTCTACAAAATGTCAAAGTCCTGATCATTCACCTACGACACCCGGTCTATATAACAGATAATTTATGTAGGCATTCTTCTTCTTCTTTGTAGTTCTTCTACAGGGCGTTAAAATTTTCTAAAAAATAAAGTTTTTATTTATTTATTCCCGAACTGTGGACCAAAATTGGCACACAAGATACATGGGCAGAGGGTCATAAGATTGAATAATATGAATTTTTTGAATCAACCAGTGGCGGAGATATGGGTAATCCTTTCTACTAATTTGATAAATAAAAAGAGTACGGCTCTGAATTAAATCTTCTCAATATCTTTGTCGATAGAGAATTCAATTCCGAACAAAAAATGTCTATTGACTTTTTTTCGGTTCTGTTACCGTCTGGCCGAAAACTAGATTTTTGTCATTTATTTCACGACGAAAAACGTAGTTTGGCTGTGTGCAAAAATGTTGGTTGTCATGGATCTTATCACCTTCTGTCCGTATCTTGTGTGCTAATTTTGGTTTGAATATTTTCCACAGTTCGGAAATAAACTCGAAAATAAATAAATAAAAACTTTATTTTTTAGAAAATTTTAACACCCTGTATCGCAGAAAAAGAGTTTTAGGACCTATGTTTATAGGAGCAACCCACTTTAAAATGTGTTTTTCTACAAAATGTGAAAGTCCTGATCATTCAACCTACGACACCCGGTATATATAACAGATAATTTATGTAGGCATTCTTCTTATTTGTAGTTCTTCTACAGGGCGTTAAAATTTTCTAAAAAATAAAGTTTTTATTTATTTATTCCCGAACTGTGGACCAAAATTGGCACACAAGATACATGGGCAGAGGGTCATAAGATTGAATAATATGAATTTTTTGAATCAACCAGTGGCGGAGATATGGGTAATCCTTTCTACTAATTTGATAAATAAAAAGAGTACGACTCTGATTTAAAATATTCTCAATATCTTTTTCGATAGAGCATTCAATTCTGAACAAAAAAAGTCTCTTGACTTTTTTCGGTTCTGTTACCGTCCGGCCGAAAACTAGATTTTTGTCATTTATTTCACGAAAAACGTAGTTTGGCTGTGTAGAAAAACGATTGTTGCCATGGATCTTATGATCCTCTGTCCGTATCTTGTGTGCCAATTTTGGTTTGAATATTTTCCACAGTTCGGAAATAAACTGACATTTTGTAGAAAAACACATTTTAAAGTGAGTTGCTCCTATAAACATAGGTCCTAAAACTCTTTTCCTGAGATACAGGGTGTTAAAATTTTCTAGTCAAGTCCTGATCATTCAACCTACGACACCCGATATATATAACAGATAATTTATGTAGGCATTCTTTTTCTTTCCATTGCTTCATCCACCTCTTGCCCATACGATTTTCTGGGCGTTCTCCTTTTCTTTTATTTCAATGGACTCCATTCCGTCGGCTCTTCTTACATGGCCGTACCATTTTAGTCTTTTTTCTTCAATGCGCATTATTATATCTTTTATCTTCATATTTCTTCTTCTTTCTAATCTGCTTACCCTACAGCTTCTTCATAGGTAGGTTGTAGTTATACGTCTGAGCCAGATCGTTATTACTTGTTTCTTTATCCATTGTTGCGTTCTTTATTATGCTGTGTGCGACTGTGTGTTCGTTTAACAGATTTCATTTGGACGCCAAATTAACATGTTAACAACAACAAGAAATAGTAACAATCAATAAAAACTATGAACACACTGCAAACACTGAGATAGTCTATAGACATGTGTGATGTGCGGATCCCCTTTGGGAGCCTAGGCCCAAATCTAGCATCCAAAGGTTTTTGAGGTGTGACCAATTGAAATGTAAGGTCTATAAGATAAAAATAGAATTCTTATACACCACAAGCCACAGCTAAACCTTCTTCTGTCTACTTTTGGTGCCCCCCATAAAATTGCAGGAAGACTACCCGGATCTCGCATTCCTTTGAGCAGATAAAAATATTATAATGTGGAAGGTATTGTCAATTACTGCGTCAGTTTATCGAAGTTCTCTTGATTTGAATTTCATGGAGGGATACGGCCCCTCCTCCTCAAAAGGCATCAAATCTGACGGTTGTCAACGGTGTAAGCTGAATACGCGCCGCCACTGGAATAACAAAATGCGTACGATATTTACGCGAAATGGGGGAGGATCTCTTAAAAATTTGGACCCACTCGCTTTTTTCGACATTGAAATTGTACAGGGTGTTCATTTAGGAATCCGTTCTTCAAGTACGCCTTTGTTGTTAAATTTCTGTCCTGAATTAAAAAAAAATTTATGAAAATGCCTACGGATCCGTCGTGAAGTTAACCGAGCCAATTGACATTTTCCGATAACTTATCTCTTGTTAGAGCGCACAATTTTATTTCAACGGCGCCTAACTGGCGCTATATTTCTGCATTAAATAATTAATTTATGAAAAAGTCTGCGGCTTCGGGAAGTTACCCGAGGCAGTTGAAATTTAACGATAACTTATGTCTTATTAGAGCGCAAAATTTTATTTCAACGGTGCAAAACGGCGCCTAAATGGCGCTTAATTCTTGCATTAAAAAAATTAATTTATGAAAAAGTCTGCGACTCCGTGAAGTTGGCGGAACCAATTGAAATTTTACGATAACTTATCTCTTATTAGAGTGCAAAATTTTATTTCAACGGTGCAAAACGGCGCCTAAATCGCGCTTAATTCCTGCATTGAAAAAAATTAATTTTTGAAAAAGTCTGCGGCTCCGTGAAGTTAGCCGCATCAATTGAAACTTTATGATAACATCCCTTATTAAAGTGCAAAATTATGTTTCAACGGCGCCAAATCGGCGCTTAATTCCTGCATTAAAAAAATAAATAAAATAGATAATTGAAACATTTTTGTGTGTATCTATAAAGGAAAATTAAAAACGATATGAGAGACTGTATGCAATGAAAAAAATTGTTAAGGGGTCCCGAAAGTAATATATTTTGAGGGAAGGAGATAATCGGAATAACCGAAGCGGCGCTGGAGGAAACTCTTACGTTGCGAGCGATGGATGATTCTTATAAAGGGGCATCCACAGTGTGCCCACGCTACATGGATCAAGAAATAAATGCTCACCATTTAAAACCAGATAAAGATATTGCCGTTATTTTCATATGACAGGAAAGGGAAAGTCTCCGAGATTATGCGACACTGTTTTCAGACAGCTCTTCATAGAGGCTCCAGTCACAGGACATGTTACAGAATTTTGTTATTGACCAACGTCCCCCTCGATCGATTTTCCAGCAAAATGGAGCACCGTCCCATTATTATCGACAGGTGTGTGACTTCTTGAATGCAAATTTTCCCGATATGCGGATCGGAAGAGGAGGACCCTTGCCTGGCCACCAATGTCACCCAATTGATTTATTTTTCAACTGTCCCCGGGCGCAGACTACGAGGCCCGCCAAATTTCGAAATGACAACATCAAATTTTATAGGAATCTTGAACATTTTCGGAAATTTGACGCCATCAAACAATAAAAGGCAGTAACAACATTGCAGTAGGCAGTAACAATTACCAATGGAAAACAAAACAAATGTTGTTTTTCTTTAGTAATATAGCGTGCCTTTTATTTTGGCATAAAAATTATTCAAAAAAAATATTCAGTCTTTATTTTTATTTCAAACACTGTGTCCAAAATAAGGAGAGGGCCACTATGAGGATTTCGGAAACGGTAAGAGATAGTTTCGGTTAAATGAGAGAAAAGTTGGGCAGCATGGCATGCAGAAAATTGGAATCCGACGTTTCGTTTTCGAGTAACCATCATCAACTTATTTTTTTTAAATACGGTCCTGAAATAAACCGTAAAGTGTGATACATGCTTGAATGCAGAATAAAAAGCTCTGCTAATACTATGTATAAAAAAAATCAGAACCGTATTTAAAAAATAAAGTTGATTATGGTTACGAAACGTGGGATTCCAATTTGCTGTATGCCATGTTAAAGAACGTTAAAAAGTACCTGTAGAAGGTTCTCTTATTTTTTATTTAACATCTACGACAAAATAACAATTTGTCAAAAACGAAATGGTGAAAATTCGCTTTTTATCTCACAACTTCGGAACCGTTCGGAATTTCGTCAGTTTAAAAATGTCATTTTACTAAACTCAAAATTACCCAACTTTTCTCCCATTTAACCGAAACTCTATCTCTTACCGTTTTCGAAATCCCCATAGTGGCCCTCCTTATCTGGGACACAGTGTATATGTTATGTAAATCAACTTGTTTTTTCGGCATAGGCCGGGGGGGGGGGGGGGTTCAGGGTCCAGTTCTTCCAATCAAACAATTGTTTAAAGGCTAATTGAAATTATAAAATGCCACTTTTTGCTGGCACAATTCAAGGAACACCTTGTATATAGCGTATGCTTAAAATAGTATATTAAAGTATAAGTGGATAAACAGGTCTTTAAAACACGCGCGAGTTTTCAAGCACGACGGCGCAGCCGGAGTGCTTGAAATAGAGCAAGTGTTTTAAAGACCAGTTATCCACGAATACTTTACGCTATTTTTTTATTGGTTCACTTTGAAATCTGGTATTAAAATGGAAATAAGAACTAATAATGTGAAATGGTTGAATTCGTAATGTGAAATCAGTATACCTTTCGTTGTCATGGAAATGAGAAAAACGGAAATTATCTTGCAATCTGTCACTTTATTTGACGTAACAAAGTACTCCTGTCAGATCAATAACCAATAGTTTCCTCTGTACTTTTGCTCAATCAGAATGTTTTCCAGCGGTTGTGACGTTTAATGACATTGTCTACTGTTTGATGACGTACCTACTACCTACTTATCTTCCGATTCGAGAAAATAATTTTATCTACCTACGTATAGCGAAATGAATAATTTATTTCTGAACAAAAATCATTCTCATTAATTTCTTTCAACTACCGATATTTGTAAGAAATGCTGGGAAGTCCTCCCAGTCTTAGCCAGACAAGCAGAAATGGTTATAAGCAGAAGTTTTTTAATTAAACCTGATAAACCAGGAAAATCATTCGTATTTTCATTAGAAAAAAACCACCAACTTAATTATTGTAACGGTTAATGGAACTAAATTTCCTTCAAACTAACAAGGACAAGATATTCGATATTTTAATCGAGTTAAAAGATTTGTCTATAAATACTTAATTCTGACGTTACAAACGAGTTTTTTAAAAATATATTTACGTTAATGTGGAAATGTTTACTAGAATATGTGAAAATTGCGGTTAGCCCGATTCAAAACATGGTTAATTTAGGTTACTCATCGTTTGTACTTTTCCGATTGTCCGTGAAAAAAAAGGGGAATCACATTATTTTCTTGTATAATTATACCAAATTGGAAGCGTTCAAGATACATAGATATCGACCTATAGTATATAAAATTAATCCCTTGCGGTATTAGACAATAACAGTGATTTTTTTACACACTTAGACAGGATGCGAGAAACATTTCCATTGTTACAGTTGGTTAATTTGTACGACTTTGTGTGGTGATGAGTCAAAAAAGGTGAACAATGAACATTACAATTTTCCAAAGAAATTTAAATATCTCCATAGTTTAATATAGGTAGAAATCGCTATTTCAATCAGATATTGATGTGAACAGCTTCGACGGGAACGTTCTGGACCAGAGGGGGGCGGCCGACCCCCCCCCCCCCCCCCCCCCAAGAATGTAGGCTAGACTGTGAGGGCCATACATTAAACCTCAATAAAATAAAATTGGACTGTCTGTTTAACACACAAAAGAAAATAAATTAAGCTAAACTTTCCATAATAAAATAATATACAGGGTGTTAATACTAAGTTGTAACAACAGAAAATGGCAATTAGAACTCATTGAAACAAATGACTTTTCTAAGCTAAAATTTTTGATTTGGAGCCCCAGTTCATAGTTATTGGCGTTTTTGGGTTTTTCGAATAATCTTCATTACTCCCTTAGTTTGGAATGTTTACAAAACACAAAAACTTTCAACATTTGCTTTCGGTTCTGTAAAACATTTGTAGTTAAGTACAATTTATTATTTTCTATTTCATCAAATAACAAAATGGCAACCGATCAAAAACTTCAAAACAAGATATTTTGAAAACCACTCGATCCATTTTTGAAAATAAAACATTTATAAAATCCTTATACTATCTACTATAACATTTGTCTGAAACATTTTTCTCGATCTGTCCAAAAAAAGTTTTTATTGAAATTAAATTACAAGACAAATTTTAACAAACTACAACAATCATTTAAAACAAAGTAGGCTTACTGTCATTAAACAAGAAAAACAAGAAACAAACAAACAAACAAACAAGAAAAATAAATCAATGAACAATAAAATAACGGGGAAGGGACTAAATTTGAATTTCAAAATGGCGCCGCAACGCAAATTCGCCAGCGTGTTTTGTTTTAATATTAGATTAGAACTAGAAGAGACACTTGCAAGAGCTGCCTGCTTGTCTTTTATATCTTCTACTGCAGCTACTAGCCTAGCTACCAGTTCTAAATCAATGTTTACTGGTGTCTCATATACAGAGGTCTTCAACTGACCCCAGGAAAAGAAATCTAGAGGAGTTAGGTCGGGGCTGGCCACCCATTTCCCCAGCACCCCCATTCAGAATTTCGAAATGAAAATTTGCACACGAATTGTGCTCGTTTTGTGTTGAATTGTGCCGTTAAAATTTCGTTTTGTGCTTCATCCCTTTCGGAGTTATCGCCAATTCGACTTTAGTGGACCATTTCCCCAGCACCCTTCACTCTGAAATTCGAACTGAAAATTTGTACACGAATTGTGCTCGTTTTGTGCTCAATTGCGGCGTTAAAATTTCGTATTGTGCTTCATCCCTTTCGGAAATATCGCCAATTAACTTTAGGGGACCATTTCTCCAGCATCCCCCACTTCGAATTTTGAAATGAAAATTTGCACACGAATTGTACTCGTTTTGTGCTGTTAAATTTCGTTTTGTGCTCTTTCCCTCCTAAAAGATATTAAGGGGGCAGTGGAAATGGCAGCCCCATTGTGCACAAATTACCATCATTAGTGCTCTCACCTTTCAATAGATATTACGGAAACTTACCGGTGAAGTTGTCGAAATGGAAGCCCTCTCTATCTGGAATTTCTAATTGAAACGGACCTCAATCTTTTATATACAGGGTGTTTAGAAAAGATGCGGCAATATTAAAGGGGGTGATTGCCCAGGTCATTTTATACAAAAAAGTTCCTATAAACGCTTTCCGAAAACGCGTGACGTGAGTGACGTTGCGGGGTCCAAGAATTAAATACATGTCGTCTATAACAACCAATTCATCGCAAGCCATTATGGTAAGTGAAAGCTATGGCAACAACGCATGTCTGAAGCACAAAGCGAAATTTTAACGGCACAATTCTGAACAAAACGAGCACAATTCGTGTGCAAATTTTCATTTCGAAATTCAGAATGGGGGGTGCTGGGGAAGTGACCCCCCAACAGGATCTCGTCTACCAATTCACTTATTCGGATTTTCTCTATTTAGTAGTGCTATATGACTCCTTGGGTTGTGTGAGCCGGTGCTCCGTTATGTTGAAACCAAAGTCTTCGTGTGATGTGTAGCGGTAAGTCATCAAGAAGCTCTGGAAGAACGTTATTATCACTATTCAATCGGTAGGGTCCAATAACGCGCTCCCCTACTATTCCAGGCCATAGATTTATCGAAAACGTCGTTGGTGTACACGAATAAATGTTGCGTGGGGATTTTCAGGTGATTATTGCGAGTATTAAATACACAGTTCCTTGTGAAACTTACTAGAATTTTGTCTATTGTCTGACTAAAGGAATTTCACCCTCAACCAGGGATCTTAATCGTGCCGAACATCGCATCGACACGGGACCTACGATTTTACTTCTTATCCGAGAAAAAGACGTGTTTCAGTTTTTCACCGCTTTAGAAAAACGGCTACCTTGACCGTATTTATTATTCGGATTTTGTTTCATTGTTTAATGGCAGCAAGCCTACTTTGTTTTAAATGATTGTTGCAGTTTGTTAAAATTTATCTTGTAATTCAATTTGAATAAAAACTTTTTTTGGACAGATCGAAAAAAAATGTTTCAGACAAAAGAAAGCCATATTCTTCCTCTATGCGCTGGTGAAAACTCGGTTGTCATAGCTACAACGGTTTTCAAGTAATGAATTAACAAAGTACCATCTGCATCCGCCATTTTTTTTAAATAAGTGAAAATAACTTAAAAACCATAACTTATAGATACTGACATGTGGGTATTAAAAGAATTGAAATTTCACGTAGAATCCAAAAATGCAATAAAAAATAGGAGTTGCCATAAATTAACGAAGTTACTAGCTACTTCCGGCATTTCCGGAAGAGCTTCCATTTCGGAAATATTTTACATCGATTCGGTTCTCAGAGTAACCCCTAAGTTCGAATTTTGAAAAACCTACCTATTAAACTTTCCCAGAAATGTCTAACTAAAGCTCCCAAAAAAAACACCCTGTATTAGGTATTTATTGAAATAAAAGAAAAATAGAGAAAAAACTATTGCTACTAAGAAACAATGCCTTCACCATAAGGCGGCTTATCACACTATCTTCCTGAATTTAATCCGGAGATAACTCTTAACTCGTATAACATCCTAAGAGGTTCAAAAAACAAAGCTCTTGTTATATTTTTCCAGATAAACTGGGCTAAAGAAATGGCAACATGACACTAAACAAAGTTTGGAAATAAAAGCAATGCCTAACTTAAACGTTGATTGCTACTAAAGCGCCTAGGTTATTTGCAGGTTTAGTATATATTTTTTTCAATTTTCGGGGGTTTTTCTTTCGGGGGTTTTTTTCCGGGTTTTTTCCCGCGGGTTTTTTTCCTACACTCATGACAGAAGTATGTCAAAAAAAATTAGATGGTATAGGGGGCCAAAACACGTAGTTTTTCCGAGGATTCTGTCTTAATTTCTTCACCCGGTTTTAGGAAAAAGGCTACTGTAGTTTCACTTTTAGTAATCCCAGAATGCTTTTGCCATCACTTTTTGAGCAGAAGTACATTTTGTCTAGTTGCCAGATCTTTATCTCCCGATCTTTTGACGAGAGTAAGTAAATATCTCGACCTTAGTTACAAGATTTTCTTCAACTTATACAGTATTCTGACAAAGGGCGCTTACGTTTTCAAATGACTTATTTAGCCCGGCCTTTCTTATTACTAGAAGATTGGGAAGAACTTTGTTAACACATAAGTTACTCATGAAATCTGTTGTTTGGTCTTTCGATGCCATAGTTACTCGATGAACCTTAGTTTAGTTGTTGCAGTTTCATCAGTCGCAGATCGTCTTTAGTGAGTCTCCTTCATTTTTTGAATTCTGCACACCAAAACCTTGTGGTTCACTGTGAGGAGGTTGATTTTAAGGGTTGAAATTCTAAGGTTTTGTAGATTTTGTCGTGAGATCCATTTGTTAATGTTTGGGCAAAGCAAAAAGCGTTGCACGTCACGAGTATGATATACATGTCAACAGTGTTGTCATATGTATTAAAACGAAATAGAATAAAATAAGAAATGGAAGACAATAAATGACAGATGTCTTGGTTGCAACATTGTAATTTTATTTATGATGCTGCCAACTTGTAGAATTATTTTACCCTAGAATATTACCTTTAATGACAATCCTAAAAATTAGTATTACATTGGTACTGTTTTTACGTCATATGTCACATGCAACGCTTTTAGGATTGCCATGACTATAGCACATTTTTTATAAGTTGCACTAGTCGTCCACAGGGAAGCGCACTAAAAAATATTAAAACGTCCTTATAGTGAGCCATATCAGTAAAGATGAAGCTACATGTGATACTATCTTACTATGAAATAGTATAGTGACCATTTTTATTAAATTATATAAAATAACAATCGATTTAAATGGAGTCAATAAGAAAAGAATTCCATTCGCATTTCAATGAATGCAGAAGAAATGTGTTAAAGTTTCAACTTGTCTCAAAAGGAGTTACGAATGACGTAAGTACCATTCGATTAATTACATTTTGATCTTTGATCGTACAGTTTTCTCTTGTTGTTGTGTCCATATTTGTCTTTCAATTATTAGACTCCTTTTACTTCGCCTAATTACAAATATGCTAGGTCACACATGAAAGGTGCTAACCAAACACAGGAGTGTGGATTCAAAACAAACAGTGTGGAAAAATAGTTAATTTCGTCTCCACTAACATTATCAAACTCCTTAAGTGGTTGTCATTATATTAAGTGGAATTACCTATTATTATAATATAACCTACTTTCCTGCAAAACGAGGATAACTTTACAGCCCTGTTAAAGATTCACGAGTAATTTGTTGAGTCTGGTATTTTTTTGTTCATTCTTTCTTATTTTCAGTTTAAATGTAATAAGTTTCGTACTTCTTTCCATGCAAATCCTTTCTTCTCTACTTCATTTCTGACTCTATCTATCTATCTAACTCTTGGTCTTCTTCTTCCCCTCCCCGTCCTTTATTCAAATTTTGTCAAATATCTTGTCCAAATCTATGAAACATATATATGTCATTGTTTGTTTCTTCTGGCAAATACTCCTCCTGGAACACTCGATAGAGTTACGCTCCTGTAATCATTGCAGATTCCCCCCCTCCCCTCCCCATCTATATGTATAGATATAATATCATTAATAGGATAGGCCCCAACACGGATCCTTGAGGAATTCATACATTTACAGACAAAGGCGAAGACAAAAATTTAGAAAATGTCTCGCCATTTTTAAATTTAATTTCTACCTATGGACATCTATCAAATAGGTAGGAGGAAAACCAGTTCGCAACAACACCCCTTATGCCGTAAATGTTCAATTTGCGTAATAATAAAGAACGGTCGACAGTATCGAAAGCTCTGCTAAGATCACAGAAAATTGCAAGGACAGTTTGCTTTTTATCAAGAAATGAAATGATATCGTTAACAAAGGAGTTAATTGCAGTTTGTGTTGATTTGCTATTACGAAAGCCGTGCTGTGTGTTGCTTATAATGTCATGTTTGAGGAGATGACTTTTTCAGTCTGTCCAGCATGGCATATAATTTGCCTTTTTATGGATAGGGTGAACCTTTGAAGTTTTCAGTTCTTTCGGGAAAACACCCTGCGAGAACGATATGTTGAGATCGAGGTTTGACTAAAATTTCTACCCTTTGCATACGAAAGATCGCCGGAGTGCGAGGACAGATTACTGGTTATGATAACGTATCTATGATCAGAAAACATAATAGTTATTGATGCATTAAGGGCGTAAAGAAGCTTTTATGACCCGAAGCCTTATTTCTAACTCGAGCGGGTAGGGAGGGCTAGGAAAATGTTGTAGGGCCATAAAAGCAAGTTACGCCAGAAATAAATACCTACACTATTTTATGCACAGATTAAATATTTATCTCAAATAATTTAAATATCGCATAAATGGAGGTGGATAAAAAATATGATTATAGTTACGAAAAAATCTACGAAGTATAGAAGTAAACGAAAAGAAAGTCGTGGAAAAAATAATAAATTGAGGGGAGATATTCGGAATTACAGAAACAGAATGACAGGAATACACGAGAGATGTTGGCTTCTCACGAAGGATCAAAGGAGGAGTAGAGTTAAGTATAACACCAGATAAGTTGAAACATGTAATTAAGGAAAAATATGTAAATGAATGAAATGATTATTATTATTTATTCTATGGTTGGTTCCTGCACGGCGACTTCTTGATCTATTGTGCCCTTCATCTTTAACAAAGTCCAGGATTTTAGAAGGACGAATCTTCGCTAATTTCTCTTGTGTTAACTTATTCCTTTGCCTTTATGTTTGCCTCACATTGGCAGGTGACGCGGTATGGCGCTTCTACTTCCTCATCACACTGCATAACGGGCTTTTGGCCAATCCTATGTTGTGCAGGTGTTTAGTCAGATGCCAGTGGCCTGTGATCATCTCTGTCGCAAGCTTTATGTTCATCCTACTTAACTGCTAACTCCCCGTTTGGCTTTTCTAGAAAGATTTTTGAATTGTTCTGTCTTGGAATTTTCGACCAATGTCTGCAATGTTTTTTTGTGAGTATTGCCTGAATCTCCTTTTTGGAAGTACTCTCGCTTGCAACTCTGGCAAGGTCGTTAGCAACCTGGTTACCTGTAATTTCCGCGTGCCCAGGTGCCCACACTAGTGTGACTGTGCCTACTGGTTTGGGACTTTACCACATATTTACCACATTTGAATCTACTGCTGCACTTCTATAAACATTTTTCTTTTGGCAAGGTTTTCTTTTAATAGTTTTCATATACCTTGGCGTGCCTCATTTTTGGAGATAGGGCTCGCTTGCTCACAAGTACCCCACCTACGAGCCCACGAGGGCTTTGTGGCTTTGTTCGCTGTCTTCTCTAAGTGTGGTTTGAATGTCAGTCCTTGTTCTAACGTTATGCCAAGTTAAAATGGTCACCTATACAGTACAGTACTGAGTGTTTCATTAAACCAAGTCACCTACTCCTGTAGAAGGCTGCAGTACAATCTAAGAAGACACTCACTACTGTTATCACAACCTTTACCTTGGTACACTACATTACTGTGTCCTTTAGCCTTATGGTCTCTTTTCTTCGTGAGAATGAGGTTCGTTTTTGCTGGATTAACAGACAAGTCCTCTTCTTTGCTCTCTGCACAATGCTTCCAATAGATTTAAAGCTCCCTGCATCACAACTGAATACGCCAATGAACGAAAAAATCTTCAAATTTCAAGACACTGTAGATTAGTAAGGAAGCGTTTGCGAACCTATGTTTATGTGAACTTTTAGTTATAAGCCAAAGAATCATCCCCTTCCGTATGTATATGACATTTAGGAACAGCCTGTATACTCCCTTGCGTTGTCAAACGCCCTTTCTATACAGGGTGGTTTCGCTTGCAATGTTCAGACGATATTTCCTAAACTAATAACATTATAAAAAAACATTTAAATTGAAAGTTATTGAGTATTACGTATTCTATATTATAGGGCAAAAAAACATTTTTTTTTGTTGAGCCATTTTTGCCCCCCCCCCCCAATTTTTTTTAAATAGGGACAACAATTTTTTTTATAATTTCAAAAAGAGACAATTTTTCTGAATTCAACAATGTATAAATTTCAAATTTTGATATGAAATTTATTTAAATAAACAATAGTTTAATGTTTTAATAACATATCAGTCTTTTCGTTATTTGTGAAATTCAATACCGTAGTGATCGAATAATGACAAAATAAAATTTGTTGACAGATGATGTGCGGTTTTGTTTTCATAGCATCCTATGTTAATGAAATCAAATATTTCTTCTATTGCTATTTAAATAAATTCATGTCAAAATTTGAAATTAATACATCGTTGAATTCAGAAAAATTTTCTCTTTTTGAAATTATCAAAAAAATTGTTGTCGCTATTTAAAAAAAAATCTTTTGAGGGGACCAAAAATGGCTCAATAAAAAAAATGTTTTTTTGTCCTATAATATAGAATACGTAACACTCAATAACTTTTAATTTAAATATTTTTTCCTAATGTTATTAGTTTAGGAAATATCGTCTGGACATTGCAAGCCAAACCACCCTGTATTAAAAACGCCCCGAGGGCCACCTCCTTGCAGAAGATCGCTCTTTCGGCTACGTACACTACTTTGTGGATGGAAAATTCACAACTTGGGCGATGGGCATATTGGTATTTACTGATGGGCTCAAACTCCACCATCTCGTCTCTAATGTGTCGCCGCTGAATGAGTTTCTCCAATAGTCTTAGGAGAAACTGCATTAGTCTAAATTACTTGGTTTTTTGCCTAGGTTTCGGTATTAAATACGGTTTTTACGTCTTTCTACGCCATAGGTAGGTATCCCAGGGCAATACTTACCTTTAGTAACGTAATTGGGGTGGAGGAAAGAAATTTCCTTAAATTTCTGGAGATTTATACCGATGGAAATTCTACACTGAAAACCTAATTTTGGTTAGGCTTAGGTTCACTATCTGACGGATCAAAACCCAATCACCTCTGTTCTCGATTAAAAGGTTTCTTCTAGTTAACCGTGTTTATTGAAATTTGATTTTTTGTCGCACTTAGTCCACTGCACCTTATCAAAATATACAGGGTGCTCCAGTTGAAACTGACACATTTTAAACGTGATTGTTGACTAAACGAAATAAGATAGAAATGTGCGGTTTCAAATTTCGAAAAGTTTTTTCCCCAATCATATTAAAAAAATTTCCCAGCTATACAGGACGAGGAAAAAACTAAAACAATTATTGTCATTTAATTATTCTCCGCAGTTCAGGTGTAACTATTTCACTCTAGCAAAATTGTTCAGTTTGCTTAAAGTAGGAAGGTGAGTTGAAAAGAGCGAAAATGCGTATTGACCGCTTTGTTATTAGGCGAATGAACAACAAACATTAGTTAGCGCATACCAAAAATAACCTGTACGTGACCAAAAGATGAAAAATAAATGCGGCGTGTGTAATTGAATAATTCCATCCAGCACCAATTACGTTCATAAAATTTTGAAAATGCAGGTTTCGGATTAACAACCCACGCGCGACCCGGAAAAAAAGGTGCCCAGATTTCACGAGTTAGTGATTATTGTGTAGTTGTTGTGCTTCTGTACATCAAAATGCACTCAAATAAATTTCGCGTTCGTCGAAGAAACGCGCCCTGTTGCGCAATACACTGAAATCCGTGCCACATATTAATAACCATTATTTCCAATTGGGGCAAAATTGATTAGACTCTCCCTATGGAAGGAGAGATATTCATCCCTTATTAGAAATATTAATATCAAACGTAACGCTCCGCTTTTGTGCGAAATGTAGAAGCGTCGCAATTTTCCCGGAAAGCACAGGGAGAGAAGACGATAATAAAAAGGACCAAAGCACAACATTCTCCTCCCATCTTATCGATCAGCTTCTGTCATTTGGTCATCCCTGCGCGCTGAATATGACCATGAACTATTTCGGCAGCAGAATTGCAACATCCCTGAAACCCTCACTACATTATAGTTCGAGCTTTCATGGTTATCAGTTATCACTCATCACAAAGTTTTCCTTCTGATTTTCGCCGCGAAAGCTGTAACTCTATTATTGTACTTGTCGCAAGATGATTAATGGTAAGTCAGTTTTTCGCTCATTTGACCTTACGTTCGCTATTTAACATCATGTCAAACCGCAAAATCGCTGCTTGATGTGATTTTATAAAAAAAAAACTGGACGATTGTAGGTAACCTTCGCGGTTAATGTAAATTAGAATCGAGTGCGCCGAATGTCACCAAATTTATATTAATAACAGCCTCGTCATTAAATTGTAAATAAGCGTAGGAAATACATTTCTCTTAAGGTTAATTGCGAGTTTCAAGGTATGACAGTGTACGGAAACGGTGCAAGGTATTTCTTATCAAATTATTCACGTTAAGTGCAACAACTAACGAAATTTTTAAAGCCTCCGCCTCGAAGGACCATGAGGAAGATTATTTAATATTTAAATTGTATACGTATTTTACATAAACGCGTCGTTAAAATTCGCACAAAATGACAAACAATGTAATAAAGCGGCAGTGATGTTCATTTTTCGCTCCAATAGGAATTTCACAGACGTCAGCGGACCAAATTGAGAAATTCGCACGCGTTGGCGCTTTTCTTTCTAAACAATCGATAGTTTTGTTGACAAAGTTTAGGGCAAATATTTATTCGTGTAAAATGGCCGTGAAAATTAAGCGTCTCGGTCTCGCTGTCATATCATGTCAAAAGGATGGAAGTTGTCGGTCAAAGGTCATTTATATTCAAAAAATTCGTTATAAGGTTAAGAAATAGTGTGCTGGGAAATGAATCTTTGAAAATTTAAAAATTAGTACTCTCAAAGTCTCTACATCTCTGGTCCTACGATACCAAATGTCGAAACGGCCTTGTATCTGAATCCAATACAATTTTGTCGTTACGTAACTGGTTGAATTCCACATAAATAATATCTAGCATGTAGACCAAACTTGCATTTTTTTTTTAAACGAAACATCCAGTATATCATTATATTTTTAGAATATGCTTTTCTTACAGAATTGCTTCAATATATTATACTATTGCATTGTTTATCATAAATTGGGATTCATCAACAGGCAAAACTCGATTTGTCTTTAGGACACCCTGTACAGCTTGTCATGAAATTAATTGCGATGCATTTACTCTTGAACGTTTAAGTGTTTCCTATACCTAAGTTCATTGTTGTCCTAGATATTCTGGATCCTCTACTACGTTTCCTCTCAAAACATCGCATCGTCTCTTACAAAAATTTGTGTTGAATTTTGACACACTAATGAGCCACCCTGTATATTTCCACAGCGTTATAGGTATTATAAATAGATATCCATCTTCTTTTATGTTTTCGGAGAGATGTGCTAAGAAAAATGTGTTAAAAGAAGAAGAACGACAAAGAAAAAAGTATCGAAAAAATGGAACGTGATAAATAAGGAAAATTAGTCTCACTGAAACTTTTAAAGAGACCGATCTGAAATTAGGCTATTTTTAAACGTTTGTTGATTATAATAAATAAGAATTACATCTAAATTGCGAAATTGCCCCCCCCCCCCCCCCCTGCCGCTTTCACAACTTACAATTTTTTTGTTGGTCTTTTGTCCCATGTAGCACCGTTTATTGGCGTTAGCTTGGCGGAATATTGGCGCAATATAGAGGAATTGGGGCAATATTGCCGAACTGCAGCCAATATTGGGTGAATCTATTTTTGTAATATTATACAAATATTGGAAGTACAATATTTAGTGAATATAAGAACAATATTTGCAATATTTTGTAAATATTGCTATTTAATATAAATTCAAACATTTTACACACAACAATGTACCAATTACTACATATTGAAAATCTATATTTAAGCAATATAACATACATATTTGTAATGTAGTAAATATTGATATTCAATGTAAATTCAAATATTGTACATACAATAATCTATTTACCAATATTGCGTGTACAATATTACTAAATATTGAAATTCGATATTTCACCAATATAGCATAAATGTTTACAATACTTGGTAAGTATTATTATAGAAATATTTATTTATTAATAACATAACAATACTGTGTTTTCAATATTACTGTATATTTAAAATGATATATTTAGGCTACATGAAAAAAATATTCATAAACAATAACGTTATGATACTTTATCAAAATCCGCCGAATGTTAATTTTCGCCTATTTAGAGATATCAAAATATAATATGCACGCCCTACTCAATATTTTGAATGGGGTTCTTGGAGAAGGAGCCACCGGAGCACATGGAGCCCTACAGGCGTTGCACACTGGGAAATAGTCCCTCGGAGCAGTTAGGGCTCTGGGGTCCTACTATTTTAGGACAAATTGCAAAACAATAATGGGCCAATATTGTATAAATATTTTCCTCAATATTGAAATAATATCGATTATATTTATCCAATATGTAAAATTGTTCACATTTCAATGTTGGGACAATAATGTACATTAATATCACAGACCACATGGTCTGTGATTAATATTGTACCAATAACAATGAAATGCCAATATTACACCAATATTAAATGTTACATGGGGTGGGTCTGTGTTGGGCATTTTTTAACGTTTTTTTGGTTTTAAATATCTATTATAACTAAGGATTACAATTAAAACGTGAAGTTAGTCGCCCAACCTTTGAAATTTATAATTTTTTTACTTTCAATAGTTTTTGATAGTAGCGTTTTTAAAATCCACGATAATTCTCGGCTACAACTTTCAAAATTTACAATGTTTTACTTCCAATTTGTTCACCGTTTATTGGCTATTTTTACCGTTTGTGTATTCGGTTTCTATAATAATAAATAAGGATTACACGTCTAAATCACGAAATTAACCCTCTCGCCACTTTCTAAATTTATACTTTTAATCCATTTCCAGTCTTTTGTAGGTGCTTGTTGGTCATTTTTTAACATTTGTTGGTTTTAATATTGATAATTACAATATTATGAAGTGAAATTGGCCCCCCAAACTGTTTGAAATTTACAATTTTTTTATTGTTAATGTATTGTTGATTTTTTTGTAGAGGTTTTTTGGTTATTTTTTAACGTTCGATGGTTTTTAATAGGTGCCTATAATAATAATTAAGGATTACATTTAAGACGTGAAGTTAGCTCCCCAACTTCAGAAATTTATAATTTTTTTACTCCCAATAGTTTGTTGGCCGTTTGTAAGTGTTTGTTGGCTATTTTTAAAACTTGTCGGTTTTGAATTTTTGTAATGAATAATAAATATAACATCTACGTTGAGAAATTAACCCCCATCGCTTCAAAATTTACAATGTTATTGCTTTTAATTTCAATCGTTGGTTATTTTTAATGTTTCTTGGTTTTTAACTTTTATTGTAAACAAGGATTACAACTAAATCGCCATTTTCAAAATTTACAATTTTTTTAAATCGATTATTTATTTTTTGTAGGTAGTTCTTAGTTCTTAATATTTATAATAATTAAGGATTATAATTAGGACGTAAAGTTAGCTCCAAAATATTCCAAATTTACAATTTTTTTACTTTTGTTTGTTGGTACTTGTTCATTGGCTATTTTTCAACGTTTATCGATTTTTAATATTTATCGAATGAACAATTATAATTAAGACGTGAAGTTAGTTTCCAAACTTCAGAAGTCTAGAATTAATTATTTGTAAACGTACTTGCGTCGAATTACTTGTTTTTGTAAGTCAGAAAATTACAATGCAAGTGTCTGTTGACTATTTTTAATGTTTTTTTGGTTTTCAAATATTACAATAATAAGGATTACATCTAAATCACGAAATTAGCCCCATCGTCCCTTTTAAAATTTACAATTTTTTACTTTTAATCTATTGCTGGTCCTTTGTAGGTGTTTGTTGGTTATTTATATTTATTAACGTTTGCCGACTTAAATATTTCTAATAATAGAAAGTTACAATTATGAAATAAACTTAGCCCTCTCCCACATTCAAAATTTACAATTTCAATAGTTTTTTGGTCGTTTGTAACTGTCTGTAGGCTATTTTTACCGTTTGTAAATTTGCAATTTTTATAATAAATAAGGGTTATATCAATATCACGAAGTTAGCCCCCTCGCCACTTTCAAAATTAACAATTTTGTTTTTGTTTTTGTTAGTTATTGTTTAATGTTTATTGGTTTTTAATATTCATAATAATTAAGGATCACAATTAAGACGTGAAGTTAACCCCTTAACTTTCGAAATATATTGCACTTTCAATTGGTCACTCGTATGTGTTTATTGGCTATTTTGTTATATTACTATAATAACAATACACTTATTTTATTGATAGAAGTTGTTTTACTAATATTTGCTGATAACATATTATCAATAATAATAAATCTATTAAGGCATGAAGATATCCTCATATCTATTTAAATTTACAATTACTTTATTTTTATTTATTTATCTGGGGGGTCTTATTTTTTACTTTTGCGACCTTTGAAATTGGCAATTATTCGTTTTAAAATAATTAGTAGTAGGTCCGATTACTACGATATTTTTAACGATTGTTTGTTCTCCATTCTTGATAAAGAATACGGATTGCTAATTAACTTATTTTAATTTATCGCCTATTGGTTATTTAGGTTTGTACGTTTTGTAAACTATTAAACGTGCTAATGAATTGATAGCAATGATTGTTCAATATAAAGTTATAAATGTACGAGGTGGCGGCGAATGCTTCAAATCTACTCTTTAATTATAATCTAAACTTTAATCGGAATTACAATTTTTTTTAAAGTGGAGGCAAATTTTACGAGGGTACCTTTTAAAGTAATAAGACTTTAAGAGTCACCTTGTATAAATAACATAAATCTTTAGTTATAATTGAAATAAAGTTCAGTTGAAATATTTTGCTCTAAAATTATTGCTAAAGATCTTAAACTTCGATTTTGTACTGTTGGCCCCATATGCAAAAAGTTAAAGTGCCGGCTTAGTGCCAATATGTCAAAGAATATTTGTGCGATGGAAGTAAGAATTCACCTTAAACCATTTTGGTCATACACCAAGTTCGTGCCCAAATACGGCGTTTCACTCTCTATTTGTAGTATAGGCTTTTATGACCAACACCCCCCCCCCCCTCCCGCTCGAAGTTGACAATTTTGTAGGCGTTTATTGGCTATTTTGGCGGTTTTAATATTTAGATTAATTAAGAATTATAATGGTGGCATGACGTTGAGTCCCCTATGCAGGAATTAAGCGCCAGTTAGGCGCCGTTTTGCGTCGTTGAAATGAAATTTTGCGCCCTAATAAGTTATCGCAAAATTTCAATTGGTTCGGTAAACTTCACGGAGCCGTGGACTTTCTCGTAAACTAAATTGTTAATGCATGAATTAAGCGCGTTAGGCGCCGTTTTGCGCTGTTGAAATCAAATTCTACGCTCTAACAGGAAATAAGTCATCGGTGTAATATCTATGTAACTCAATATCGAAAAACAGCACATAATAGGCGCCTAATTATTACACAAACAGAAATTGTAACGTAAGTTCACGGTTGTGATGTTAATCGAGTTAAATTTCCGCTCACTTTTTTTATTATGGCACAAAACAGGTGTCTAATGCCTGTAGAAGAGAAAACTGATCGATGAACGGCTCCGTAAAGTTAGCACCGTCACTTGAAATTTTCAAATCACATTTCTTGTTAGGGCGCAAAATTTCATTCTAACAGTGCGAAACGGCGCATAATTTGCGCCTAAAATTTGTTTATGAACAAACCCACAGCTCCGTAAAGTTAGCGGCGTCAATTGAAATTTTCGGATAACCTATTTCTGATTAGGGCGAAAACTTCAATCTAACGGGACACAATTGGCGCCTAATTATGCGTTAAGAACACCTCTCTCGGCCCAGTGCTTTTTAATTAAATAACATGTTGCTCCACAGTAATCCAACCTGACGTATGTCAACGACATTCTGTAAACAGCCACTACGATTCACAGTAAGCGACATTTGGTTTTCAATAGCTTAGCCACAAAGGGTCAGGCACAGGCCTCGTTTTACAAGGCGCAAGGAAATAATGGAGTTGAATATTTTGCAACGTAAATTTATTGAACAAATGAAAACCACAACGAATAATTATTTTGCGATAAAATACTCAATTGGTTTCGAACAGACCACCTCCAAGCGCCAATGCAGAGCGCCAAACGTTTTGGCTCCTGCTCTGCGATTGCACTCGCGGCGCAAAGATTAATTCAGAGACGACGCCAAAAGCTTGTGGGCCTTAGCACAAGTATTGACCTAAAATCGACCACACACTGTAATCCATATGATTGAGATCCGGCGATTGGAGCGGCTATTCGGAAAATCCAGATAATGCGCCTCACGCTCCTCCTCGCGGCGCGGTACATGTCATGGTTAATGTCAACCTCTTAATCCACGAAACCGGAGGACGGATTTGGCGGTGTTCGATGGGTGCCGAGGTACCAGGAGCTTTAGCAGACCGGATTCTATTTTTTTGACGATTGTGCGCTTATGTTATGGTTGTTGGTCCGTAGCTGAATTTGGCGGCAACTTTGAAATCGTCCGTGATGAGCTCTACTTTTAGAGCACCTTTTTAGCGAGATCCTAGGATTTCGCTATAAACGCTTCCAAGTGATCTGCCTATTTCCGACTGTATTGACAGTGCGCTTTCTTCCTCGTCCCCAGACGGTAGCCTTCATGACGAAGCTCAAAAATTATTTGGCTGCTTTCAAATACTTCTGCTCCGTTATTTCCTCCTCCCTATACAGAAAATAAATGTATCTTTCTTAAAAAAAAATTAAAGCACTCTTACGACCCACAAAAAAGTTACCATTAAATGTATCGAACGGTAGGGGTAGTTTTCACTCTTCCCGGCATTCAGTTTAATTGATATCTACTTAAAAACGTAGTTTGTTCATTGAAATGTGCCCAAACCAAATTTGAAAAAAAATCGAACAAGTATTTTCGGGTTGTTAAAGGAAAAAAAATATTCTTTCAACTCTGACGCCCTCTCACGGTTTAACGAAGTACTTTAATATATAGGTAGGTAAGTTTATGACCTATTTTGATCCCACAAATTGACAAATCTACTGTAGCTCTATGTCCGCGGATTATTGGGAGACTCTGTATAGTAGGCACATGAAAAATTCCTCCCTTTGAATTGGGAGAAAAGGGATGTTTAGACCTTTTCTACTTTTTAAGTCAACCACGAGAAATTGCCGAAATTTGTCGGATAAGATGGTTTTCAGTCAACACGTTACGGAGTATACGATCAATATTTCATGCATACATACTGTGTCCTCCTAACGACCGTCTGATAGACGCATGTAGCTTGTTTAATGACGACTCGAAGACACTTTTTCTCGTAGACGAATTCACCATCACGTTTTCTCTTCCATTAACGAGGTAGAACATGGTTGATACAGACGCGTCGTTTCGATGAATAAATTGGCAAGAATAAAATGGCGATCGATAATGTAAACTATCTAATAAACTGACAATGGTGCTCATTTATCTCCATTTTCGTTTCAATGAAATTCAAACACGCCAAATAGGAGAATTTGCACGTGTTTGTCGCTTTAGTTGCTCAAGAATCGATACCTAATCAGTTTTGCTAACAAGGTTATTGCAAACGCGATCATTTATTTAAGCAAAATGGCCGTGAAAAGGTCTCGGTCTCGTATTATAACATAATTAATCCAGATTTTACTGGTATTAAAGTGGATAGTTCCCATTGTTAAGAGCTTTCCAACGATCTGCCATACGACCCCATTTTCCATTTAAATTTTTTGTTACAAAGTGGCGCGTGGCCGCCATCTTGAGTTTTTGGTAAATTTTTTTATGCTAAAATGTGCCCAACAAAAAATAAAAATCGACCTGTGCGAGAGATTTTTCCAAAAATAATCATTTTATAAATTATGAATTTTGTTCCATACTTTTGGACCACCCGGTATAAATCTAAGTTCTAATTGGAACAGAGAGTATGAGTTGATTTTACTTGTATTGAAGGGGATATAGTTGCCGGATGCTCGTTGCCATTAATTGTTAAGAACTTTCCAACGATCTGCCACATGACCCCCTTTTCCATTTAAATTTTTTGTTACAAAGTGGCGCGTGGTCGCCATCTTGGGTTTTTGATAAATTATTTTATGCTAAAATGTGCCCAACAAAAAATTAAAATCGATCTGTGCTAGAAATTTTTCCAAAAATAATTATTTTGGAAGTTATGAATTTTGATCTATACTTTTGGACCACCCGGTATAAATCTAAGTTCTAATTGGAACAGAGAGTATGAGTTGATTTTACTTGTATTAAAGGGGATAGTTGCCGGACGCTCGTTCCCATTGTTAAGAACTTTCCAACGATCTGCCACATGACCCCCTTTTCCATTTAAATTTTTTGTTACAATGGGACGTGTGGCCGCCATCTTGAGTTTTTGGTAAATTTTTTTAAGCTAAAATGTGCCCAACAAAAAAATAAAAATTGACCTGTGCGAGAAATTTTTCCAAAAATAATTATTTTGGAAATTATGAATTTTGTTCTATACTTTTGGACCACCCGGTATAAATATAAGTTCTAATTGGAACAGAGAGTATTAGTTGATTATAAGACGTCATGCAGGTGTTGCTGAAACGAAATGAAAAAGAAAGTAACAATTTGAGAGTAATGCGAGGTGGTATAAGGGCATTCAGAATGAAAAATAAAGGGAATTGCGAGAGAGCGAGAGTGAAAATCAATTTTGTCTATATATTTGATAGTTTTTGGATTCGAGTACTTTGGTCAAATCTTCTGTTTGTTTCCTTTCATTCCAGAAGTTTTTTCGATTACCATTTCCTGTTCTTATCAGTCCGTATGCCTTCTCTGCTGGCTCCTTTATTCCTAGTTCCTTGGTATATTTCTTTCTAATACATTTTATCTTTTAGTTTGCTCAGTTATTGTTCTCTAAAAATTAATTGTTACATCTTAGTTGTCAACATAATAACTATTTAAAAGAACTTAAAAATGGAAAATACAAAAAAAAGTTATAAAAATTAGAAAAGCGGAAGGCGAGATAAAGAAATAAAAATAAGATAAACAACTAAAATAAACAAAGTTAACTAGAAAAGTAAACAAAATTAATTAACCAAAAAAACAAATAAAATAAATAAACATAAGTACTATCTTGCATAATTTAATAAGGGCGGTTCAGATACCCGGTTGCCGTGATTCTGCTCTTCCACTTAACCAAGCGTTAATTATTTTTTCGAGAGCACATGGAAAGGAATTTTGTTTTGAAACATGCTTTTATACTTGTTTATGTTGGGCTGGTGAGTGAGGTGCTTTTTAAGAAATAGAAATGGAATGGTAGATTCGATTTCACATTAGCCTTGTTTGGAACGCATTTCATGTTGGAGATAGACCTTAAACTGACTTGTTGATACAGATTTATAGTTATTATTCAAAGGGTATGAAACCCTCTCAAACCTTTATTTCATTAACGGGGGAGATATTTTCCAGCTCATCTTAATATAAAGTAACATTACTCGCAACAGATCCAAGAACTTTTTTTTTCGGAGCACTATAGCGATGTATAGTTTGTCTCCTCGAGGATTTTAGCGTTAAGTAGCTTCTTTGGCTTGTAATTAGGCAAAAAACGATTGCAGCTTCTTTCTGTTCTTTGGTGGGTATAATTTTGATATAATCATTTTATTGAGCCCCCCCCCCCGCCGCCCGCCACCGGACTCCTTACAGATGGTCTTTTTTTTTGTAACACACTTTCGGGGAACTCCCTGTCTTAGTTTTCCGATTCCGTTTCATTCAGTTCAGGATTAGCGCTCCTTAATTGGCCCATAATTGTCTCGCCTTCTTCTAGGGTTCATATATACCCCACGCCAACCTACTCTGTTGATTAATCTTGTTTCATTTCCTTCTTCAAATCCTTTCGGGACCTTCAATAATCCTTTCATGGTTTCAGTTTGTGATGCAAATTTTTATTGGCAATGTAACATCTACTCATAGTTCATTATCAACATGCAATAAATAAATGCCGAATATATCTGCAACGGAGGTTAAGTGGAAGAGCAGAGCCGTTTGGTGCACTGAACTTCACCTCTGAAGCAATGCCATAACGATATTATGTAATCGATTTATTATTATTATTATTATTAAATGCTTCCGTATTGCTTCTACAAAGATTCTTTCAGGTATTTTCGTGTTTAAATGTTGGACCTAATCCTGTACGCGATAGGAAGATGAACCACGGTTACGGTTGTATATGGTAGGCGCGAAAATGGATGCTCGAATTTTTCCTTCAGACCAGTTATAAGTCTTCCATAAACTCTACACTCGTCTAGTTGGGTCTCCTTTCAAATATGGACACGCCTTATACTTATTAGAGCTTGTTGAAATATGTTCGTAGTTCTCGTAAGAATCACACCGGATGCATTCGGCCATAAAACTAATTTTAAGTTTTTCTTCCCCCCGTCGTGTCATCGATTGAGTTTTTACTTAAAGAATGCATGAGTTTATAATAAATTAAAGTGCAAAATCATGTAATGATTCGTACACAAGAAACCAAGGACGCATCATTTTCCTTATAAAACACATTAACGATTATGAATAAAAATGAGCGTATCAACTTTAAAGTTTATAGTCAACCCAAATTATTCTAATAAATTCTATTTTCACCACATGAACTTTTTTCTGATTTTAATTGGCGTGGGAGCCCCACGTTGGGCGCCAAATTGTAACGTGCTTCTCCCTTTACTATTCTTTCGACAACCAAAAAACAACAGTAAATCTAATCAAATCTTTTGATTCCGTTAACGGTGAGAATGTTTCTCATCTCAACTAGGTATAAAGTAACATTGCTCGTCCAAGGTCTCTCGAAGTCCCAAAGTATTCCTCGAGGACATCAGCCTTTGGTCGCTGTTTTAGTTTGGGTTTCTTTCAAAAAAACATCGATGCAGCTGAATAATAAACCCAAGCCCAAAAAAAACCAACCAAAATCATCCCAATACTCCAATTTTTCCCCTTCCTTCACCAAGGATTGGAACAGGGTAGCAACTGTCTTTGTACATGCCTCTCATGTTTTAATTTTTCTCTTCAGGTTTTCTATTATAAATCTTCTTCTTTATTAATTACCCCCGCTTTCATCTTTTCCCCTTCAATTCTTGGCCTTAATCGAATTCTTTGGGGGTTTTTGACTTTGGGGCTAATTAATTAAAATGTAATAATTGTGTCGCACTTCCGCTAGATTGTTCCCAATTGTTATTGGGATCGGAAATAAATAAAACGTGCGAAGGCGCGGTGAAAGGAACTTAAGTGAATTATGAAAGTGAGCGATTTAGATGAAGGTGAAAAAATGAGTTTATTTCCGTAAATTGTTTATAAAGAGACGAATTTCATGTCAATGTCGTTAGCTTTTTGCTTGTTTAAATAATAAGACTATGATTAATTTTTTTCCGGTAATGAATGTAATTATTCTTAGAGGAACATGTACCTACACCTTTGTACCGATTTCGAGACATCAAAAATAAATTAATACCTGTAATTTGGTTGACGGCATGGTAAGCAGTGGCGTGCGTACCTCGTTTGTCGAATCGTTTAAGTTAATCGTCTATATGGATTAAGTTATGCCACTGTGACGCGTTGATGAATCCTTGATGTTGCTTAATCGATAGCGTTTTGATCGTTATCCAAATCATGATTGCGTAATGTCTCTTATTTATTCACAAACTTCGCTTGTGTTCACTATTGCGAGGGCCAAATTGATGACTGAATCATGGCCGTGCGTCAATTACCCGATTATTTGCAAGAGTTTGTCGAAAAGAAACTTGATGAAGTACCAAGTCGTGTACCAGAAGACATCAAAGCGATAAAAGAGTGGATTGAGAAACAACCTCATATAAACGCGTGTATAGGTAAGATTTCGTAATTATGGCACCAGAGCAGTTTTTTGGTTGTAGATGATCAATGGATTTTGATGTTCTTGCGAGGTTGCAAATTTCGCTTGCAAACGGTGAAGGAAAAAATGGAAGAATTTTATTTGCTCAGAACGTTACTTCCGGAATATTTTGAGAATCGAGATCCACTTTTACCCGAAATTCAAGAGTTGCTCAATCATCAGTAAGTATGGCTTTCAAAAACAATTGAAATTTCTGACGAACTTGAAAAAACTAGAATCGTTCTTGCCCTACCGTTAAATAAAGAAGGTCCACAAACATTCATTTTGCGCACCAGTGAAGGTGATGTCAATGCTGTACCATTAAATATTATTCTTAAGGGCGGACTAATGATGTTGGATATGATTATGAGGGAGAATGACCATATGGTTTTGGGGCAATACATAATTGTGGACGTGGAACATTTCGATGTTGGATACATAACACAATTGACGCCATTCATAATAAAAATGATCGCGAAAGGATTGCAAGATGCTTATCCCACACGACCAAAAGGATTTTTTATTTTAAACTCCTCCCCTATGTTCAGAGCCCTTGTTGAATTCGGCTGTCATTTCCTTAGTAAAAAACTTACAAGTAGGGTAAGTGCAAGTTATATGTATAAAATAACAAAAAAATTCAATCTTATGCACAGATTCACTTTTACAATAAAGACAACTTGAACGAACTCAAAAAAATAATACCAAACGAAATCTTACCCCGGGAATACGGAGGAGACGGCGATAGTTGTGAACAAATCGGAGGTAAACTTGATCTTTGTCTGAACTTTAAAAAATTGACAATTTCAGCCGAGTTGAAAACAAAAATGAACGATTACCGGGAGTGGTTTCTGCAAAGTTCACAGTACAAAGTGGACATAAGTAAGAAAGCGAACAATAATCATTTGCACACTGAGGCGGAGACGGTGGGGTCGTTCCGAAAATTACAGATTGATTAAACGTCTTTCTTACTACGGGATTTAGGGTAAAAATGTACAATCAAGATGGTTGATCATTGTTAAATAAACTTTGCACGTAACAAATTTGGTAACACAAATCAAATAAAGGCGATCCAAAATGAAATTGTCCGTAAGTGACAAATTTTTAAAATACTCCATTTTCCAAATTTCAGATTTTCAAAAATTAAAAACGCGTGGTGGTTTGTAAAACTGAATTGCTAAATCGACCAATCGACTTTCGAATAGAAAATGTCGATCAAAATCAATGGAAAGAAAAATATGTACCTATCAAAATAGTATTAATAGTTTAGCGAGGGGATTCGCCTAAATTCCAGTGGAAGAACTCACTTTAATCGATAGGCACCAATAATGCTCAATGGCTTTATGATTGTGATACTGTTCGTGTTTGGTGCAACATATCAGCGAGAAACGTAGGTAAATCAGCTCAGAAATGCCAAGAGAGCGCTTGGTGCTCATGATTTTGCCCAAACAGAGCGAAACTTAAAGTGTTTTGAAACAAAAGGCAGTATTTCTTTTCAATTGTCTTAGAGCGAGAAGCGTAGCTCTCACAGTGTACAGCGCGAGAGTATAGAAAGACAATGCAAGCCGTTGAGGAGAGAGGTGAGAGGCCCTAATCGCAGGAAGAAGGAAATTGTACTGGGGGTAATGATTGACACGGGACTAAAATTTATAAAGCACATGGAGAAAGTAATCGAGACAGCGACGAAAACGGCAAAGGCGCTCCAAAGGGTACTGAGAAACTGCGGTGGGTCATGATCAAGCAGGAGAAGGGTCCTGGCTACGGCTGTTAATAATATAGTATTGCACGGCTGCGAGACATGGGGGCCAGCCGTAGAAGTCAGAAAGGCCAGGGACGAACTTGATAGACTGCAGCAAAAAATGGCGTGCCTACAAAAGATCGGTTGGTGGTCGCGAGCACCATCCCACTGCGACTGTTAGTGGAGGAAAAGAACACAAGAGGTAGTAGAGAAGAAACCATGGCCAAATGGCAGGACGAATGGAGTAACAGAGAGTCTGAATTCTGGATTACGATGGAAGGGTGGTCAGAAGTCCACGCGCACATAGACCACCTATTCGGACCCTTTGTGCTTTCTCCCTGATTAGAGTCGTTGGATCCCGCAGCATTATTCAAGTCATCCCACACGTGAGATGAACCTGAGGATGCTGTACGGCGAAGCGGCTGTAATCTTAAGGTAGACACACACATACAGTTTTTCCTCAAGGCAAAACTGCGCAGTCTAAGCCTTGAGGATTTCCTTCAAATGAGGCTGCCCCACACACGGACTGAGATTTAACGTCAGTTCGTGACTCGTAGAGCAATGGCATCTACCGACGCTTGATAATACTGCGATTGCTGGTTATCTGTACACGTCCTAGTTGGGAACTGGGCGAACTGGAATAACTCAATGGACTGTCCTGACCGCGGGATGTAGCCTCCTTAAGAAGCTAATCCGCTATGGTTGAGTGGCCTATTTTGGAAGCCCTCGTAATTTTATAGCGATGACTTTTCCAATAATGTCAAACCGGAAAAATATATCATTTGCGATACTCAATTATTTAATGCTATATATACTAAGTAAAATTTAAAAACAAAAACATCTACATACGGATGTGAATTTTTTTAATCTACCAAAAAGTTAAATAGCCTTTTTGTCTAAAATAATTAGGGAACCAAATAACCGAATATTAAGTTTTTTATACATAGAAATCCCTAATTCTACACCCTATATTACATACATTTAAGTATGCACTCTGTGTTAAACCTTACGATACCACCACACACGCCCAGTTTGGCCTGTACAGGCAGGTCTGCGCAGTTATTCACAATGGTTTTTCAAATAGGATTTTGTGGACTGTACAGTCCACCGGCGGCCTCAAGGTATTCACCATACACGTTGAGGAAAATTTCAAGGTTTGAACTGCGCAGTCCGCGCCTTGAGGAAAAACTGTATGTGTGTGGCTACCTTTAGCCATGTCCGGCCAGGAGTCCCCCAACATGGATCGTCTTAATTCAACAAGTAGGGGACACTCACAAAGTATGTGTTGTGCCGTCTCATGTTCTGTGTAGCATCTTCTACAAGATGGTGATGCAACCAAGTTAAGTTTACAGTGCCAAGAAAGTATGCCCACAATTAACCGCAGGTTCTTTCTGGATAGCCCTGTGGAAAAACGCGCCATGCTACGAGATGGTCCTCTGAAGGCCTCTCTCGCGTGACGGCATTCTGACATCAAGTTCCACGTAACCTTATGCTGGGCTTGGATGTCTTGAGTTATTAGGTTGTTTACAATTGATATTGTAAGTGGAGGAGCCGGCTCTGGACCATAAAACAGTTGTTTTGAGTCAACTTTCATTTGGAAAAAAATCCATTTCTATTTAAAAAAATGACCGCCATGATCATATGTCTAAAGTGGCGCCATCTACAATTAAATTGATAATGTTATCATCTTTCCCCCTCAAAACCAAAAGACTTTTGTCTGAAACATTTTTTGAAAAAACTTCTCCTTTTCGAGATATTCGAGTGCATTGATTAAAATGGTCTACCGTGTATAATATAAAGACATAAAAAATATATCTGTGACTTGATTTTTTCTTTTTTAATGGAAGTGCCTAAAACATTACAGTCAAAGAAATATAGGTACATACCTACATTTTTTTCATTGTGAGTTTATACCGGGTGTCCCAACGATTTAGGGGTGGAAGATTACACCTATACTGTTGATTTAAAAAAAATCTTATGACAGATTATTGTAGTCAACAACGAGGAGCATCTTGTAAAAATATTTTGGTATATACAGGATGGACCATTTTCTAGTACTACACTAAACTTGTGTTTTTTTAAATGAAACACCCAATATATTTTTATATGCTTGGAATGGATCCATGCTCGTATGTGGATTAAACTTGTAGTTGAATACCTTTTAATATTTTTATATATTTGAATTCTCTGTTAAATGCTGAGTAAAATGATGTAACGTACTATGGGTCTACGACTTCCTAAATTTTATCGACATTTTTTATGTCAAAAATTAGTCAATTAAGCAGGGTCCTGCTCTGTAATCTTTAAAGATATCGAAGTGAAATTTTGGAGTTTGTATTTCTAATATGCTATACTTGGATTGTAGACTCTCTCCTCTACATATACAGTGTGGTTCATAAAGCTCAATGTTATTTTTCTCATTTTTTTTTAAATGGCACTGCCTGTATTTTATTACAGATTTAAATAGCATTTTTTACGAGCTGTCAATAGATACGCACTGTGTTTTTGAATTATTTAGTGACAAAGTTGAAAATTATAAAATTTCTTACTTTTTTTGAATTCGTGACAATATGGCCTATAAAATAAATTAAGACAACGGTCAATGGTATGTGAAGAGGGGAGCTTTCGCGTATTTTTCACTTTCCGTCACATTCGTCAAAAATCCATTTTTCGGAAAGTGCTTGTCAAAACTTTGCGATTGTAATTTTCTGAGGTCCTCAGATTAGTTGACGTCCGATCATCGCCACCTAGATGCAATATTAAAAGTGACCCAAAAAAAATAAAGTAGGCGTAAAAACTTTTTAAAATGTCACATTCTGATCCAGAATTGTTTCAGAAATACAAAAATGTTACAATATACAGGGTGTCCCACCTATAAATTCAAAACCGGAGCTAATTCCGGTGAAACTGGAAGTGGTCGGAAAGTGAAAAATATGCGAAAACTCCCCTATATCATTCTAGAAGTTATGACTAATAGATTCATTGACACCCGGTATACAGAGTGTTTTTTTGGGGAGCTTTATACATCGTGGATATAGTTGGTAGCTTTAGTTAGACATTTCTGCGAAAGTGTTATACGTAGGTTTTTAAAGCGAATCGATGTAAAATATTTTCAAAATGGCGGCACTTCTGTAAATTCCGAAAGTAGATAGTAACTTCGTTATTTTAAACGGCAACCCTTCTTTTTTATTGCATTTTTGAATTCTACGTAAAATGTGAGTTCTTCTAATACCAACATGTCAGTATCGACAGTATCTACAATGTATATGGTTTTTAAATTATTTTTACTATTCCAAAAAAAAATGGCGGATGCAGACTGTACTTTGGGAATTCATTACTTATCGAACACATCGTATCTCGTAGCTGAAATAGTTTATCTATTTATCACTAAGATTATGAAGTTTGTGTCTGTGTGTTACGGTTGGTTTAAGTAGAACAACATACATTAAATTTCGTAAGTTGATAACCTTGCACTTTGCATTACTTATTTCTCATGTGTTCACAAACACAGTTTGACGAGTACATCGACGAACGATCATGGCTGTGCGTTTATTACCAGATTATTTACAAGAAGTTGCCAAAAACGAACTTAACGAAGTACCAAGTCGAGTACCAGAAGACATCAAAGCGATAAAAGAATGGATTGCGAAACAACCTCACATAAACGCGTGTACAGGTGAGATTTCGAAATATGACACCAGAGCAATCCCTTGGTTCTAGATGATCAATGGATTTTGATGTTTTTGCGAGGTTGTAAATTTCGCTTGCAAACAGCAAAGGAAAAAATGGAAGAATTTTATTTGGTCAGAACGTCACTTCCTGAATATTTTGAGAATAGAGATCCACTTCTACCCGAAATTCAAGAGTTGCTCAATCGTCAGTAAGTATAGTTTCCAAAGAATAATTGAAATTTCTAATCCAATGAAAAACTAGAATCATTCTTCCCCTACCGGTAAATAAAGAAGGTCCACAAATATTCATTTTGCGTACTAATGAAGGGGACGTAAATACTGTACCATTAAAAATCATTCTTAAGGGCGGAATAATGATGTTGGATATGGTTATGAGAGAGAATGACCATATGGTTTTGGGACAATATGTAATCCTGGACATGAAACATTTCAATATTAGATACGCAACCCAATTGACGCCATTTCTTATAAAAATGATCGCGAAAGGACTGCAAGATGCTTATCCCATACGACCAAAAGGATTTTTTATTCTAAACTCCTCTACTATGTTCAAAGCCCTTGTTAAATTCGGCTGTCATTTCCTTAGTAAAAAACTTACAAGTAGGGTAAGTGCAAGTTATATGTATAAAATAGCAAAAAAATTCAATCATGCACAGATTCACTTTTACAATAAAGACAACTTGAACGAACTCAAAAAAATAATACCAAGTGACATCTTACCATGGGAATATGGAGGAGTGGGCGATAGTTGTGAGAAAATCAGAGGTAAAGTTGATCTTTGTCTGCACCTTAAAAAATCGACCATTTCAGCCGAATGGAAAACAAAAATGGAAGATTATCGCGAGTGGTTTCTGCAAAGTTCGCACTAAAAAATGGACATGAATAAGAAAGTAAACAACACTGAGGAGGTGACGGTGGGGTCGTTCAGAAAATTACAGATTGATTAAGGCGCCTCTATACATAGGGTAGGCAACACACCATGCAATTGGAAAAAGTGCAATCTTTTGACCAGGATTACAGCTCTAAAATTGAACTTGAAAAAATTTTAAGGCCGGGAATATATTCCTTACTATAATGAAATTTTGCCTTAGAATTTTGTTTGAAAAAAAACAAATATTTGAGGTAACAAAAAATTATTTTATCTTTCATCTATTTTAAGAGATATTTTCCAAACGACAGTCAATATCCGAAAAATAAATTCTACGGACAAATTCTACAGTGCTTAAGAACCATATTTCGTTTAACAATCGTTTCCAACGGTTAAGTTATAACTGTAATTCTGGTCAAAAGTTTTTTTTTAATATAAATTTTATGTACAAAAATTTTACCAACGAAAATTTCGTAAATGCCCCGGGCCACTGAGGTCAGGTAGTGGAATTACACTTCTAAGGAGATTATACAGACAAAAGAAAAGTACCTGTTTAATGACCCTGTTACAAAGATGCAAATTGACAAATAAATATTGCGTAACCAGGGTTATTTCCGACGTAAATTTAAAAAACGCTATAGACAAATTGTAAAAAGACATTATTTTTTTTATTAAATTTTATTTTAATTAATATAAACAGCACAAATCTTGAGTTGATGTCTTAAATTTTTTTTGAAAAAAGGGCGTGGTTGTCAGTTTATAAATTTAACGTACCTTTTTTTGGTAGTAGTAACTCCGGGGGGGGGGGGGGGGGGCAACTGCCCTACCCTGACCCTCCTAAATGACGCCCCTGATGTATTCCACCTTTAGTGTAGACTACAAAGTAGCATATATTTCTTTTGGTTATGTGCACTAGACCCTGTACTTAGTAAAAATAATTGTCATTTTTTTTCAAAGTGAGCTTATTATTATTACTACATTCACAGTATTCTAATTTACCCTTCAAATATGCTTCAATAGGATGCAAATTGCCGCTTTTCTCGGAATATTTAATTTCAACAATGGCAGTTTTTCCTACCGAGACGCCTGGAGAACTAGCAAGAAATGGTAATTCTTCATCAACTATAGGCCCGATTTTTTAACAACTACTGAGCATTGGGATTAAAATTAACTGAATTGCTGTAACTTCATGTTGCAAACCAAAGCATGTAGAACTATTTATTTTAAACGTATGTACTACATACATAATAGTGCCGCAACGGTTTTTGCCGTAGGTGTTGTTTTTCTTAATTTACAAAGTTTTCCAAAATTAGAAGCAGAATGCGTTTCTTGCGTTCTGATTTCTATAAATCACTCTGTAACTGAAGAATCGTTGCTTTGCTGAGTGCACACTGCACATCTATCTACATATACTGTCTAAATTTTTCAAGAATTTTTCCATCATTTTTCATAAAGCTCCACATTCGTGTTCGATATAGCTTACATTTCACAGTCAAAATAATATTTTTTACCACAATGAAACGTAACTTACTATGATTAGAGAACCTCTTATATAAAATATATATGTAGGTATATATGTATATCTACCATTAATGAGATTTTTTTGTTAATTATATCTAATACGAATTAAATTTTAATGGGATTTTAGCACATTTTAAAGTAAAATACTTCAATTAAATTAATAGGTAGGTTTGTTTGTCCAAATACAGAAATAATGAAAATTATATCAGTGCATTTATTTTTTATTTAGAATGTGTGGTTAATTGTTATAATTATTCTTAAACATTGTCGAAGTTTATTGTGCTTTGTATTTTATTAATTATTCCATACTAAATCAAATTGTTTATAGTGTTTTCCGAATTTTCAAATAATTATTCTTTTTTGATTCTTGGACGCACATAATATGTACTATAATATTTTAATTTTAGTAGTCCAACATAGTAAAATAAATTAAAAGGTAGTCTTACAATCTGCGGGAATTCCAAGAAAATATAAAAGTTATAGGTATAACTAAACAATGAAACTTTCAAGTACATTTAGGTAAATTACGCATAATCCGTTTAGCCCTCAGGGAGTATTGAGATATGTGTTGCCTAATTTAAAATCAGTAAGGAGTAGGTCCGAAATTTTTCCAGCTGTATAGAGGCGCCTTAAACGTCGTTCTTACAACGGGATTTAGGGTAAAAATGTACAATCAAGATGGTTGATCATTGTTGAATAAATTTTGTACGTAACAAATCTTGGTAACACAAATTAAATGAAGACGCTCCAAAATGTTAAAAATATGTATTCAAAATACGAGGTGTGGCAGAAAAGTAATGAATATTTACCAAAGTTTTTATTTTTTTCAAACATCAATGTTATCCCCTTCAAAGTAGTTCCCTTGGGCAGCTACACACCGATGGAGACGTTGTTCCCACTGTTGGTAGGAGCGCTGGTAGTCTTCAACCGGTAATGACCCGAAATGACGTCCTTTGAGGATATTTTTTAGTTTAGGAAACATGGAAAAGTCACAGGGACTGAGGTCAGGTGAATAGGGGGGCTGGGGAACCACGGGAATGCTTTTTGAGGTCGAAAATTCTGTTACAGAGAGTGCAAAAATTTGTGCCAGCGAAAAGCTTGAGCTCGGGATAAAGAATGTTTCCCATAGGCCTGTTTTAACTTTTCAAACGTCACACTTGCCGATCCTCCAAGCTTGACACAAAAATTTAATGGCACAACGTTGCTCCAAATTTCGCTGTTCCATTATGCATGAATTTGATCGATTTCTTTAATACTCCATAACTTTCTTATTATTAAAGATAATTGATTTTTCTTAGAGCACTTTTTTACGTAGAATGCATCACGATAGACAGTTTTTATACAGGGTGTTTTGTGTACGACGCTAAACTACATTTTTTCATACGGACTGCCCTATATATTTTGGGGTTTTTGAAAAGTGAATTAAATTTCCGAAATTTTGATGTATCACTTGCTATATTTATCTTAAATATTATTTGAAATATTGCATCTAACACATTGTTATTTCAAATAAAAAATATTTGGAGCTAATAAAAATTTCCAGATAACTAAGACATTGTAGCTTTAAATCGTACTGCCGTTTTTTTGTTAACCATGGAAACCCAGATGTCTACTAGCAAAATATTTTAATGTAGGTACCTATATAAATAATAGTAAACATAAATATAACAAGTGAACCCAAAAATATATAGGATAGTCCGTATGAAATAATGCAGTTTAGCGTCGTACACAAAAAACCAAACACCCTGTATAAAAACTGTCTATCGCGATGGATTCTACGTAAAAAAGTGCTCTAAGAAAATCAAATATCTTTAATAATAAGAAAGTTATCGACCAAATTCGAGAAACGCCCCCTAGCGGCCAAACGATTAGAGATATCTGAATTCTGTTTGCGCCGGTGATTTTCTCATTAAAATTGAGCTCCAGACACCTTGGTCCAATTTTTTGTATCTCTCAAGATAAAGGATGTTTCAATAAGAAAATGTCCAGTTTGGCCCACCTTGTGCAGGATTTGTTTGAAATTCGATTGCCATAAGGTCATGTCCGAGTGCTAAAAAATTGATATCAATGCAATGGAATAGATCAGAAACTGGTAAAGATAGGTATAGGAACATGTAATACCAAAATGTGCCCATTTTGATTCTCTATAAAGTGCAATAGTCACAAAATTGTCATTTCATTTAGAAAACTGAGTTTTTAGTCTTTGAATATTTTTAAATTTGGAGCCCCTATAGGTGAGGTCGTACGCAACTTAACATTTTTTAAGTACACCAAAAGAAAGCCCTATTCTCTATGCGCTTCTAAAAGCTCAGTCGCCATAATGACAACGGTTTTCAAGTCTACCGTCAGCACCCGCTATTTTTTTTTAAATCAAAATAATTAATAAATCATAAATTGTAGATATTGATATGTGGAAATCAGAATAACTGAAATTTGATTTAGCATCCAAAAATGCAATAAAAAATAGGTGTTGCCGTTTAAAATAACGAAGTTTACTAGCTACTTTCGGCATTTCAGAGTAACCCCCAAGTTCAAATTTTCAAAAACCTACCTATAAAACTTTCCCAGAAATGTCTAACTAAACCTACCAAAAAAACACCCTGTATACTTAATACGTTTTAAATATACAGGGTGATTCGCGAGGAAGTGGCAATATTTTAAGGACATGTCGAGGAAGCCAAAATAAGCAAAATAAACTCATATGTTCAAGTCCGATTTTCATTTGTTTCGGAGATATTTTGATTAATTGTAATTTAAAAAGCAAACAAAAATTTATTACAAAATGAATTACAAAAATTAAAAAAATAGCATTAATTTACGACAAATTTTCGAAAACACCACCGCCCACTTCGATTCACTTATTTGCGCGTTTATAAACTGCACTAGTAGCGAGTTTCAATGAACGATTGTTCGCTCTAATGATAGCTGCTGCATTAAGAATGCGATCTAGATCGCATTCTTATCTCCGAAACAAATGAAAATCGGACTTGAACATATGAGTTTATTTTGCTTATTTTGGCTTCCTCGACGTGTCCTTAAAATATTGCCACTTCCTCGCGAATCACCCTGTATATCTATTAAATCATGTTTTATATGTATATTAATAGTAAATGATACAACGAGCGTATAAAAGAGGATATTAATCATGAGGACGGGTTTGCGGAACGAGCCGCAGGCGAGTGTAGCAAATCGTTCGAGTATTTTGTCCACGACTATAGTATAATAAAGTCGTTATATGTCTCGGCAGACAATACTAATAGCATTCATTACACACTCTGTTTCATTAATCACTGTTATTGTCATTCTCATTAGCAACGGGAGTAATGAATATTGCACACTGTTATTTTATATATTGTCATGGTAACCGTCCAATACAGTCAATCGGAAGCTTTGAGAAACCTTTCTCAAAGATCGGAAGTGTCGGTTGTCATGGTATCCATTAAAGACATTCAATCAAGGGTGTCGGTTTGTAGCGGAGAATTTTCACATAGGTATTTGACAGCTCAAAATGTCCGTTTTAATTTTAAATGAAATAAGTATTTGAATTAAATTAAAAATATTCCTAGTCGTGGATAAAGCGTAGTATACAACTCGCATATAAGGGCTATTAATCACTCGAACGATTTGCTTCACTCACCTGCGCCTCGTTTCGCAAAAATTCGTTCTTGTGATTAATAGTTTCTCTTATATGCTCGTATAATATACTATTTTTTTACATCTTGATTAGTTTAGTTTTTATTAGCTTTCCAAATCGGAGAACCCTTTCCGCCCCACCCAGTATACCGTTGTGCGTTGCGCGCAATTTTTGATTCAACGGTGTTAAAAACTGTCGTTTATTTCGCCTTCTTCATTGTTAAAAAAAAAATTCAAATTAGTCCGGAAAAGCTTCACACTTCACCGAAATTACTTGAATTGTTAGTTTAAACTCAATGTTCGCTTGAACTTTGTGTAAGTTTTCATAAAACCGTTGTTTGTTTTCCCTTCTTCATTTAAAAAAAAATTGAAATTTGTCAGGGAAAACTTAAGACTTCATCGAAATTCACTTCAATTATTAGTTCAAACGCAATTTTCGATTTAGGGATGGTCAAAACAGTCGTTTGTTTCGCCTTCTTCATTGTTAAAAAGAAAATTCAAGTTAGTCCGGGAAAACTTCACATTTCATCGAAATTGCTTGAATTGTAAGTTTATACACTCAATTTTCGCTTGAACCGCGTACTTTGTGTAAGTTTTCATAAATCCATTGTTTGTTTTTTCTTCGTCATTGTTAAAAAAGATTGAAAATTGTCAGGGAAAACTTAAGACTTCACCGAAATTCACTTCAATTGTTAGGTCAAACGCAATTTTCGATTCAGCGGTGTTAAAAACAGTCGTTTATTTCGCCTTCTTCATTGTTAAAAGGAAAATTCAAATTAGTCCGAGAAAACTTCACACTTCATAGAGATTTACTTGAATTGTTAGTTCAAACGCAATTTTCAATTGAACGGTCAAGGAGTCATAAAGTTTAGGTCCTCCTTGGACAATAAGGGATGGATTTTCTTGTTCACGGTAACAACCCCTGTGTAAGGTTATATGGTGGCATATAGCGAAATACAGTTTGGTTGGTAATGGAAGTGGTCCCATGTAGCATTTAATATTGTTTTAATATTGGCATGTCATTGTAAATATTTTGGTAGAATATGAATGTACAATATTGTCCCAACATTGAAATATGAACATATTGGTTAAGTATTACTAACCGATATTATTTCAATATTGGGGAAAATATTTATACAATATTGTGTCCCAAAATAGTAAGAAAGGGAGTGTACCTGCTCCGAGGAACTCTTTCTCAGTGCGAAAAATAACAAAAATATATTCACCCAATATTGGCTATAGTTCGACAATATTGCCCCAATCTCTCTATATTGGACCAATATTCCGCCAAGCTAACGTCAATAAACAGTGCTGCATGGGGTCCGTCGATTATAACGAAGGAGACTGTTCCGCAACTTCTTCAGGAGGTTAATTCACCTACGCATGTTGATTCGGTTACAGCCATCGCTAGGAAAGAGGCAGCAGTCATTGTTGTTGAAGCTGTTCCTCATCCACACTGGCGTACCATACGCCGCCATATGCCCAATGAGCAATCGCTTAAATTAAACGATCCACGATGTTATAGCGTTAGATGGCAGTACCGTGCCTCACATCACGTATCTGTAGACTTCTAGTGCCTCCATAGTTTTTATTCATTGTTGCTATTTGTGACGGTTAACATGTTAATGTGGAGTCAAAATAAAACGAGCCACCAGTCGATTGGTTAAGCACCACGGCGACGTAAATTAAATTTCGTAAGTTGATAAACGGTGCTAACGAAAAACATACCTTTGACCTTGTACAAGTGATAGCGTCTCTGCTGACCATTAATGTTTCGTCTACAAATTACGATTGCAATACTTGTCATATATTCACAAACACAATTTGTATTAAGTATCAACGACGAGTACATCGAGGAACGATCATGGCTGTGCGTTTATTACCAGATTATTTACAAGAAGTTGCCAAAAACGAACTTAATGAAGTACCAAGTCGAGTACCAGAAGACATCAAAGCGATAAAGGAATGGATTGCGAAACAACCTCACATAAACGCGTGTACAGGTGAGATTTCGAAATATGACACCAAAGCAACCTTTTGGTTCTAGATGATCAATGGATTTTATTGTTTTTGCGAGGTTGTAAATTTCGCTTGCAAACGGTAAAGGAAAAAATGGAAGAATTTTATTTGCTCAGAACGTTACTTCCTGATTATTTTGAAAATCGAGATCCACTTCTTCCCGACATTCAAGAATTCCTCAATCATCGGTAAGTATGGCTTTCAAAAACAATTGAAATTTCTGACGAACTTGAAAAAACTAGAATCGTTCTTCCCCTACCGTTAAATAAAGAAGGTCCACAAACATTCATTTTGCGCGTCAGTGAAGGGGACGTAGATACTGTATCATTAAAAACCATTCTTAAGGGCGGAACAATGTTTTTGGATATGATTATGAGAGAGAATGATCATCTGGTTTTGGGACAATATCTAATCCTGGACATGAAACATTTCGATATTGGATACATAACCCAACTGACGCCATTCATGATAAAAATGATCGCGAGAGCATTGCGAAATGCATATCCCACACGTCCAAAAGGATTTTTTATTCTAAATTCCTCCCCTATGTTCAAAGCTCTTGTCGAATTCGGCTGTCGTTTCCTTAATAAAAAACTTACAAGTAGGGTAAGTGCAAGTTATACAAAATTGTAAAACAAAAAAACTTTCTTACACGCAGATTCACTTTTACGATAAAGATGCCTTGGACGAATTGAAAAAAGTAATACCAACCGAAATCTTACCGCGAGAATACGGAGGAGTAGGCGATAGTTGTGAAAAAATCGGAGGTAAACTTGTTCAGTGTGTCTGAACCTTAACAGATCGAAAAATTTCAGCCGAGTGGAAAACAAAAATGGAAGACTACCGGGAGTGGTTTTTGGAAAGTTCACAGTACAAGGTGGACATGAGTAAGAAAGTAAATCATCTACACACCGAGGAGGAGACGGTGGGGTCTTTTCGAAAATTAGAGATTGATTAAACGATTGGGATCCCAATTTCAAGTAAATTTGGTAATACAAGATAAATAAAGATGCAATAGAAAAGTTTGCACGCTAGTGATAAGCTTTTCAAAATTGTTAAAAATTTCTTTTATTAAGGCACTTTCCCATTATCATTATTATTATCATTATTTATTCATCTAGTAAATTAGGTATATACTTATTGATATACACATACAACTAGATTTGTCATACATTTGTTACAGCATGTCCTTTAGCTTAGCCCATACGAGCTCCACTAGTTGCTCGAGGAAGTTTAGTACTGTCTTAGAGTCGACCCTCTAGAAATTCACGTTATTTTCTTCTCTGTGCTTTGCTTGCACTAAGCGCTTTTTTTCTGTAATACAGTCGGAATTTTTCCTAGTGGTTGTGTAATATGGAGGTTAGGCTCTTTGGAGTGCTTGTTCCTTCCGTAGAGGACAGAGGAGGTTGCTTACAGTCATCTTCCACAGAAATGGAGTCACCTTTCTTTTATTTTATTTTTTAATACTACGTTCAAGAATAATATACCTTAAATAGGTAATAAGAATGCACATGAATAACCAAAATTATCTACCTCGAAACAACAAATTACGGTTTGTTTTGGATAACCAACACAATTTACAGTTGTTAAACTGGATTCTACTCTCAACGATTGAAGTCTTTCTATATTCCAGGAAAACACAAGGAATGTACGAAAATAGATTAAAATTGTTTGCGTCCAAACCCGATAACGGTACAAAAAAATTGGTTTGCAACCTCTCTCTTTTATTTTACCATTATATATTTACAAATCCCTCTCATTGTCTTCCCTCTCCTAAAAACTTTCTTCTTCTTTCTCCTACCGCTTCCCTCCTTCCAACTCCTTCGTTCCTCTCTGAGCTCCTCACACTCCCCTGACATGTGTTTTATACTTTCCCACCCTTCCCCATACATTCTACCCTTCCTTCTCACGTCCTCCCACCAATAATTGTTTACCACCTCCTCATTCCCACACTTATACCGCTATCAGCCTTTTTGATATTTAGACTACTCCTTAGGCATCTAGGTATTCTACCATATTCTCCCCATGCTTCTCCTTATACCCGCCCTCCCCTTCTTTCCTGTTTCTGCGAATCCCTTTCGTCACTTATCATCTCCCCCAGGCCTCTCTCCCTTCTGCTCTGCACTTCCACCCCTTTCATAAAATCTCCTCCTGTCCATCCTTTATTTTTCCCTTTTTATCTCCTTTCAACCAATTTTGACATTGGCTAAATATTAGTAACTGATATTATTTCAATATTGAGGAAAATATTTACAATATTGACCTATTATTGATTTGTAATGTGTCCCAGAATAGAGGAAAGTGAGTGACTTGGGCTACTCTAGAGTCCTAACTGCTCCGAAGGACTATTTCCCAGTGCGCAGCACCTGCAGGGCTGCATGTGCTCCTGTGGCTCCTCCCCGAGGAACCCCATTCTCTTCGTGTACACTCGGAGGAGATCGGTGATGCTGAAAAAGGCTTCTGGTTCAAGTATTACCCGGTTAAGAAGTCGGCCATGAAACAACTGAGTGAGCTACGGAAATTTATATAATTTTGGATTTAAAAGTTGAACGCTATAAAATATTGAGGAGGGTGTGCATATTATATTTTGATTATTTTGATATCTCTAAATCGCCGACAATTAACATTCGGCGGATTTTGAGAAAGTATCATAACGTTATTATTTATGAATATTTTTTTCATGTAATCTAAATATGTACATCAATTTAAATATCCAGTAATATTGAAAACACAGTATTGTTATGTTATTGATAAGTAAATATTGACCTTATATTGTATAGTAATATTTACTAAATATGGTAAATGTATGCTATATTGCTTAAATATCGATTTTCAATATTTAGTACACGCAATATTGGTACATTATTGATTTTACAAATCTAAACACACTCAAAAAATTATGGTAAAAATATCTCATCCAACTGGGCAGTGGATGGTAAAGTTCCAGGAACGCTTGCACAGTTCCCTATATGAATAGCAAGGCTGATTCTCTGAATCAAATATAAACGAGAGCTTGCCTCACCAGCATTTGATGTAATCTTCTTCCCAAATCATTCAAGAATTCCACAGTTTCGGAGGTAAATGAACCAAGAGACTACGCTTATGGCAACGAAATGATAGCCCTTTTAGATAATAAATAAATATGATGTACAATATTTGAATTTACATTGAATATCAATATTTACTTAACATTACAAATATGTATGTTGTATTACTTAAATATAGATTTTCAATATTTAGTAATATTGTACACGCAATGTTGGTATATAGCAATATTTACTAAATATGGCAAATATTGTTCTTGTATTCACTAAATATTGTATTTCCAATATTTGTATAATATTAAAAAAATATATTCACCCAATATTGGCTGCAGTTCAACAATATTGCCCCAATCTCTCTATATTGCGCCAATATTCCGCCAAGCTAGCGCTAATAAGGGGTACAACATGGGATGTTACAGGGTTTAGAAAGCTCGAAGTGGTATCATCCCATAGGAAATTCTTTGCCGATTCCAAATCTCTGGTAGATTTTTTAATGGGATCACCTGTTCGCCATCGGGGGGCCGTTAAAATCAAAATTTCGATAATCGGTAATATGGTAATCATTTTTTATTAGCTAATTTAAGATATAATAAATAATTAAAATAGAGAATCGCCATCCCATCTATGTAATAAACAGTTCGTTCCATACAATATATATACCGGGTGTGTAAAAGTGTGGAAACCCTTGAATATCTCGAGAACGACACATTCGAGTACAAAAAGAAAAATCACATGTTCCTTAATTTTTTTGAAATCTATTCAGTCATGATAAACATCGCTCTCACTCCCCTTGGGAATTGCAAATTTCACCCCCCTCCTCAGACCCCTTTTTGAGGGGGTGGAAAGAAAACGATCTATTTCAACCAACTATCTCTGGTAGATTTTTTGATCGGATCACCCGTTCGTCATCGGGAGACCCGTTAAAGTTTTGAAGTTGGTCGAAATTAGAATTCTATAAGAATTCGCACCTTTTGAACTTGTTGTTCTATTACTTTAGATAATAATTGTAAAATTATACACACGGAAATTACAACTAGCATTGTTTGGTAAAGCGCGATCATTGGTTAACGGAACACCCTGTATATTACCTACTTATTTACTAATTATTCAATGTAAAATTGACCTCGTCGGTAATTACACATTTAACGTGGCGATTTTCTTCGGCGTTTCTAACAAAAAATCTAACTGTCGCTTTTCAGAAATCGTTAATTTAGAAAACGTGATTGCCAAACCGAACGTTTAAATTTAATTTTTCGGGTCGTTCTCAAGTGAAACGTTTTTGGATCAAGTTTCTAAAGGTTAAACAAGGTTTGGTCAACGATTTTCGACGAAAACCTTTTGAGTCTCTTTCGCAACATGCGAAGATCGTAAACAGTTTCGTCGACGTTTTGGCAACGTCGCAAGAATATGAATGTTGTCAAACGTTCCATTTAAACGTGTTATCACGTTCCGTCGGCCTATAATCAAAACCGCAATCGCACATTAAAAACAATTTCAATTCGGAACGTACAGTTTCTTAATTGTGCATTATTTTGTTTAATTAAGGGAAGGAAATTAGAACGACATGATTAGATCTTTAAAATTAAATAACTGGCCGTCGTTAACGTATCCATAAACATGAACATACTCATGCGTCGAGTATCGAAAGTGTTCCGAAAGAAATCCTGCAACGTCGAACTTGAAACGTTAAAGGAATGGATGGAGGATAATCCCGATTTGCAATGCAAAATTGACGATCATTGGCTGCTCGTGTTTTTGTCGAGTTGTAAATATAACATCGAAAGGACGAAAGCGAAAATTGAAATGTTCTACCTTATACGTTACGTGATGCCCGAAATTTTTACAAATCGTGATCCACGTTTACCTCGTGTACAGCAAATATTAAATTTGGGGTGAGTTTTTTTTACGATTTTTACTAACGCGTTAGAAAGTGTGCCGTTTGCAGTTTATTTGTGCCGCTCGTCAATCCAGAGAGCGAAGATAATTACGACACGATCATCGTACGTATGACGTTCTTCGATCCGGACAAAATACCTTTACAACTCCTGATGAAGGTGAATTTGATGATTATCGACGTTTTGTTGACCGATGAGGCGACGCATTTTAAACAGTTCATATTTTTGGTCGACTTGAAGGACTTTTCAAATAAGTACCAAGAGCAACTTTTGCCAAATCAAATGAAGAGGCTCCTCCAGTACTTCGAAGATTCCTATCCGATTAATGTAAAGGCCGTACACTTCATCAATCCACCCCCTTACGCGATGCCGTTTTTGAATCTTTTCACACTTTTCGTTTCGGAAAAAAACAGGAACAAGGTGAGTTGTGGCAACGTCGTTTGTGTTTAACAACGCCCCTTGTAGATACATGTCTATTGCGAAAATGAAGAGTTTGACGTTACCCAAATTTTTCCTCGTGAGGTCTTGCCGAAAGAATTGAACGGAACCAATTCGAGCTTTGACGAGATGCGCGGTAACCGAACGAATTAGCGTCGAAAAAATTTTCACTCTCTTTTTCGCAGCTCAATGGAAGGCGAAGGTGGAGGACTACCGAGATTGGTTTCTGGAAGGGGAGAATCAATTCACGCCGGATTCTGCAAGGTTACCCAAGAGCGATGTAACCATAACCAATCCGTTTAGTATGGAATAACATTTTCTTCAGAATTCTTTACGAGACGCTTGGAATTAGAGCGTAACCTCTTGCAAGGTTGCACTGTGGGAGAAAGTTACAAACGATACTTGCTTAACCTTTATTATATTAACTTGTCGCACCTTTATTCACAATTTACGTTCTTCGGTATTATTTCCGCAAATTTCTGCCCCCCCCCCCCCTCCCGAAGGTGTCACATTGCGTCCTTGTAAAGGCTTCCGCTATAATGAACATTGGGATTGGTCGATGTGTCCTAATTTAATTTAATCTTGCCTTGTTACATGTACTAGTCATGAATGAAATGTTAAATACAATTTTTGTTTGTTTAATTATCAAGAGATCAGAGTTTATCGAGAGTCACTACGATGATAATTATTATTATAGGAAGAGTACGTACACCTAAAGGGTCATATGTCAGCTTTACAAGGATGGAAACGTACAGGACTGGTAGGCGGGGTTTAAGGAAGGCGGTGGATAGTATTTATATCCTGAAGGAGATGGTGAATAAGGTGATGGAAAGATGTTTGGGTTGTTTATGGAAATAAAGGCAGCCTTCGCGATGTAAATAGGGAGAAAATGTGGGGGGTGTTGACAAAATATGAAATAGGAGAAGAGCTGGTGATGGCGATAGAGGAATTGTACTAGGAAGCAAGGTGTATAACTGGAGGGAGAAGTTTTTGGACGACGAAAGGACTGAGACAGGGATGCCAGTTGAGTCCAAGCCTATTCGCGTTATACTTAGAGGACCTGGAGGAGGAGTTACGGAGACATCAAAGGGGAGGGGTGGTGATAGGGAGGGTAAAAGTGTGGGCAGTTGCGTACGCTGATGATGTGGTGGTAGTGACGGACAGTGAGAAAGAAATGAAGGGGCCAATGGGAGTGGTGAAGAGGTGTTTGGAGAAAAAGGACCTAAGGGTGAATGTGGCAAAGACGAAAATAATGGTATTCCAGAAAAGAAGCGGGAGGTGGGGGAAGAAAAAATTACGGCAGGGGAGGACGAGTTGGAAAGTGTAAATGAGTGAAAGTATTTGGGATTATGACAATAAGGGCGATGGGCACATAAGGGAACTGGCTAAGAAAGGAAATGGGATAGTGGGAAGTGTGTGGGGGGTGGGGGAAAGAGTGTTCGGGAAGGATATGGAAAGAGGAGATGGATTTTTGATAAGTTAGTGAGGAGCGTGATGGTATACAGGGCGGAGATATGGGGGTGGAGGGAGTGGGAAAGTTTGGAGAAGTATTGGAGATGCACTCTGTGGGTGGACAGAGAGACGCCGGGGTACATAATGGGGGAAGAGGCGAAACTCGAAAAATTAAGGGTGCAGGCGAGAAAGAGAGCAGTGAAGTACGAGAAGGAGATCAGGAAGAAGACAGAAATAATAAGTGAACGAATGTATGAAGGAGATGAAGGGGAAACGGATAAAGTATGGACAAGAGATATAAGCAAAAATGTTGTCTGAGGCTACCCCCTTTTAAGAGCTGTACCTCAGTTAGTAAGCGTTTTCGGATACATCTTTATAGGGACTTTTTTTCTTATTTTGGGGTCTAGAACACGTCCTAGAATTTCTACCGGACATTTATGAAACACCCTATATAATCATGTTTAAAGAAAAAATTTCTTACAAATGGATTAAATAACAGAGAAAACTCACAGCCTCCCCTTAAAAATAGTATGTGATACTGTTTTTAAGGGGAGGCTGTGAGTTTTCTCTGTTATTTACTTTGAAACCCCCCTTTTTGTGGTCACGAACGATTTTAATGTCTACAAATGGAATCTTTTCCTAACTTCCCTTAACTCCGTATAAATACGAAATACGAAAGGAGAGGTGTGGAATTAGAAATCAGACCCATGAAAGAAAGCGGTGGTAAGGAAAGTGCAGAAAACACCTTCTGGCCTTACATCGCAAGGTGGAAAATCGTAACACGACAGTTTGTACACAATCCTTAAAAAAAGTTGAAATTTGGTTTTTTGGCCTACTAGAAACCGACCTGTAAAAGAAATAAAGCAATATTAGTTTCCGACATCTTACGCATAATTAGGCACCCGTTCCCATCGCCATTATCAAATTTTGCACCCCTTTCCCTTTGTCCTGTATTTAACTGCCAATTGAGCTCTATCTTGCACCATCGTAATCCCTCATAAAAAAGGGTTAATTTCGATTGACGCGGACTACACTTTGACGTGAATCCTTATATATTTTGTTTATCCTTGTAATATAATGGGTTAATGCATCAATGGCATCAAACGGTTCGCGTTGTGGACTCGTCTATTCGAATGTGGTGGGCCACTCTCTTGCTGAAGAATGAAGTTTAATACCTCTCTTCTCAACTGCGACAACAACCATTTCTGTACCGTCTGCACTTCAACCATATTGACCAAAATTTATACGGATGAACTTGCATACCTGTTACGCCTGGAAATATTATAGAGGGTGGCCCAATGAAAAGGTAACACGCCTGTTTTGGGACACTTGGACCAGTTTCTTAAAAAAACGCTCGGACACGTCGATTTTCTATTTTTGGGGGACAACTTTCGACCTCAAATTTGACTTTGTCAGATCAACCCCCAGGCCTCAGCAACCCCTAACACAAGAATTTAAATAGGGAAAGGAAGTCGAGCGACCCCTCATTTGAAGCGTCTTTTAATTCTCTATTCGACAGTACAAATGAAAATTAGTTTTATTCAATTTTTTTTTCGCCCCGATGAAAAGCACGCTCCAGATTAACTAAGGTGGGGGTGTTGTTTAGGAAAAATCCTGAAACACACCACCTTAGACCTTTTGAACGGCACATTTTGATGTCAAATTTGACCTTATCAGGTCAACCCCCTAACCCCAGCAACCCCTAACTCAAGAATTTAAATAGGGAAAAGGTGTCAAGCGACCCCTCATAAGAAGCGTCTTTTAATTCTCTATTCGACAGTATGACCGAAATTTGTTTTATTCAATTTTTTTCCACCCCCATGAAGACCACCCTCTAGATTAACTAAGGTGAGGGTGTTGTTTAGGAAAAGTCCTGAAATGTGCCGTTCAAAAGGTCAAAGGTGGCGTGTTTCAGGATTTTTCCTTATCAACACCCCCACCTTAGTTAATCTAGAGGGTGGTTATCATGGGGGCGAAAAAAAATTAAGTAAATCTAATTTTCATTTATACTGTCGAATAGAGAATTAAAAGACGCTTCAAATGAGGGGTCGCTCGACACCCTTCCCTATTTAAATTCTTGAGTTAAGGGTTGCTGGGGCTAGGGGGTTGACCTGACAAAGTCAAATTTGACATCAAAAGTTGTCCCCCAAAAATAGAAAATCGACGTGTCCGAGCGTTTTTTTAAGAAACTGGTCTAAGTGTCCCAAAACAGGCGTGTTACCTTTTCAATGGGCCACCCTGTATAGGTCTCTGATACCAGATCGCTAACGATACTGCATACAGTGATGAAGATAAAACACATTGTCACTAGTGTCATAAGCCAAATGGTTGGAGCTGCGGACTCAAGACAGAGCCATGGCGCTTGAAGAAGTTATTTAGAGGTGAAACGACTCTCTGCAACACTTCCCCAGCTGCTTTCCCATCGTTAGTAAGTGCACCTACGACTATTGCACAATGCGGTACCGTGCGATTTGTTCCTAACGAATGGATCAAACCAACTCAAATTTTCTAATATACTTTCGTTATGGCACCCAAGTGTTTGAGACAAAAAATGTTGCTCTGACAAATCACACCTGTCGCGATGCTCTGGAAAACGTCGACCATAACTGACAAGAACACTGGAGGCATGTTAACCACTAAATGCGCGATTAGCTGCTGAGACAACTTTTGCCTTTTTCTAAAGTTTTTAAAGTTGTTGGTGCGTCGTTACACTACGGCAACCGTGAACACGTTATCGCGTTCCCGTAACATTAGAAGTAAAACGGCCTTGCGACACGCTCATTGCCCACCCTACCTATCAATTGGACCAATGATCGGCGCCGAAGCTTACAATTCGGGACATGTCCCATTGAAAATTAAAATCACTTCTGTGTTAAGATGATCAATAGCTTCCACTGTATGTCTAACCTATCCGAAGTTCCTGCACATACCGTTGTGTGTTCAACTTCATGGGAGATTTCACTTCCCTTCAATACCGTTGTATGTTTAACGACACGGAAGTAATCCTTTTGATTAATGAAGGAAGTGGTACGTCGAAACGCAGCTTTTTCAAGCGTTTGATGAACCATCACTGAAGAAGAGGCAGGTTACTTTATTTTGTGTATTCCCCCAAGAGATTAATCAGATACCTTCTTTATGCAAAAGTTCGCAAAATCACCATTACGGGCTATATTAAATAAGGCGAGTTTGCAGATTAATTTTCTTTTGGACCTTTTCTATTTTAAGTATTAGGTAATCTTAAACATATTCGAATCTTCAAAAATTCAAATTTATTTTCTTGGCATCACTAAATTATAAAGTAGCTAATAAACAGAAGGGGGTGCACTGTTGTTACCTTCAATCATTTTTTATCTGTGGGTGTTACGGAAACGAAGTCGCTGTAGTATCAAATCATTTCGGAATTACTCCTCGCTTAAATCTTAAATCATTTATTTTCTCCTTGATTATCACCGTAAATAGTCGGACGGTAGGAGGTAGATGTAGGATTATTTTATACACACAATTTCTCAAGGAAAACTTTTGATGTTTTTCCAGTTGTTCGCTTATTATTGGGAGTAGCGGAAAAATATTATTATTAGGTACTATCAAATTTCATCAAAATTAATACTTACATGTTAGTCGTTTCTTTTTGTTCGTGAAAAACAAATAAATATTATATTTCAATTTGGATTACTTTCTTTGTAAAGATTAACGCAATAAAGCTGGATTTCTTTCTCAATAAGACTTGTGGGTTTTCTCATAACAAAAATAAATTGGCTTACTGTAAATGAAAATTACATTGAAACTTCTGTCCAACAACAATTTTTTGTAATCAAACATTGTTTGCGACAAAACATAGGTAGTTGAACACAATATATATAACAACAGCTAATCAGAGAGTAAGCTTCGGTGCAATTTTTGCATTACGTTCGAACAGAAACGGTCAATATTACTGTAAAATTTCTTTGAACATTCCTCTTACGAAGGTCCGCCATCCAGCTTGTTCATGGCGATCGTTATTGTTCAATTGTTCGTGATTTATTCTCAAATCAGCACTTGCACGTTGATAGAATGTCTGTGAACGTCCATTTTTGCTGAAATTAAACCTGATGGGCGTTGTGTAAATGTTACGTTTAAATTTAGGTCCTCGAGCACAATTTTGAATGCTCGATGAATATCGGAGCGGAAATACATTCGTTATCCGGCGTGAGCGCTCAATGTAAGTTCTAAACTTACGATCAGTGTAATGTTCGCGAAAGATTTAAAATTTTGAAATTTCCAATGTAGTTTATGATGATATTGTACTATCATAATATAATAATTGCGAATGAATGGGTGTCCTGTCCGTCCGTAACAAATTCGCATTAAAGTAGATAATATACTTTAATCTCATGCATTAAAGTAGACATGAGATTTTTCGAAGCGTATGCATTAAAGAAAAACATAAATTAAGAAGAACAAGGGGCAAAATAATATTCATAATCGAAGAAAGCGCGGAAAAATAACATAAGATACAATAATAATAATAATAATAATAACCTATTAGGAATAAAACTAGAAACAAAGAACAAAGAAAAAACGTGAGAATTCAAAAAACCAAAAGGAAAGAGTAATCGATGTAGGAGCGGAAAATATGATGATAAAACGCAAGAGTAGAAAACCAAAACAGATGTGGAAGAGCGAATGAAAACGAAAGAAGAAGAAATGAAAGAAATACAAGATGGGGACATACATAAGTTTACGATAGTGCGGTCTAGGAGAAATAAAAAGTCTATAATTGATTATTTTCTGATCAAGAAAGGAAAGTGAAAAATAGTAAAAACGGTAAAGAGTGATAAGAAGTGACAAGAACACGAAAAAAGAAGATTGAAAATGAACTATAAAATAGAAAATGGGAATATCAAAAGATATTAAATGCAAAATTTTGAGAATCACAACGGACGTTACACACAAATAAAGAAGGAAGATAGCTGGAAGAGATATACAGGGTGGGCCATTGAAAAGGAAATACGCCTGTTTTGGGACACTTAGACCAGTTTCTTAAAAAAACGCTCGGACACGTCGATTTTTTATTTTTGGGGGACAACTTTTAATGTCAAATTTGACTTTGTCAGGTCAACCCCCTAACCCCAGCACCCCTAACTCTAGAATTTAAATAGGGAAAGGGAGTCGAGCGACTCCTCATTTGAAGCGTCTTTTAATTCTCTATTCGACAGTATGAATTAAATTAGTTTTATTGAATTTTTTTTCGCCCCCATGAAAAGCACCCTCTAGATTAACTAAGATGGGGGTGTTGTTTAGGAAAAATCCTGAAACACGCCACCTTTGACCTTTTGAACGGCACATTTTGATGTCAAATTTGACTTTGTCAGGTCAACCCCCTAGTCCCAACAACCCCAACGAAAACAAAGTACGCTAAGGTGGTCGAGAGACCATCATTTTAAAGACCTCTTAAGTCTCTAAAAATTGAATAAAACTAATTTCGGCCATGCTCTCACATACAGAATTGAAAAACACTTCAAATGAGGGGTCGCTCGACTCCCTTTCTCTATTTAAATTCTTGAGTTAGGGGTTGCTGGGGCTAGGGGGTTGATGTTTCAATGTTAAGTTCGACATCAAAAGTTGTCCCCCAAAAATAAAAAATCGACGTGTCCGAGCGTTTTTTTAAGAAACTGGTCTAAGTGTCTCAAAACAGGCGTGTTTTCTTTTCAATGGCCCACCCTGTATAAATATACATAATACAAAGAAAGATGCCCCGAAGAGTAAAGATAGAAATGAAGAAGGCAAAACGAGAGAATCATGAATAAAATTTGGCGAGAAGATGACGAAAACCAAAAATTACCCCAATAATTTCCTCCCTTTTCTTGATCTCCTCCTTATATTTCACTGCTCTCTTTCCTGCCTATATCCTTATTTTTTCCGCTTTCGTTTCATCTTCCACGATATACCCTAGCGTCTCTCTATCCAACCCCAACATCCATCTCCAGTACTTTTCCTGTATTTTTTCCATTTTCTCCCACTCCTTTCATCCCCATATCTCCGCTCCGTACTCCATCACACTCTTTACCAACTTGTCAAAAATTCATCTTCTCTTCTCCATATTCTTCCCAAACACTCTTTCCCCCACTCCCCACACTTTCCCCACTAGTCTATTTCCCTTATTTGCCAGTTCCCTGATGTGCGCCACATCCTTGTTATCGTACCGCAAAACATACCCTAGATATTTTCACTCATCGACACTTTCTATCACCTCTCCCCCCCCCCCCACACTTTTTCTTTACACTCCTTTCTCTTCTCTTTTGAAATACCATCACCTTGGTCTTTTTCACATTGGCGCTCAAACCCTTCCTCTCTAAATATCCCTTCATTACACCAATTAATCCCCTCATCTCTTCCTCACTATCCGCCATCACTACACGTCATCCGCATATGCCAACACCGATACTTATCCTCCCTATCACCATCCCTCCCCTTTGATATTGCCGCAACACCCTTGTCACTCACCTTGTCTCTTCATACGCCTCTTCTACCACCCTCACCAAATCTTCTTCTACTCCACATTTCCTCATGATCTCCCACATTTTCTTCCTATTAACATTATCGAAGGCTGCCTTTATGTCCAAAAACAACCCATACACTTTCCCCCTTTCCTTTCCATCACCTTGTTCACCACTGGTTTCAACACATAAATGTTGTCCACCGTCCGCCTTCCCTCCCTGAACCCCGCCTGCCAGTCCTTCACTAAACCACTTTCCTCTATTTCCTTCTTTAACCTCCCTCTCAACACCTCAGCATACACCTTGTATCCCGCATTAATAATACTGACTCCTATTTTCACATGATTTCTTTCCCCTCCCTTGTATGTCGAGACTATCCTTGCATCCTTCCACTCCTCCGGAAATCCCTCCCCCATACTACAACATTAAGAAAAACAACTAAAAACCTTGAATCATTTTTCATCGTGACAATCCCAGCTATAATCGATTTGGAAGGAAAAAAACATCGAATTAATGTCTCACCAGAAATTCCGCCTACAGACCTTTCGGTTTCCGAATGCTAAACAAAAAATGCGTTGACAGCTATTTTCATCACTTCAACGAGCTTTTGGAACCTTCGAAAACCATATTTTTGTGATACCAACTTCAGATTGGAAAAAATGCCTCGAGAATCGGTTTGAACCCATGCACAAGTATACATTAAAGGCGAATATTTTGAAAAACAATAAAACAGTTAAGTAGTTCTAAAAAAAATTATTTCTTTTCTACTTTTTGTAACCAGGTAAAAGATGCAGGATTATATTATTGAATGAATGTCTAATTGTGAATTCGTTTTGTTAAATTCGAAATAGGTATTTCGTATTTTTGCATCCGGTGGCTTCCATATCTTGTTGCAGAATTATGTGGCGGAGCGCCATCATGCTGAAATATAATATCGTCTACTCTAATTTATTGAAGAGGTAAACCAACTAATGCATCTTCAATTTCGCATTGTGGAGCACAGCAGATTTGATTATATTTCAATTTTAAGGATCGTTGCTTTTGTTTTACTTATGTAACTGGAATAGTATTTGTTTAGCTGTAAAGACGCAATTGTACCTAATAAAAACAATTTAGGACGTTGTATTTTTACAAAAATAGACTTCTCGATAAATAAAATTTTATTTTAAGATACACAAAGAGGAAAAACCCGTAAACGACAGTCTATAAAAATTTCCGGTATTCCCAATGCGGCGTAATTCATCGTAAAAACAATATTACCATACCTACCTACCTACAAACGCCCATTCAAATTTTGTACGCTGTTTTTGCAATGTAATGACGTACAAAGTCGTTTTTTAAAATACTTGAATGATTTTCACAAAGTCAAGGTTGACTCAAATCGGATGACCTATTAATTATTCCTCTATAATGTCTTTCATAGTTTCATTTTGTTTCAGATCTTACGAGTACAATAAAACTATAAGGAAGAGAGAGAGACACACACACACACAATGTAACAAAACGTCAAGAAAATTGCAAATGGGAAGTCTTCCCAATTTAAGTGAGATATCGAGGGACGACGACACACAATATTTCAATGCACGCGGTACTCAAGATTCATTTCGAAATGAGCGCAACAAAATTAGATACAGACAATCAGAACGAGGATATGTCCATCGGGCGAAAAAAAAGCAACTACCATCAAGATGGGCAGCATGCGAAGACGTCACTTTGCAGGTTTGCTTATTTACAGCCTTTCAGTTTCAACGTTACGGGGAGGGTTCAAATTGAAACCCGAATCTCACCATAATGGCAGACCCCCCCCCCCCCCTCTTTTGGCCTCGTGTTTTTGAACAAATATTTGCACCCCATCAAGTTTTTTTTTCGAATTTCCAAACAATTATTTTGGATTCATCATTTTCATGTTCAAAAAACGCCAAATGCTAAATTTCGTCGAGAACAGATTTCATTTCGCGTCCCCGTCTCTATCATGGAGTAGAAATATTAAAAAAAATTGCAAAATCCAAATAAGTTTACCAATACCATGCATAGTTTTTTTCAAAAAACGTATTTTTCTTAATAGAACCGCCGGGGGCTTTTTGTTTAATAAAAAAAAACAGAAGTTGTGCTACAATGTGCTAGTGCTGCTATAAAATGTGCCGAAATCGGTTTTCTGTTTTCAGTATTTTGCTGTAGTAAGTAAGGTACCAAAAAAATCATCAATCACCTGGTTTCGGGGATCGCAGGCTATAGTTGAAACTCGAGAAGCAACCAGATTCGAACTATAAGACAACATCCACGTTTTGTTAAGTGATTTGACGTTTCAAGTTTCTCTTTCTTTAATAACCGAGGACTTAACCTAACGATTTATGAAATTTGACAATGTTCTATACTATATAATACCGTCAGAATACTGAAGAAAGTATCCCACCACTTTCTCTTTTTTTAATGGAGAAAATGGCCACGTTTTTCTGTTACGAAAAATAGGTTTTTTTGATTAACATGATTTCGGCACATTGTAGAGTAACACGAACAGATTTTAGTAGAACTTTTGTTTGTTTTTTTTGACTGTACAAAATGCTATTTTACCAAAAATTCTTCTTCTTTACGTTCATAATGGAGAAGAAGAGCAAGGCGAGGCATCAATCCACCTTTACTTTTAAGCGTCGCGTCGCAGTAGGAAGTTTCGTCGCCCATTTTGCACAAACTTTATAGAACTTTAACTCTTTATAAACAATGTGTTCGACACATTTCACACTTATCCCAGGAGATCTCTTACAGAAATCCATTGATAAGTTCACTGAATCTTTTTCGGAATTGCGGTTAAATTTTCTACACGAAATTGTTTGCACCAGGAACCCACAATGCAAGAAAACGTTTCTGAAATGTTTTAAAAACGTATCTCTGAAAAATAAAACATCTCCGAAAGAGCGACAGAAACGCATCATACACACCATACAGTCAGAAACGTAGATTTGAAACAACACATAAACGTTACATCGAAACGTTTTACATACGTTTTTTTGAAACATATCAGAGAGTAATATATTGATATGTAGGAGAAATGCGTCTTTATAAATGTTTCATATGCCAATATTTGAAATGTCTCATATATGTTTCACTTGAAACATACCCGAGTATAAAAAATTGGGATGTGGTAGAAACTACGACACTGAGAGCCCCAACTGCTCCTAGGGGCTCTTTCCAGTGCGCAGACTCTACAGAGGGCCCCATGTACCCCGATGGCTCCTTCACCAGCGCCCCCATTCTCTTCGTGTAGACTCGGAGAAGATCGGTGATGCTGAAAAAATATTTTGTTTCAAGTAGAACGGGTATCACACAGTAATAAATTTATTTTTTGAAACGGAAATTTTTCGTTCCAATGTTAAACACTAAATTGTAATTTTCGATAAATATGTAAAACATTCACATTCGAACGCGTATTTTTAGTTTCTGATGATACGTTTCAAGTGATAAGGTTTCTGGTGCAACACTACTAAACACAATTCTGTAACAGTAACTTTGAAACGTGGCTATTTTGTTTCAAACGAAACATCACATTTTTAACGTTTCTACAATGTTGTACGTTATCACATTCCGAAAAATACATCACAGAGATGTATTTTTGGATACGTATCTAAAACATTCACACTGAAACGTGTAGGTTAAGTTCCTTAGGTAACGTTAAGTTTGAAACGTGACTATTTTGTTTCAAACCAAACATCACATTTTTAACGTTTCTAAAACGTTATACCTTATCACATTCCAAAAAATACATCACAGTGATGGACTTTTGGATACATATCTAAAACATTCACACTAAAACGTGTAGGTTTGGTTTCTTACGTTACGTTAGCTTTGAAACATGAGTATTTTGTTTCAAACGAAACATCACATTTTTAAAGTTTCTAAAATGTACGTTATCACATTCCGAAAAATACATCACAGAGATGTATTTTTGGATACGTATCTAAAATATTCACACTGAAACGTGTAGGTTTAGTTTCTTTGAAACATGACTATTTTGTTTCAAACGAAACATCACATTTTTAACGTTTCTAAAACGTTATACCTTATCACATTCCAAAAAATACATCACAAAGATGTACTTTTGGATACATATCTAAAACATTCACACTGAAACGTGTAGGTTTAGTTTCTTACGTAACGTTAACTATGAAACATGACTATTTTGTTTCAAACGAAACATTACATTTTTAACGTTTCTAAAATGTTGTACGTTATCACATTCCGAAAAATACATCACTGAGATGTATTTTTGGATACGTATCTAAAACATTCACACTGAAACGTGTAGGTTTAGTTTCTTTGAAACATGACTATTTTGTTTCAAACGAAACATCACATTTTTAACGTTTCTAAAACGTTATACCTTATTGCATTCCAAAAAATACATCACAGTGATGTACTTTTGGATACATATCTAAAATATTTACACTGAAACGTGTAGGTTTAGTTTCTTACGTAACGTTTCCAAAATGTTTATTAGACATTACCCCTTATTCGCTTTCGAAAGGAATGTACCAATAATGTTTCATTTGTAACCCTTGCGCAACGTTTAGAAACGTTTCATGGATGTACGGGGTAAATGCTGGAGTCATTGAAACAGAGTTCAGAAAATTTTCTGAAGACCTCACTTGGACTCATATCTTCTTTTACTAGAAATTTGATTATAATGCGTTGGCAAAAGTTATTGAACCCTCCTCGTAATGACACGGCCAATATTGTTAATAACAAATACGAACGAACTTTTCTTCCTTGTACAGCAAACAGCAACATCATCACCAGCATCAGCATGTAGCACCAACATAAACCAAATTATGAGAAGAAAAGATTCACTAACAAGCTCAATTGGTGCAACATCCGTAAGAAGACTTATTAGCGTAGTACGAAATTCACACAATCGTCCCTGTTCCCATTACAATCGCAGAATTTTAATTCGTTACCTGGTCGTTTTTTGTACCTCGCACTTATTCCTGAGCGCCACGTTCCCTCCTTTCGTCGTACTCCAAGGCAGTGTATCACTATGGACCTTTCCCCACGCACACTTTCCCTTGGAAGTTAACGTCGGCTCAACATTACTGGCATGGATGTACTCACTATCGGCAACTTCGACGCTATTTGCTCCTTACTTAATAAATAAAATAGGAGTAAACTTAATGTTGCTGTACTCGTACGGTATCTTTATTATATTTTACATCACACACATATATCCGGCCATGTATTTACTTGTACCCGTGTATACAATGTTAGGAATAGCGATCGGACAAATCTCATTAAGTTACATGTCCCTTCTAATGGGTTTATCTTCAAAAATGAGCTGTGCCATAGCGGAATACGAAGACGAATTGAGAATATCACAGCGGACGGTTATAATACGTAGATTCGCACGTGCGATGCAAGCCTCACAAGATTTAGGCCTTATTTTCGGCTCCCTTATGGTCGCCATGATAATCGGTTATTGGAAACCATTCCAAAACACGTGTACAGAACCTACCAAATTAAATTGTTCAAATTGTGCTCAAACCGAACCGTGCACTGCCGCCTGCCCTAATGTCACTTATGAAATTTTTACAAAAAATTGTAGCGATTTCGATACGTTAGTAGAGAATCTCGATAATATTTTTGATACTGACGAACACGGACATAGAATATGCGGTGCTGCAGCTTGTGCATCACGTTTCGGTAATTTTCAAACGGTCCAACCGGTCGTTGCCGTAACACTTTTGCTAATATTTTCCGCATTTGCAATGATCGCATTACTTACTTCCATCGTTGGACTTGGAAAATTAAAACAGTACGTTGTTAACCAAGATGCACTTGATAGTTTAGAATTGACGATGTCGTTGAAGGCAATTATGGAATCTTTTAAAGATGTCAAATTACAGTTAGCGGCCCCTTTGGCTGTCTTTATAGGGCTAGAACAGGGCTTTGTCTATACTGACTTCAGTAAGGTAAGTTAATCACTTCAGTAACTTTCTTTTTCCTCCCATGTCATCAACCAACTTCAAAAAGTTGGTTATACTAAATTCATCCGGATGTCTGTCTGTCTGTCTGTGCGTTGCGCGATGTTACAGGGTTTAGAAAACTGGAAATGGTGTCATCTTATTGGAAATTCTTTACTGATTCAAAAACTCTGGTAACTTTTTTGATCGCATCCCCCGTTCACCGTCGGGAGGCCATTAAAGTCAAAATATACACCCTTTCACGACGACGTTTCTCAAAAATTACAAAAGGTAGAATTATGAAATTTACCAATTGGAGGTTTTTCGACATTACGAATCCATCTAAAACATTATTATTTTGATGGCACTTCCGGTTATACCGCAAGTTGTTATTAAATTTGTTATTTGAAATCGAACACCCTATATATTTTGACATTTTTGGATTTTGCGCTTAATTTTAGGTGATTTTTCTTCAATTCCTATCTCAATATTTTGTCGTTTTCGAGATATTTAGCATTTTATGGTCATTTTTTAAAAAAACAACCGTAAAAGTTATAAATAAATAATAATTGTAAAAACAATTGACATCTAATTTGTTGAACAGATGTAGGAAAACTCATAAAAAGTATGAGTGTTCTAAATTTATATTTCAATTTAAAAAAAAATGTAAAACTCGATTTTTTCAAATGAGACACCCTGTATATTTTGACATTTTTGGATTCTGCATATAATTTTAGGCCCATTTTCTTCCTATCTCAATATCTTAGCGTTTTTATGTTATCTTATAACCGGAAGTGCTATCAAGTCGAAAAAACCCCAATTTGAAAAATTTCATATTTCTATCTTTTGTAATTTTTGAGAAACGTCTAATGGCCGGTTGTCATGAAAAGCACTGTATCTGGAGAACGACACATCCAATTACAAAAAGAAAAAAAAATCCCTTTATTTTTTGAAACCTATTCAGACCATCCTCACCCCTCTGGAGGGATGGAGCGGGGGTAAGTTTTGCAAACTTAAATGGGAACACCTATTTTTTATTGTACTTTTGGATTCTCCATAAAAAACTATTCTCAAATTGCAAATTTAACCCCAACTCCAACCCCTGTTTTGGGGATGGAAAGGGGGGAAAATTGCATATGTCCTCAGAAAAGCGATCTTTCTTTACTTTTTTTCCCTCCAACATTTTTTTGTGATTTACAAATTGTCCGTCACCCCCTCCGCTCCCATCTCCCTTAAAGGGTGGAAAGAAAAACAATGACTCATTTGTGCAGAATCCGGGTGCTTGTGTCTGAGATGGGGGTTACAGATTTGAAGTTGGTTGAAATTAGAATTCTCGCAACTTTTGATACTTGTTTTCCATAAGAATGTTTTATAGATTCTGAGAAAACGCAAGACAAATCTCAAAGAAACTCACCGTAAGATTGAAGTCTGACCTTTTGGGCTCATTTTCACACCTTCACTCATAATTTTCCCTCCAGTGGTTCCAGAGTAATCTTCAAGTCTTTGAGACTCTCTGATGAACATTATTATTCTGTACTGTTTTTCAATAATTTTTTCTAACTGTCATTCGGAATTTTGTGCCGTTTTGGTGGTATCATTTTCTTTGCAGTTTAGTCTAAAATCATGCCACTAAAAAAATATTTCGTGAGGAAGCAGCGTCCAGAGGCTCGGAATCAAGCCAAGAGGCTCAAATGAGAATCTACTAGCTTGAATCTACATAACGACATCGACATGAGTGAAAAACTCATGATAGTGTGACTTTGGATAGTGTGAATGTGAATCTGGATATTGCGATAGTTCCTCAAGGTGAAAGCCTCTATGACGAAACTCCTGCTGGTCGTAGACTTATGGCAATTGGCTCGCTTGAGAAAATGATGGATCTTGGAACATGCCAAGAAATGTCAAGGACCACCTTCAAGATTATCCATGAGCCAAGTGTCAAGTGTATGATAGAGTGCCGATTGTTCCAACGGATGATGAAAAGTGCAGTTTACCAGTGAAGGAAGCCAGTGTCTGGGCTGCAAATGCCACCGGAATGGAGTAACACTGCCATACATCATGCTATGACCATTCTGGATTTGACCATGACCTTCTTAAGTAAAGAAGAAAAGTTTGGCGACTCTTTGGCAGATGCAGAGTCGCAAATACTATAGAAAAACGGAGAAGAAGAAGGATGATTGGCCGTCAAACTTGGACGAATCGATCAAATGTGGACGGAAGTTGAGGATGATGGACAATGGGCCAAGCGTCGCGTCGCTCTTATCGAAACCAAGAGACTTCTCTGTCTGGATCTGGGGTGATAATTGGCTCCCTCTCCAAAAAAGTGTTTTTTTTGTAGGAGTTAGTTTTGTGTAATTTATGCCAGACGTGGACATGTGGTTCCGAATGATGATCACCGTTGTTTCAAAAACAAAGAATCTGCTAATGGATTGGAACTCGACATTCTGAAGAAAGATTCTCCAAAAGTATGGAAATGCACCAACTACGATAGTAACGGTTAGTTGGTGACGGTGATTCTAGTGTGTACTTCAATATTTCTAATGTGGCTAAGACTACAAAATTGTTCAGAAAGTGGAGTGCAAGAATCCAGTGCTAAGAAGAATGAACACCAAATTACGTGACACTCTCACTCAAACAAGTCTCTACAAGGAAAGGGACGAAATGTTGAACAAAGAGGAGACACGGCTCGAAAATCCAGGGAAACCACGAGCTTGGCGACCAACCTTCAAACTGGCATTCAAGAACAGTTCAACAAAAGTGTGGAAGAAATCTCACCAATCTGCGGCCAAAGAGATGGTAAAACCATCCAAGCTGAAGAAGAAGAAAGTGAGCAAAAGACTTCTTCTAATTGCTTTGACGAAACCTGAATTTTTTAACCGAAGGAGACTACCAAGTGATGGAAATTACGGTGATAATGCAAATCGAGTTGATGTGTACGCATACTTGTTAGTGAAGTCAGTGACGAAGAAAAACAATGGAATATGCACTTGGAAGCTCGACGTCAATTCGATAATTTGGTGTATATGGAGCCCAGAATCATGATGATTACTGCAAGTATGGCTCACGAGATTGCCACAATGAGAGATTCAACGTCCAGTGTGGGACAGATAGACAACATTGTAGTACCAAATAAGTTTTCAAATCTTGGGACGGCTTGTGCCCAATCAAGTGAACCAAAGGCTATTCGTCTGTACGAGACATTGAACGGCGTCAAAGTGGAACAGTCTGGATTGTTTGTAAGCTTGGAATGTGGATTATTGGGTGCTAGTCCAGATGATTTGGTTGGTGACGATGGGATAATTGAAGTGATATGTCCACATAATATAGAAAGACGTGGAGATCCTGAGATTATAGTTCTAGAATGAAAGATAAGTTCTTGGCCGGCAGACAAGAAGTCACAAATATTACATTACAAGTATTGATGTAACTTCATGTCACTGGACGTGATTGGTGTGATTTCGTGGTTTGGACACAATCAACGCCAAATGCCAATAAATCCCAGTGGAAGGTTCTGGCGAGAGAGGGTCTTCAAAAAGAACACCGAAGACAAGTGGAAGGAGACGAACACCAAGTTACTTCGATTTGTGTAAGAAGATCTTTTGCCAGAGATACGACAGAAGCATGGGATATCGTCAGCCTGAATGCCCTAAGAGCTACAGAAGCTAAAAAGGTAAGGAGCATACAGGTTGACGGTGCAATTCCTGGCACATAAAATTCGACAATATTGATGACACGATGGAGAAAGTGATACGTGGAGTGGATGAAAGTGAAGTGAGGGGCGATAGCTTTGTCTTTCTCGTTGCACTGGAGTACAACGCATGACTTTCCAATGAGATTCAAGTATTGTTCGAGAATTTTTCGATCACTAACTGGAAACCCGGTTTGAGTGAGAGTGTCACGTAATTTGGTGTTCATCCTTCTTAGCACATGATTCTCGCACTCCACTTTCTGACAAATTTTGTAGTCTTAGTTGTACCTACACATTACAGATATTAAAGTAGGCACACACTAGAATCACCGTCAGCAACGAACCGCTTGGTGCATTTCCATACTTTTGGAGAATCCTTCCTTCAAAATGCCGGGCCACATTGTATTAGCAGATCCTTTGTTTTTGAAACAACGGTGATCATCTCCACGTCTGGAGACCACCAAACTAACTTCTACAAAAATTACTTTTTTGGAGAGGCAGCCAATTATCATCCCAGATCCAGACAGAGAAGTCCCTTGGTTTCGATAAGAACGCTTGGCTCATTGTCCATCATCTTCAACTCCCGTCCACGCTACACCATCTGGATCGATTCGTCCATGTTCAACGGCCAATCTTCGTTCTTCTTCTCCGTTTTTCTGCAGTATTTGCGACTCTGCCAAATAGTCGTCAAACTTTTCTTCTTTACTTAGGAAGCCAGACGTGGTCGTGAACGGGACATCGAGAATGGTCGTAGCATGATGCGTGCTAGTGTTACCCCATTCCAGTGGCATTTGCTTCCTTGACTGGTAAACTGCATTTTTTATCATCCGTTGGAACAATCGTCACTCTATCACACACTTGGCACTTGATACTTAGACTGGGATTTCATCCTGGTTCGTGGATAATCTTGAAGGTGACCCTTGACATTTCTTGGCATGTTTGGCTCCTAGATCCATCTTTTTCTCACGAGAGCCAATTGTCACAAGTCTACGACCAACAGGAGTTTCGTCACCGATGCTTTCAACTTGAGGAACTTTCGCAGTATCCAAATTTACATTCACAGTGTATTCAGAATCACATTCACACTGTCCAAATTCACACTATCAACAAAATTGAGATTTTCATTCAAGTCAGCAGATTCTCGTTTGGGTCTCTTGGCCTGGTTCAGTACCTCTGAACGCTGCAAAACGTCACAAAATGCTTAATGACACCTCGAAATGATTGAAAAACAATACAGAATAATACTGTTCATCAGAGACTCTTAAAGACTTGAAGATTACTCTGGAGTCACTGGAGGGAAAATTATGAGTGAAGAGGTGTGAAAATGAGCCCAAAAGGTTTGTTTGAGATTTGTCTTTCGTTCTCTCAGAATCAATAAAACATTCTTATGGAAAATGACATGGGGGAAAAAGAGAGTTAGACTTAAAGGATTTACCAAACAACACTTTTTTTCAGTCGTACATCGTGTGTACTTTAGGAATTCAGCATCTCAATTTTGTATTCCTCAGCATGGGATTACTACAATCAATTGCGTCGTGTACACTCAGTATGTTACTGAAGTCAATTCAGCGTTACTATGTTGTTAGTAAGTCTTGGTCCATCTGATAATTCAAATCATTAACCCATAGTTTTACAGTTGTTGGATTTATATTTCAGTGTTGTGTGTTACTGGTCCAAGTACTATGGAAACCGATGAGCGACGACCCAGCTTTATTTTACGTGGTACCAGCAGTTTGGGGTGTCTGCAATGCGATATGGGAAATACTTATCTTGTGTAAGTCAAATCTGGATTATTTGCAATATTTAGATTGAACTTAAAAATTTCAGCCCTGCTAACCGCACTCTACACGGATAACTGGGCCGCTCCCTTTTGCACCTCAAATTTTTATCGTTTTTTGGGTTTAACCGTCTCGTTTATATCTCACAGTTTGCTCTGTAACTGGGTTAAGCTGTACGTACTCGCGACACTCATGTTATTTGCTGTTATACCGTTTTTTTGTTTGGAACTGCGATTAGCGAAATCCCATAGAAATATCAATTCAAATTTATAAAAAAATATGAATGTTTGAATAAAATTTTAAATTTAATATACAGATAAAACTGTGTTTAAATGCGTGATCTGTCGATAAATTCACCTAATAAAGCTCTGTATTTGTTAGAAATTTCAAATACATAAATGTCTATGAACTTGTATCAAATTTTGTACACCCTCGCCTACTATCAGTGAGTAACCCCCCCCCCCCCATACACGCCACTGATTCTTATCAAAAAATATACGTAGATCCATATTCTGATTCTAATAATAATCAAACAAATATACCTACAAAAGAAAAACTTTATCTACCTACTCCTTCCCCCTTCGTTTCACTCTCGCCCTCCTCTCTAACACCTCCTTCATCCACCCCCTTCTCTCCCAGAATCTCCTTTCTTTCCCTCCTCTCTTCCCTTAGCCCCTTACATTCCCTCATCATATGCCACACATTTTCCCTTCCTTCCTTGCATATTCTACAAACTCTTTTCTCGTCCTCCCACCAATATCTATTTTTATTCTCCTGATTCCCCCACCTAAATCTCGCCATTGTTCTTTTTTCCTTCAATTCCATGTCCCCCAATAGGTTCCTACTCGGCTTTGCCTTCTACCACAATCTCCCGATATCCCTCATTATATCTCACTTCAACTATCATCGCTTCTCCTTTCCTGACCTTATCTCTTTTTACCAACTCTTCTACCAGATCTCTTCCTTCCTCTCTTCTTCTTTCTATCTCCTCCCTCGTATAACCCATTCTCTCATAAAACATTCTCTTTTCCTCCTGTCTATACCTTATCCGTTTTTCCCTTATCTCTCTCATACACTCATTCACATACAATTTCATTCCTCTTCCTCTTCTTTCCTATATGAACTCTTATTTTTTCGGGCTTTTATCTCCTCCACTATATACCCAGGCTTTTTTTGTGTCGAGGTTCCTCTCTCTAAGCAAGTGGGACCACCCCTAGACATTCTTCGCACCCGTGGAAAGCCCGATGGCAATTGTTCACCAGCTGGATGTCAGCCTAGTTCTTGCCCACCCTGCTGTGTTTCCGCTCTCACATTTGTCTACCCTCAGCTTCTTTTGTTCGGTAAATCGGCACCTATGCAGGTCCACTATTCTTCCTCCCTGCACATCAGCCCGGAGATGTTGTTGGGTCGCACCCTGGTGATGGCGTTTCTCCGCTCCGCATCCCACATTCCGCACACAAACACGACATATCTTTTGTCGTCCTGCAGCCCGCAGTCGATACACGTATCGTCATCTCTTCTCCCTATTCTGTGCAGGTATCCGCCGTTTTCGCCATGGTCGGCCATAAACTAAGTAAGGTGATAGTTCACCTCTCCTTCTGCAATTCCACTTCCTAATATACAGAAGCAGTACCTTAGTCCATGAATCTCTTTCATTCCATAGTTTCTGCCATTCGTCGTAAACTCGCTTCTTGTCCCTGGCTATCATTATCATCTGGGCAGGGATCACCAACACATTCTTGAGCGCCACCGTACGGTAGGCAGATGCGACTCTGATTGCGATGAGCCTTTGTACTCTGTACAGCAGACTTCGCACCGTTCCCCATTTAAGAGCAGAATTCCATATCTTCGCCCCGTAGGACCAGATGGATATTACCTACCGCTGAGGTTTCGCTACTGTTGCTCCACCCTTATTTGGCATCAGTCTGGACAGCGCCGCGAATGCCTTTGTAGCCCGTTCTGCTGCATACCTACCTGACATGTTGGATATAGGTGCCGTTTTTGTCAACAACTACCCCAAGCACTTTGATGCTCTTGCTAATCTCTATCCTTTGTCCCAGTAATTGCAAGTTGGTGAGCTATAAAAAGATTTTCTATCTTTTTGATCTAAGCCAAAGGTTTTATAAAGAAAGTCAAATGAAGTTGGAATTAATTTTTGTAATATTCTATTAGGAAAGTGTAATGGTGGTTGAATGAGGTAGGTATTGAATAGGGAAAACTTCTAATAGGAAAAAAAGAGTAAAAGTTTAGGATTTTTTGATATAAAAAGATTCTCTATCTTTTTGATCTAAGCCAAAGCTTCTATAAGGAAAGACAAATGAAGTTGGAATGAATTTTTGTAATATTTTATAAGGAAAGCGTAATGGTGGTTGAATGGGGTAGGTATTGGATAAGGAAAACTTCTTAATAAGAAAAAAAGAGTTAAAGTTTAGGATTTTTTGCTATAAAAAGATTCTCTATCTTTTTGATCTAAGCCAAAGCTTTTATAAGGAAAGACAAATGAAGTTGGAATTAATTTGTGTAATATTTTATAAGGAAAGCGTAATGGTGGTTGAATGAGGTAGGTATTGAATGAGGAAAACTTCTTATAAGAAAAAAAAAGAGTAAAAGTTTATGATTTTTTGTTATAAAAAGATTCTCTATCTTTTTGATCTAAGCCAAAGCTTCCATAAGGAAAGACAAATGAAGTTGGAATGAATTTTTGTAATATTTTATAAGGAATGTGTAATGGTGGTTGAATGAGGTAGGTATTGAATAAGGAAAACTTCTTATAAGAAAAAAAAAGAGTAAAAGTTTATGATTTTTTGTTATAAAAAGATTCTCTATCTTTTTGATCTAAGCCAAAGCTTCTATAAGGAAAGACAAATGAAGTTGGAATGAATTTTTGTAATGGTCTACCTATAAGGAAAGTGTAATGGTAGTTGAATGAGGAAGGTGTTGGATAAGATTCTGTTCGAGGAGTTTCATTTAAATGAACTATTGATAGGTACTTATATGTTCTTAATATAATGACAGGAACCCTTGTAAATTCTCTTCTAATTGTACTGAAGAGTACGAAAGTTAAAGATGATGAAATTCAAAAATAGCAACACGCTTCAATTTCAACTTTATTTAACCATTGCGATATTATAAAACGTAACAATAAGTAATAAATATAAGGTAATTATTATAATAATTATAATATAATAAATGAGCCAAATGCACTGCAATTCATGTAGAATCACTTTGTTAAGAGTTAGTGGACCACCAGTTGAGTGGACCTTCCTCGATAAAGTTCTAGAAGCAGCCATTCTTCCACAATCTTCTGGAAATTGTATCCTGCAGTGAATTATAAAATAATTATAATTACAAACCTTTGATTACTTACAACGTCTGCTTGAATTCTGGATTCTAAGTACTTAATTTGCCAATTCGCAAGTGTATCTAATCATCCCCTTTTCTGACGTCCACGATCTTCCAAAAACACAACCATAATTTCAAACGTCGTTAAGTTACATTGTTCGATGTACCTCATTTGCACTTTGTTTACAAGGTGGGACACCAGAAAGTTTAGTACTTGCGTTGGATTCCAAAAGAATTGAATCCAGACCAGGCTGTTACCCTTCCTGGCCATCTTCAACCATGCACGACACACTCGCATTACAGTGGACCAATTTTCTTCAATTGGAACCATCGATGTATAGTACGAGCACCTACTACGGCCCATGATGTTCCAGGTTTCAGTGTCATCATAGGCAGTGTCCAAATGGCTAAAAAAACGAGTTAAATATTACATTTTTCTCATTTACAAAAATCCTTTTTATTAATAAAAATTGAGATTATGCGTTACCAATAGGCCTTAAAATTCTTTAAAAGACGCTGTGCATTTAGTTATAACGGAATTTTTTTTTCCATTTTAATCCGTCTTGTTTTGTTCAAAGTGCAAAATTTGTGTTAAAATCAGAAGTGAGGTTTAAACATTAGGATAACATGAATTGGAAGAATAAACTAACATAAATATCAGGAGTATTGTCGACAGTAGCGCTATCTGCTGTAGAAAATGGAACTAAAATTCATTCATCTACTAATTGCTAGATGTCGTAGTAGATCGATCTAAAATACAGTGACTTTATTACAAACAGTGACGACAAGCGGCGATTATCCGCCATTAAGAGGCAAAATTGTGGGCGGGTTTATATGAACTCAACGGTGGTATCCTAGCAACGTTCTAAATCAAAATAAAAATCACACGCTGATCAAAGGTAAACACAGTCAGGCCGCCATTAAGATGCAAAATATACCACGGCCAATCAAAATCGATACCACGCTTGTCGTCACTGTTTGTAATACAGTCACTGTAATCTAAAATAAAGTCACTAAATATTCTAAAGTACCGCAACCTTATGTTCCAATGAGTTAGAGAGAGAAAGCTAATTTTAACCCCAAAATGGCGGAAAAATGACATCTGTGTTTGACATACGATGAAAATTAGTATTTTACTCTTAGACCATTGGTCTAAAATTTTACTATTACCATTGAGTAATATAATGAATAGAGAAACTTTTCCATATGTAAAATGGGGAACGCCTAAACTGAGTGTAATAATAGAGGGAGTAACGGAAATCATCTTACGGCACACTTAGTAACTAATAATTTCAATGACAAAATAGCAGACTGATTACCACTACTAATACTTAAGTATGCTACTAGATGGAGACCTTGGAAGACACGTTCTACAGTGACTCTATTACAAACAGTGACGACAAGCGTGGTATCGATTTTTATTGGTCGTGGTATATTTTGCCTCATAATGGCGGATGGGTGGAGCTAATCGCTGCTGTCGTCACTGTTTGTAATAGAGTCACTGTAACACGTTGCAAACTCATTTTCTGTCCTTTTTCGTCTATAGTGGGCGTTTAAACCTTTACAGCTGTTTCTTATAAATGAAAACTGTAAGAATTATTGAATCCTGTAGCAGATAATAATATAAACCAATAGGTGACAGCACCTCTCGAGTTAATTTTAATGGGACACATAATCCTATGAAAAAGTTTCTCTATTCATTATATTACTCAATATTACTAAGTTTGACGTTTGATACTTGGTTTGAAACGCGGCAATTTGAAAAATATCATAAACTTGTAGTTTTCCCATAGACAGACTCGTCTTCTTATTCTTACACACTACTTGCTGTATTTTTTAGTTATCCTTTTCTGTGATTTAAATAACGATTCTAAATGAAGTATTAACACGACAAAATAAAATGTCAATTTTAAAAACGTATGTTAGGTTCGTGTTGCAAAGTTCCAAATTTTTTATCTTTCAATTAAACTGTACCTTTTAATAACAATGACAACTAATTTTTAAGAAATATATTGATAAGTATCTAATGTGAGTTTAGTTTTTAAGAAACACTTCATAAAGTCATTAAATTTTCTAGCGACTAGGTCTTCAATATTTGAAATTGCCGCCAAAATTTTAACCCCAAAATGGCGAACGTTGCGGTACTTTAGAATATTATAGCGTGTTTGCGGTAGAGCTTTTTCGTTATAAAAATTACCCTTATAAGGTATAACGTTGAATTTTATAAAATTTTATACCGTATAAACGATTTTTTACACGTTATTTTCAGAAATATCGGCACCAATCAGAAAATAGTAGGTATAAAGGCGCATGTCTATTACTGCACCGAACAGCTGTTTTGTTTTTGTGTAAAGGTTGTAACAAATTTGAGAGCGTCACCACTCACCATCACCACAAATAATTCACGTTTTATTTATTAGCGTTACATCGAAACTGTTAATTGTTGTGAAGTGGAAAAAAATGAATTCGTTGGAGAAAGTCACAGAAGTGACGTTATATGATCCCGAATCTGACCACTGCTATAATCTTTTTCTAAATAAAGAGGATGCTGTGCGATGTGAAACAGGTAGGAACAGTTTGATAGTGCATACTTGTAGAAGGCTTTTATTGTATATTTTACAGATGCAGTATTCGTTCAATCATTGCTATTTCATGCAAGTTGCACTGCTACTCCTACTACTAGTGCAAATATCGCTAACGTAAATAGTACCAACAATGAGGAAATTGTACAAGAAAGCCAGAATTGTGAACAAGGGAACATAGCAAGTGGAAGTTCCTGTAATGATGAATCGCAAAAGAAAAAACGGTTCCGATTTTCCGAAGCAGACAGAATAAAGTGCATTAGAGAGTTGCATGGCATTTTGGCAGAAGATGACTTGCAAAATGAAGAAAACGTGTGGTCTCGACTCAATGATACACTCATGTATGACAATCCGGACCGATTCAATACATGCAGTCTACGACTATTAAAAGACCACATGCTCGAGCAGGTCTTAAAATTTAGAAAATATGACTCGGAGGAAGCAACAGAATCCGGGAAAGAGCGCCTGCAAACACCATGGGGGAATTACATGAGGCAACTAATGCTTGTGTGGGACAACTATGAAAAGTTGGGAGAACGTGCTGCTAAAGTTGGTAGACCAAAAAAAAAAGAGCTGTCACAAGCGAAAGAAGATGTAGAAATGGCAAAAAATATTCGCAATGCAGCATTGCGAACAATTAGGAAGAGAGGTGAAATTGAAGAGGGCAATGTAGAGGTGCTTGAGGACCCTTTATCTTTCCCAGAGAGTCCTGGAAGCAGTACTGGTACCCCTACGACTTCTCGGGAGTGTACAAGTAGTGCCACTAAGAAAAGGAATACAAATAATAAAGAAGGGGGCGTATTTATTTATTTAGCGGAAAAGACAAGGCTTGAGACGGAACTTCAAAAAGAAGAACTAAAATTGAAGCAGCAACAGCACGCAGATAATCTTCGTCTACAAGAAGAAACCCTACAGTTCCAAAAATCCAAATTGGAGTTTGAAAGAGAGAGGTGGCATGTAGAAGCACAACACAGACAAGCGGAAACGGCGAGAACAAATTTACTGATAAATATTATGCAAACTTTAATAAATAAAAACAATCAGTAATGTATGTTTTTTATTATAAATTTATTAACGCATATATTATTTCAATTTTGTTATCAATATGTAGAGTAGGTTCAGAATCTCGTGGCACTCGGAATACGCGGCGGGATTTACAACAATTTCGAAAAATAGGCACGACATTATACGTCCAAAAACATTGCTAGGTAAAATGCCATCCTAAATATGTAGAGTAAATACATATAGGTGTAATTATTTATAGAACTTCATATTAGTATCGTAGTATCGCGTTTAAATAAATCCCGCCACACATCTCGAGTGCCATGAGATTTTGAACCTACTCTAGGTACATTTCATTTTTCCAAATAACGAATTAAGGGTGCTGAAAGTATTCTAATAAGGATGGAGATTCTATGTCAAAGTAGGTTGAGGTGGCGCTGCCATACAAGCATGTGTGGGCGTTTGTTAGAAGTGTTGCAACAATATAGTACTTCCCAACAGGTTGCAAATATAACTTCAGGTTTTTTTTAAAGTCCACAAATGCAAATTGTTGCACAAGTTTCCCAAAACTCCATTCAACACATTGTCGAACTTTAGACATTTCTCGATTAAAGGAGGTTTGCTGTTCTGACAATGTAGTGCTAGAATATGGGCGTAACAATTGTTTTTTTAAAGGGTATCCTTCATCACCATAAATACAATATGGATAACAGTATAACTGTAACTGATCTAAAATAAGGGTATCCTTCAAAATGAAGGCATCATGTCTTCGCCCTGGGTATGGCATACTCATGTGTACCATAATTCCGTTTGGCAATGTAATACATTGAAATTTCATACAATGTTGACGCTTATGTCCACTATACAGTTCCTTTTGATTTACTGAAGGTCTGCATATAGCCCGGGCGGTCCCATCAATAAACCCTATACAATTTGTCAAAGGGGCACCCTTTGCATGAACCATTGCAGCTAATTCTTTCTGATAATTTGATGTGAACCATTTATTTTCAGACAAATTAAGCAGGAGTGTACCCCACTTTTTATACATAATATTTATAATCTCTTGTAATAGTTTACTTAAAGATGTAAAATGTAGTCCAAATTCTATCTCTAACAGTTTCAATCGATTGGGATAAACAAATCTACGGAGTAATAAACATAATCCTCCAAGTCCTACAATTTTAATTAAATTATGACATGAAATAATTACAAATTACATTCGTACCATCTATAATGTGTTGATCTCTCGTTTCCACTCTATTGGGTAGCTGCAAAACTTGATAAAGTCTAATGATATCGCGTTTGTCAAAACGAAACATAAATTGGCATTTCTCTGATGGTACAGACTGCAAATTAAAACTTACAACGGAATACATTGTTTTTTGTTCTTTAATTGCCTTCTCTAAAGCATTATATACAATAAATTCTTCCACACTTTTTATGTCAAATGCAATTAAATAATGGAGATTTTTAGTGAACAGTGTCATGTTTATGCAGTCACTTGTCAACATAACCTCCTACATCTGTCACATTAAGTTTAAGTTGCACCACGAATACCGCAAGCGCATTTTCGGTAATTTACGTTACGTTATATTGTAAGGACAAAATGGCCGTGTAACATAACGAAAATACAGTACCGCAAACTCTCTTTAGTGACTTTAATCTAAAATTAAATTTTCAAAACACAGAATATGTGATACCACAGAATGTTATTTATTCCGTCTAATGTATATTATATAGTGAATAATAATAATGTGTTAGTTGTCTGTGATAATGTTAAATTAACACTGTTATATGGATTTAGTTTTTCATTATACAAGGGGGAACAGCAAACGTTTTTAAGGTGAGCAACTATGCGAGCGTTAATTTTATTTATTCACCTACTTTAGGTTAATAAAAATCGTGGTTTGGAATAAGTATGTTCTATCTGCGATGAACATGGTGGTATTACAACGATGGAGTGTAGAAGTTGTGTGTGTTTATGTCGGGGTTCGAAAATATATGTATTGTTGATAACATGGTATGTCCACATAACCCGCAGGGACAATGCAAATCACCAAGAAGAGTTTGGAGTTATCTATTTTATTACCGTCTGTACAGATCTGATCAAAAGGGCATTACGTCTGTCAACTGCGCATTTAGATGCAGACCTGCTTCTGGTGCACGGCTTCACATAAAATTTTAGACGAAACTCAAGAAACTGTTGCAGAATTAATAAACACTCAAGTAGAAGGTAAGTGACGGACAGGGGCAGGTAGTTTTTGTCGTAACACTATTTATTTTGTTTATAGAATTAAGTCCGCAACAAAGCACTGCACGTGTAGTAGAAACTGCGGTTGAAGTGTGGCCCACACAAGCATAACGGATTGAAGTATCTCATAAATGTGGCTGTGAACGGAAATCCTTTTGTTGTTCGCTTTTTATCATAAATAAATGAGATTGAGCTCTTTATAATTATATCGTTAAGGTTACAGTGCAATAAAATATGATTTTGGCTAACCGTATGGCTGTGTAAATCGAAAAGAGCTATGTGAGCGCCTACGTGTACCAAATAATTGTAGGTAGCACAAGAAGGATAACAACAATAAACGATTAACACTAGAAATATGGCATAATTTATTTACCTAATAATATGATACCGGTCAAAATGACCGGAGGTTAGAATTACATTGTAAAGGCTCAATAATAATACCCAAACTCTGAAATTTTTTTATTTTAAAAGATATTAATACATAGTGTATAATTAAATACACCCTCAACATATAATTTCTTTTGTTATAATGGCAACGCATTTGCCACATACTACTTTTTTACAAATTTTACAATTGTCTTTGGATTTATTGGCACATTTTTTAGTTTGGCATTGCCTTCGCTTGTTTGATGATTGTGACCCATCTTGTTGATATGTAGTGGATTGTCTTGTACTAATGTACTTAGTCCGGAGTTCTTCCTCGAGTTTCAATATATATTTTCGCTGACTTATGTTTTCGTTAGTACATAAATTGTAAATTATCCACAAATTTATTGCTGCTAAATCAAGTATATTGAAAAATACTTGTAGAGGCCATCTCCTGGAAGACGATTTGGTTGTATAATTCCTTGCCATTTGGTCCAAAACGTCTACCCCATATTTGGTGTTGTTGTAGAATTTTATCGTTTCTGATAGTTTTTTCTGTCGCTCATCAATCGTTGGAAATTTATGTACGCTATTCAGAATGCACACATTTTTTGATCTTTTCGCTTGATAGCTTGTTAGAGAAACATCGTCACATACAAAAACCTTAGTATAGAATACAAGTCACTTCTTGATTTTTTTTATAACGGCTGGTAAAAATCTTCTACTTCGGTTTACAGTTCTAACTAGTGATGTCGACTCCTTTTTCAAACTTTTGGCCAAATTGAGAGATGTAAAAAAGTTATCTACAGTTACATTCCTCCCCTTTTTTAGAAAGGGCTCCATTAATTTCATGACATAATGTTCAGATAATAAAATGATAAATGATATATATTTGTCTAATAGATCACAATACATGGATATAAGACACGTCAACAGCCTAGTGCTTAAATATTGCAACTATTTATACAATCATAAGTTACTTAAGTTATAAGCTAAAAACTCCTCAACTGAATAAAAGGCAGCTTTTAACAAAAATGCTTTCAATTTCTTTAGGAATTTAACGTAAGGTTCAGTCTTTACTGTATTTGGAAGTTTGTTATATAAGAGGGCTCCAATATAATAAGGATTATTTCTAAACAATTCCAAATTATGATGCAAATATTGTAAGTTCAGTCCATGCCGAGTATTATAACTATGATGTTCATTCTGAAACGCAAAGTCATTTATATTTAAAATGACGAATTTCATCAATTCGTAAATATAAATGCACGGAAAAGTCATAATTCCTTTAGTAATGAAGGTGGATTTGCTTGACTCCCTATAATGTAATCCAAATAAGCACCGTATGGCTCTTTTTTGGAGCAAAAAAACTCTATAAGCAGATGCACTATGACCCCACAAGACAATTGCATACCTTATGAAGCTCTCAAAATGCGAATAATAATAAGCTCTTGCAGCGCTAACATCTACCAGTTTTCTAAGTACTTTGAGCGCATAACAGATACTAGAAATTTTCTTGCACATGAAGTTGACATGATCCTTCCATGAAAGCGCCATATCGATATGCACTCCTAGCAACTTGAAGGACGTTCTTTGTTGAATGGATCTCTTGTTGAAGTTTAATAATAAGCTCTCTGTATAGCTGGATTGTAATGGGTGGAATTCCATAAAGTAAGTTTTACTTTGGTTCATCGCCAGATTATTACATGAAAAGTACCTGTCCAAGTTAGTTATATTTTGATTAGCTTCCCTTGTTAACGTGTTCTGACTTTTGTTGTGGCAAATAAGGGTAACATCATCCGCAAAAGCACAATGCTCGACATTTAAAAAATTACCAATATCGTTGATATAAAGTAAAAACAATAAAGGGCCGAGAACACTGCCTTGAGGAACTCCCACGTTTCTTAGCTTTTTTTGGGACCTGTTACATTTGTATTCCACAAATTGTGATCTATTCCTCAGGAAACTTTCGATTAGCATATTGCATTTTCCCCGTAGGCCATAAGAATCTAGTTTATTGAGTAGGATTGTATGATCAACACAATCAAACGCCTAACATATTGGTTGGTCTTGAATCGTTTTTGCCCAATTAAGGATATCCATTCAGCATATATATATTTTGTTTCAACGTCAGCTGCAATCCAAAACTTTATTCCAAATTTATCGGACTTATTGCTCATATATTGGGTGAATGGACATCTGGCTTTTGTAGGAAATAGTTGTTCATCAATGGTAATGTTTGCTCCTGGTTTATAGCACGTGATACAGTTACTCACAAATTTATTCCATACTTCAGATACTGCAGCAAACTTATCAGATTTTTGACGATCTCGACGAGTTGATTTTAAGTCGAATCGAATAAATCGCTTTATTTGGTTGAATTTATCTCTGGACATTGTATCACAAAAGAAATTAGGCCCCCATGTTCTGTTCCACAATTGATCTACTGGAAAGTTTTTTGCACCATAGATCCCACGAACTTATAGAAAGTGGGTAGTTATTGAAAAACATCATTATTGGAAGCTATTTCACTTCTTGAAATTTTAATTAGCAGTTAATATGAATGTTTAGAAATTTGTCTAATGCATGAAGATTAGGAAATAATTGTGCGGTCATAATGACTACAACCCTACTTAAAAGTAATTATAATAAGAGAAGCAATTATATGCACAATGCAAATAAAAATTCCTAAGAAACTATATCATTAGCCACTTTTAGGAAAAGTAACAAAATTTTGTTAAAATTGGAAAGATAGAAAAAAAGTTTGAAGCGAATTAAAATTGAAATCGCTCATTTTGACCACATCCGTACTTCTAGTGTTAACATCTAACTTTTTTTTTGCAAAAACTTTTGCATCTATTTCTCTCGATTTTATTCCAATATTCTAGGCATTTTAATTACCTTCCGTAGTTGCCTTCATGTCCAAGTTATCAATAGATAGATATGTTGTCAGTTACTGTCATAATGCTGACATAGATACTGAATGATCAGATAATCAGAGAGCTTTGAACTGTTATGTCATTGTTATTTGTCAAATATTGTCTTGTAGTATTTTGTTGAATAAAACCTATTAAACTAGGTTTTGTCTCGATACATATCAGTTACTTACTTATATTATGAATTATTTACACGCAAGATATTTATTACATTTAAAAAATAATTAAAGCTGGGACAGGCTCAGTTATAGTGGCTACAAATTTTGAAAATTTCAAACTGATTCCTCTATTAGTTAATTTGATGAGAACAGTCACTGCTAAAGAAACGCAAATTTTGATCCCGATCCCTCACAAAAATATTACATTTTTGTCATTTAGAAAAATCTGCGATATTAATTAAAGTTGCAATTATGCGTTTCCGATAGGCCTTAAAATTCTCTAAAAGACGGTCTTCATCTCATTTAGTTATAACGGAATTTTTTTTCATTTTGCTCCGTCTTGTTTTTAGTAAGTGTAAAAAAAAATTTGTTCCAAGCCAAATTGTAGTGTGAGGTTTAGATATTAGGATAACATGAACTGGAAGAATAAACTGACATAAATATCCGGAGAATTGTCAACAGTAGCGCTATCTGTTGTTGCTGCAGTTGATTCTTCTACTAATTGCTAGATGTCAGAAAAGATCGATCAATTTTCAAAACAAAGAATATGTAATACCACAGAATATTATTTCGTAACCGCGAGTTTTCTTTTGAACGAGTGTGATATTTTAACTATTTTTTCTACTGAGAAATGATTTTAGTAGTCGCGAAAATATTATAACGTTAAAATCTTAACAAAGCTAAAATTAATATCTGGGGAATTTTGGGATAGTAAGTTTGTAACAGGGGAAAAGTTGGTAGTATAATTAAAAAAATGTACAATTTGAATAAAACTTCATTTCATTTTTATTGCTTTTTCTTATTTAAAGATACAAGTTAATTAAATTTTCAAACAATGAGTGATGAAGAAATGCAAGGTCCCCAACTGAGCTACGAGGGATTGCCCCGGATGCCTCCAATAAATTGGTACCCGCTAAATTCAGAAACCAATGTGAGAACGTGCAAGAGATTCTCGAATTGGACTACAGAAAATAATGTAAAATCAATTAAAAACTATTAAATATTAAATAAAATACTGATATTTTCAATTTTCCACAGTAATTGTGTTATTAAAAACGAAGTATATCATCGTAAAGAATCCAAAATTACAAAATTTCTTAACGAAACACCTTACTTTAAAGTAACTCTACATTCGTGTATTGTTATTCTTATATTACGTTACACAATTTTTTAGGTAGTACTAATTACGAGGTGTAGTGGTGCTTGTAGACGGGAAGAGGACCGCCCCATACAACTGGTCGTCGATTTTTCTTTAACTACCGTAATGGTAGTTGTACCGTTCAACCCATTGGTATAAACAAAATTGGTCAAATGCCAAAAACTATAGCGACGTTTTTGGAACTCCCAAATTCGGATTTCTTTTCGGGGCACTGTTTGCGCGTCGTTCGTCGACATCCCATTCAGTGAAAAGTGGTGGCGATCTTACAATTAAACATCATGGAGGTTCGAAGTCAACTAAGGTTGCCGAAGAAGCTTCTATAAACAAGAAAATTAAAGTATCACAGATGCTATCCAGTCGGTCATCTGGTAGGTCACCTGTTTACCGTCCTGTCACGATCAATTATACCTGTACTTGTGTTGTATTTTGTATTTAAGAAAATCACGTTTTACGTTTTTCATTGTAAAGGTGAAAGTTATTGGATGACAGCTCAACAGCTGTTACCACTTACCTTTCACTCAAAATGCTTCTTCTAACAATTAACAATAGGTGTTTTCTTTTTGCATCGCCACAGGGTTAGGTAAAGTCACAATCATCACGTGATTGAAGTGCCTTGCGTCATGTAGACATTTCTGCCTCAGGTTAATATAAAACTTAAGTAAAGCTTTTAAAACGAATAGGGTTATTGCGAACTGAGCCAAATTGTTTTCATAAAACGAATGGTGTGTTATTGACAGAGCTGACTTAAGTCTACCACAACGTGCAAAAAGAAAACACCTAATAGGCGTTTTCTTTTTGCATGTTGTGGGTCCGCAAGGCACTTTAATTACGTGATGATTGTAACTTTACCTAACCCTGTGGCGATGCAAAAAGAAAACACCTAATTAATTAACAATTAGATGTTTTCTTTTTGCACGTTGTGGTTGACTTAAGTCAGCTCTGTCAATAACACACCATTCGTTTTATAAAAGTAATTTGACTCAGTTCTCAATAACCCTATTCGTTTTAAAAGCTTTATTTAAGTGTGACATTAACCTGAGGCAGAAATGTCTTCTGACGCAAGGCACTTCAATTACGTAATTATTGTGACTTTACCTAATCCTATGGCGGTCCAAAAAGAAAATACTTAATGATTAACGGCAGTCTAATGAGGATGCAATTTTTCGTGCAATAATATTGCGGAAAGTCTGTGATTACACTGTGTAATTCTAATTATGAATTAATTGAATGATTTGGATTTTAGTGTTGCCAATATAATAGACATTAAATTTAAAACTGTTTATGTTGGCAACCATCCTAAAGTATCTAACTTCAAAACAGTTTATCCTTAACCTATTTGTTTAATAATTTTAATAACTTTATATTATTATTGATTATAATAAATAATTAAATAACCGTCCTGTGGTCACGCCAAAGTTTTTATTCCGAAATGTAAACTAAAGAGGTAGTACCTACATAATTTAATTAACGTATATGAGAAATACGTTGACTGTTACTTCACCTGTTAGAAGAAATATCCCTGCATGTATTTAGAAAGCTCTGTAGATTACAAAAACGAAATTAACAAATATAAAGCAATTCAATGCGAAAGCTTAAAGAAAACCGTGGTTACTGTGACCATAGACGATGTAAAAAAGAAAATAAATGGGCTTACTTGGGTGAAATGAAGAAAACTAAAACATTCAAGTCGAGTGGGGCCGGAGAAAGTGATGTTTATAAAGCAACTCTTTGGTGCTGTTGATTTACTCAGTTTTTTAAATAACACCTCGTTTCCCTGACGAATTTGGGGGAGGGAACAACATTGATACGATATCGGTATGTAAAATGCAAAGCATGTAAGGTAATACTAATTGTCTCCCTTTAGAGAATGAACTCGTGGACGAAACCCTTATATTTAAAGGAACATTGCAAGAATATCACAATATCCTCTCTCCAGCGACATCAGTGATAACACAGAATAAAACACTAAAGTGAACCAGAAGCGACACTCTCCGTCGGCACCTTTGAAGTTATGTTGCAGGTACAAGGCGGTTTCCTCGGCGCGCAATCACGCCCGTTGTAGTGTGAACCTCTTTGTCTGTTGCATTAGCAAGGCTAGTAAAAAGAGGAGTGGTTTGTAGTTTTTCTCATTATTTTTTAAATTTGAAATCGTATAAAAAAATGTGACAAACGAAAAATATTTGCCATACATTTTCGCATGTGATAAGCCGTTCACCGTAAAACTAATTCCGATAGAATTCTCGCAATAAGAGTTTAACGCACCAGACACCACTAAGTACATACCCTGAAATGTATAATGTATCAATGCGCTCGCTATATTTTACACCACAGAAGGCGGAGTTGTTAGTTCGCGCGATAAGAAAATATGCAACACGTATTTAGCAGAGTGTCGCTTCTGTATCACTTGTGTTTTATTCTGTGGTGATAAGCGTGCCAACTGAACAAGCGGCACACGAAAGTATTACGAAACGTTCTACTAGTAATCAGGACTCATTGCAGACGCTTCTAAATTCTAGCATCTGTTGCTAATAAAAATAAAAATCTGTATTTTGTTTAATTAAATATATTTAACAGTTTACGTGGCATCAAATAGTTTGTACAAATTGTGTAGCTTTTCTTCATTTTTCGCATAACTTCAAAATATGCAATTAAGATATTTTCTCTAATTGATTTTTCATTATTTTCTGTAGTCAATTTGAGATTCTCTTGCACGTTTTCACATTGGTTTCTGAATTTAGCGGGTACCAATTTATTGGAGGCATCCGAGGCAATCTCTCGTAGCTCAGTTGGGGATCTTGCATTTCTTCATCACTCATTGTTTGAAAATTTAATTAACTTGTATCTTACAATAAGAAAAAGCAATAAAAATGAAATGATGTTTTAAATTCAAATTGAACATTTCTTTAATTGCGCTACCAACTTTTCCCCTGTTACAAACTTACTATCCCAAAATTCCCCAGATATTAATTTTAGCCTTGTTAAGATTTTAACGTTTTAATATTTTCGTGACGACTAAAATCATTTCTCAGTAGAAAAAATTCTTAAAAAAACACGTTTAATAAGACTCCCTATCACACTCGTTCAAAAGAAAACTCGCGGCTACGAAATAACATTCTGTGGTATTACATATTCTTTGTTTTGAAAATTGATCGATCTTTTCTGACATCTAGCAATTAGTAGAAGAATCAACTGCAGCAACAACAGATAGCGCTACTGTTGACAATTCTCCTGATATTTACGTCAGTTTATTCTTCCAGTTCATGTTATCCTAATATCTAAACCTCACACTACGATTTGGCTTGGATTTACACTTTTACTAAAACAAGACGTATCAAAATGAAAAAAAAAATTCCGTTATAACTAAATGAGATGCACAGCGTCTTTTAGAGAATTTTAAGGCCTATCGGAAACGCATAATTGCAACTTTAATTAATCACGCAGTTTTTTGTAAATGACAAAAATGTAATATTTATGTGAGGGATCGGGATGAAAATTTGCGTTTCTTTAGCGGTGACTGTTTCCAGCAAATTAACTACTAGAGGAATCGCTTTGAAATTTTCAAAATTTGTAGCCACTATAACTGAGCTTGTCGCAGCTTTAATTATTTTTCAAATGTAATAAATATCTTGCGTGTAAATAATTCATAATATAAGTAACTGACAACGTATCTATCTATTGATAACTTCGACATGAAGACAACTACGGAAGGTAATTAAAATGCCTCGAATATTGGAATAAAATTGAGAGAAATAGATGCAAGTTTTTACAAAAAAAAAGTTAGATGTTAATCGTTTATTGTTATCCTTCTTGTGCCACCTACAATTATTTGGTACACATAGGCGCTCACATAGCTCTTTTTGTTTTATACAGCCATATGGTTAGTCAAAATCATATTTTATTCCACTGTAACCTTAACGATATAATTATAAAGAGAACAATCTCATTTATTTATGATAAAAAGTGAACAACAAATGGATTTTCGTTCACAGCCACATTTATGAGATACTTCAGTCTGTTCTGCTTGTGTGGGCTACACTTCTACCGCAGTTTCTACTACACGTGCAGTGCTTTGTCGCTGACTTAATTCTATAAACAAAATAAATAGTGTTACGACAAAAACTACCTGCCCCTGTCCATCACTTAAAAATTTTATGTGAAGCCGTGCACCACAAGCAGGTCTGCATCTAAATGCACAGTTACGTAATGCCCTTTTGCTCCGATTTGTACAGGCGGTAATAAAATAGATAACTCCAAACATAATTACACTCCTTTCTTCTTGGTCGTCTGCATTGTCCATGCGGGTCATGTGCTAACCACACAGGCCGCACAGATCTGATACATGAACACCAGTAATTATTACCTCACTCATTTTAATCAATCAAATCAAAATGTATAACGTGTATTATAACTATAACGACCATCAATTGTTGTTTATATACAGGTACAGGTAACCTCACTAATATTGTGTTATCTTCCAGGTCCTTAAAAACGGTTGCTGATGCTGTTCCCCCTTGTGCCCCTTGTATAATAAATAACTAAATCCATATAAAAGTAAACAGTATTAATTTAACATTGTTATTATTCACTGTATATAATATAAATTACACGGAATAAATAACATTCTGTGGTATTACATATTCTGTGTTTTAAAAATTTCATTTAAGATCGATCTACTGCGATATCTAGCAATAAGTAGATGAATCAATTTTAGTTCCATTTTCTACAGCAGATAGCGCTACTGTCGACAATTCTCCTGATATTTATGTCAGTTTATTCTTCTAATTCATGTTATCCTAATGTTTAAACCTCACTTCTGATTTTAACACAAATTTTGCATTTTACTAAAATAAGACGGATCAAAATGAAAAAAAAAAAAACTGTTTTATAACTAAATAAACTGCACAACGTCCTTTAGAGAATTTTAAGGCCTATTGGTTAACGCATAATCTCAATTTTTATTAATAAAAAGAATTTTTGTAAATGAGAAAAATGTAATATTTAAGGCGTTTTTTAGCCATTTGGACACTGCGTATGATGACACGGAAACCTGGAACATCATGGAGCGTAGTAGGTACTCGTACTACACATCGATGGTTCCAATTGAAGAAAATCAGTCCACTGTAATGCAAGTGTGTCGTGCATGGCGTTTCAAGATAGCCGGGAAGGGTAACGGCCTGGTCTGGATTCAATTCTTTTGGAATCCAACGCAAGTACTAAACTTTCTGGTGTCCCAGCTTGTGAACAAAGTGCAAATGAGGTACATCGAACAATGTAACTTAACGACGTTTGAAATTATGGTTGTGTTTTTGGAAGATCCTGGATGTCAGAAAAGGGGTTGATTAGAAACACTTGCCAATTGGCAAATTAAGTACTTAGAATCCAGAATTCAAGCAGACGTTGTAAGTAATCAAAGGTTTATAATTATTATGATAATTAATTTATAATTCACTACAGATACAAGATTGTGGAAGAATGGCTGCTTCTAGAACTTTATCGAGGTCCAGGAAGGTCCATTCGACTGGTGGTCCACTAACTGTTAATAAAGTAATTCTACATGAATTACGCATTGCATTTGGCTCATTTATTATATTATAATTATTGTAATAATTACCTTATATTTATTACTTATTGTTACGTTTTATAATATTGCAATGGTTAAAATAAAGTTGAAATGAAAGCGTGTTGCTATTTTTCAATTTCGTCATCTTTAATTTTCGTACTCTTCAGTACAATGAGTGAGAAGAGAGATCGAGAACTTACAAGGGTTCCTGTCAAAACTATTATATTAAGAACTTATTATACGTAAGTATCAATAGTTCATTTAAATAAAGCTCCTCGAACAGATTTTCATTTAAATGAAAATTTCCTTATCCAATACCTAGGTACCTCATTCAACCACCATTACACTTTCCTTATAAAATATTACACAAATTCATTCCAACTTCATTTGTCTTTCCTTATAAAAGCTTTGGCTTAGATCAAAAAGATAGAGAATCTTTTTATAGCAAAAAATCCTAAACTTTTACTCTTTTTTTCCTATAAGAAGTTTTCCCTATTCAATACCTACCTCATTCAACCACCCTTACACTTTCCTTATAGAATATTACACAAATTCATTCCAACTTCATTTGTCTTTCCTTATAAAAGCTTTGGTTTAGATCAAAAAGATAGAGAATCTTTTTATAGCAAAAAATCCTAAACTTTTACTCTTTTTTTCCTATAAGAAGTTTTCCCTATTCAATACCTACCTCATTCAACCACCATTACACTTTCCTTATAGAATATTACACAAATTCATTCCAACTTCATTTGTCTTTCCTTATAAAAGCTTTGGTTTAGATCAAAAAGATAGAGAATCTTTTTATAGCAAAAAATCCTAAACTTTTACTCTTTTTTTCCTATAAGAAGTTTTCCCTATTCAATACCTACCTCATTCAACCACCCTTACACTTTCCTTATAGAATATTACACAAATTCATTCCAACTTCATTTGTCTTTCCTTATAAAAGCTTTGGCTTAGATCAAAAAGATAGAGAATCTTTTTATAGCAAAAAATCCTAAACTTTTACTCTTTTTTTCCTATAAGAAGTTTTCCCTATTCAATACCTACCTCATTCAACCACCATTACACTTTCCTTATAGAATATTACACAAATTCATTCCAACTTCATTTGTCTTTCCTTATAAAAGCTTTGGCTTAGATCAAAAAGATAGAGAATCTTTTTATAGCAAAAAATCCTAAACTTTTACTCTTTTTTTCCTATAAGAAGTTTTCCCTATTCAATACCTACCTCATTCAACCACCATTACACTTTCCTTATAGAATATTACACAAATTCATTCCAACTTCATTTGTCTTTCCTTATAAAAGCTTTGGCTTAGATCAAAAAGATAGAGAATCTTTTTATAGCAAAAAATCCTAAACTTTTACTCTTTTTTTCTTATTAAGAAGTTTTCCTTATCCAATACCTACCTCATTCAACCACCATTACGCTTTCCTTATAAAATATTACACAAATTCATTCCAACTTCATTTGTCTTTCCTTATAAAAGCTTTGGCTTAGATCAAAAAGATAGAGAATCTTTTTATAGCAAAAAATCCTAAACTTTTACTCTTTTTTTCCTATAAGAAGTTTTCCCTATTCAATACCTACCTCATTCAACCACCATTACACTTTCCTTATAGAATATTACACAAATTCATTCCAACTTCATTTGTCTTTCCTTATAAAAGCTTTGGCTTAGATCAAAAAGATAGAGAATCTTTTTATAGCAAAAAATCCTAAACTTTTACTCTTTTTTTCCTATAAGAAGTTTTCCCTATTCAATACCTACCTCATTCAACCACCATTACACTTTCCTTATAGAATATTACACAAATTCATTCCAACTTCATTTGTCTTTCCTTATAAAAGCTTTGGCTTAGATCAAAAAGATAGAGAATCTTTTTATAGCAAAAAATCCTAAACTTTTACTCTTTTTTTCCTATAAGAAGTTTTCCCTATTCAATACCTACCTCATTCAACCACCATTACACTTTCCTTATAGAATATTACACAAATTCATTCCAACTTCATTTGTCTTTCCTTATAAAAGCTTTGGCTTAGATCAAAAAGATAGAGAATCTTTTTATAGCAAAAAATCCTAAACTTTTACTCTTTTTTTCCTATAAGAAGTTTTCCCTATTCAATACCTACCTCATTCAACCACCATTACACTTTCCTTATAGAATATTACACAAATTCATTCCAACTTCATTTGTCTTTCCTTATAAAAGCTTTGGCTTAGATCAAAAAGATAGAGAATCTTTTTATAGCAAAAAATCCTAAACTTTTACTCTTTTTTTCTTATTAAGAAGTTTTCCTTATCAATACCTACCTCATTCAACCACCATTACGCTTTCCTTATAAAATATTACACAAATTCATTCCAACTTCATTTGTCTTTCCTTATAAAAGCTTTGGCTTAGATCAAAAAGATAGAGAATCTTTTTATAGCAAAAAATCCTAAACTTTTACTCTTTTTTTCCTATAAGAAGTTTTCCCTATTCAATACCTACCTCATTCAACCACCATTACACTTTCCTTATAGAATATTACACAAATTCATTCCAACTTCATTTGTCTTTCCTTATAAAAGCTTTGGCTTAGATCAAAAAGATAGAGAATCTTTTTATAGCAAAAAATCCTAAACTTTTACTCTTTTTTTCCTATAAGAAGTTTTCCTATTCAATACCTACCTCATTCAACCACCATTACACTTTCCTTATAGAATATTACACAAATTCATTCCAACTTCATTTGTCTTTCCTTATAAAAGCTTTGGCTTAGATCAAAAAGATAGAGAATCTTTTTATAGCAAAAAATCCTAAACTTTTACTCTTTTTTTCCTATAAGAAGTTTTCCCTATTCAATACCTACCTCATTCAACCACCATTACACTTTCCTTATAGAATATTACACAAATTCATTCCAACTTCATTTGTCTTTCCTTATAAAAGCTTTGGCTTAGATCAAAAAGATAGAGAATCTTTTTATAGCAAAAAATCCTAAACTTTTACTCTTTTTTTCCTATAAGAAGTTTTCCCTATTCAATACCTACCTCATTCAACCACCATTACACTTTCCTTATAGAATATTACACAAATTCATTCCAACTTCATTTGTCTTTCCTTATAAAAGCTTTGGCTTAGATCAAAAAGATAGAGAATCTTTTTATAGCAAAAAATCCTAAACTTTTACTCTTTTTTTCTTATTAAGAAGTTTTCCTTATTCAATACCTACCTCATTCAACCACCATTACGCTTTCCTTATAAAATATTACACAAATTCATTCCAACTTCATTTGTCTTTCCTTATAAAAGCTTTGGCTTAGATCAAAAAGATAGAGAATCTTTTTATAGCAAAAAATCCTAAACTTTTACTCTTTTTTTCCTATAAGAAGTTTTCCCTATTCAATACCTACCTCATTCAACCACCATTACACTTTCCTTATAGAATATTACACAAATTCATTCCAACTTCATTTGTCTTTCCTTATAAAAGCTTTGGCTTAGATCAAAAAGATAGAGAATCTTTTTATAGCAAAAAATCCTAAACTTTTACTCTTTTTTTCCTATAAGAAGTTTTCCCTATTCAATACCTACCTCATTCAACCACCATTACACTTTCCTTATAAAATATTACACAAATTCATTCCAACTTCATTTGTCTTTCCTTATAAAAGCTTTGGCTTAGATCAAAAAGATAGAGAATCTTTTTATAGCAAAAAATCCTAAACTTTTACTCTTTTTTTCTATTAAGAAGTTTTCCTTATCCAATACCTACCTCATTCAACCACCATTACGCTTTCCTTATAAAATATTACACAAATTCATTCCAACTTCATTTGTCTTTCCTTATAAAAGCTTTGGCTTAGATCAAAAAGATAGAGAATCTTTTTATAGCAAAAAATCCTAAACTTTTACTCTTTTTTTCTTATAAGAAGTTTTCCTTATCCAATACCTACCTCATTCAACCACCATTACGCTTTCCTTATAAAATATTACACAAATTCATTCCAACTTCATTTGTCTTTCCTTATAAAAGCTTTGGCTTAGATCAAAAAGATAGAGAATCTTTTTATAGCAAAAAATCCTAAACTTTTACTCTTTTTTTCCTATAAGAAGTTTTCCCTATTCAATACCTACCTCATTCAACCACCATTACGCTTTCCTTATAGAATATTACACAAATTCATTCCAACTTCATTTGTCTTTCCTTATAAAAGCTTTGGCTTAGATCAAAAAGATAGAGAATCTTTTTATAGCAAAAAATCCTAAACTTTTACTCTTTTTTTCTTATTAAGAAGTTTTCCTTATCCAATACCTACCTCATTCAACCACCATTACGCTTTCCTTATAAAATATTACACAAATTCATTCCAACTTCATTTGTCTTTCCTTATAAAAGCTTTGGCTTAGATCAAAAAGATAGAGAATCTTTTTATAGCAAAAAATCCTAAACTTTTACTCTTTTTTTCTTATTAAGAAGTTTTCCTTATTCAATACCTACCTCATTCAACCACCATTACGCTTTCCTTATAAAATATTACACAAATTCATTCCAACTTCATTTGTCTTTCCTTATAAAAGCTTTGGCTTAGATCAAAAAGATAGAGAATCTTTTTATAGCAAAAAATCCTAAACTTTTACTCTTTTTTTTCCTATAAGAAGTTTTCCTTATTCAATACCTACCTCATTCAACCACCATTACGCTTTCCTTATAAAATATTACACAAATTCATTCCAACTTCATTTGTCTTTCCTTATAAAAGCTTTGGCTTAGATCAAAAAGATAGAGAATCTTTTTATAGCAAAAAATCCTAAACTTTTACTCTTTTTTTCCTATAAGAAGTTTTCCCTATTCAATACCTACCTCATTCAACCACCATTACACTTTCCTTATAGAATATTACACAAATTCATTCCAACTTCATTTGTCTTTCCTTATAAAAGCTTTGGCTTAGATCAAAAAGATAGAGAATCTTTTTATAGCAAAAAATCCTAAACTTTTACTCTTTTTTTCCTATAAGAAGTTTTCCTATTCAATACCTACCTCATTCAACCACCATTACACTTTCCTTATAGAATATTACACAAATTCATTCCAACTTCATTTGTCTTTCCTTATAAAAGCTTTGGCTTAGATCAAAAAGATAGAGAATCTTTTTATAGCAAAAAATCCTAAACTTTTACTCTTTTTTTCCTATAAGAAGTTTTCCCTATTCAATACCTACCTCATTCAACCACCATTACGCTTTCCTTATAGAATATTACACAAATTCATTCCAACTTCATTTGTCTTTCCTTATAAAAGCTTTGGCTTAGATCAAAAAGATAGAGAATCTTTTTATAGCAAAAAATCCTAAACTTTTACTCTTTTTTTCCTATAAGAAGTTTTCCCTATTCAATACCTACCTCATTCAACCACCATTACACTTTCCTTATAGAATATTACACAAATTCATTCCAACTTCATTTGTCTTTCCTTATAAAAGCTTTGGCTTAGATCAAAAAGATAGAGAATCTTTTTATAGCAAAAAATCCTAAACTTTTACTCTTTTTTTCTTATTAAGAAGTTTTCCTTATTCAATACCTACCTCATTCAACCACCATTACGCTTTCCTTATAAAATATTACACAAATTCATTCCAACTTCATTTGTCTTTCCTTATAAAAGCTTTGGCTTAGATCAAAAAGATAGAGAATCTTTTTATAGCAAAAAATCCTAAACTTTTACTCTTTTTTTCTATTAAGAAGTTTTCCTTATTCAATACCTACGTCATTCAACCACCATTACGCTTTCCTTATAAAATATTACACAAATTCATTCCAACTTCATTTGTCTTTCCTTATAAAAGCTTTGGCTTAGATCAAAAAGATAGAGAATCTTTTTATAGCAAAAAATCCTAAACTTTTACTCTTTTTTTCTATGAGAAGTTTTCCTTATTCAATACCTACCTCATTCAACCACCATTACACTTTCCTTATAAAATATTACACAAATTCATTCCAACTTCATTTGTCTTTCCTTATAGAAGCTTTGGCTTAGATCAAAAAGATAGAGAATCTTTTTATAGCAAAAAATCCTAAACTTTTACTCTTTTTTTCCTATAAGAAGTTTTCCCTATTCAATACCTACCTCATTCAACCACCATTACACTTTCCTTATAGAATATTACAAAAAGTCATTCCAACTTCATTTGTCTTTCCTTATAGAAGCTTTGGCTTAGATCAAAAAGATAGAGAATCTTTTTATAGCAAAAAATCCTAAACTTTTACTCTTTTTTTTCCTATAAGAAGTTTTCCTTATTCAATACCTACGTCATTCAACCACCATTACGCTTTCCTTATAAAATATTTCAAAAATTCATTCCAACTTCATTTGTCTTTCCTTATAAAAGCTTTGGCTTAGATCAAAAAGATAGAGAATCTTTTTATAGCAAAAAATCCTAAACTTTTACTCTTTTTTTCCTATAAGAAGTTTTCCCTATTCAATACCTACCTCATTCAACCACCATTACACTTTCCTTATAGAATATTACAAAAATTCATTCCAACTTCATTTGTCTTTCCTTATAAAAGCTTTGGCTTAGATCAAAAAGATAGAGAATCTTTTTATAGCAAAAAATCCTAAACTTTTACTCTTTTTTTCTTATTAAGAAGTTTTCCTTATTCAATACCTACCTCATTCAACCACCATTACACTTTCCTTACAAAATATTACACAAATTCATTCCAACTTCATTTGTCTTTCCTTATAGAAGCTTTGGCTTAGATCAAAAAGATAGAGAATCTTTTTATAGCAAAAAATCCTAAACTTTTACTCTTTTTTTCTATAAGAAGTTTTCCTATTCAATACCTACCTCATTCAACCACCATTACGCTTTCCTTATAAAATATTACACAAATTCATTCCAACTTCATTTGTCTTTCCTTATAAAAGCTTTGGCTTAGATCAAAAAGATAGAGAATCTTTTTATAGCAAAAAATCCTAAACTTTTACTCTTTTTTTCCTATAAGAAGTTTTCCCTATTCAATACCTACCTCATTCAACCACCATTACACTTTCCTTATAGAATATTACACAAATTCATTCCAACTTCATTTGTCTTTCCTTATAAAAGCTTTGGCTTAGATCAAAAAGATAGAGAATCTTTTTATAGCAAAAAATCCTAAACTTTTACTCTTTTTTTCTATGAGAAGTTTTCCTTATTCAATACCTACCTCATTCAACCACCATTACGCTTTCCTTATAAAATATTACACAAATTCATTCCAACTTCATTTGTCTTTCCTTATAAAAGCTTTGGCTTAGATCAAAAAGTTAGAGAATCTTTTTATAGCAAAAAATCCTAAACTTTTACTCTTTTTTCCTATAAGAAGTTTTCCCTATTCAATACCTACCTCATTCAACCACCATTACACTTTCCTTATAGAATATTACACAAATTCATTCCAACTTCATTTGTCTTTCCTTATAAAAGCTTTGGCTTAGATCAAAAAGATAGAGAATCTTTTTATAGCAAAAAATCCTAAACTTTTACTCTTTTTTTCCTATAAGAAGTTTTCCCTATTCAATACCTACCTCATTCAACCACCATTACACTTTCCTTATAGAATATTACACAAATTCATTCCAACTTCATTTGTCTTTCCTTATAAAAGCTTTGGCTTAGATCAAAAAGATAGAGAATCTTTTTATAGCAAAAAATCCTAAACTTTTACTCTTTTTTTCTATAAGAAGTTTTCCTTATCAATACCTACCTCATTCAACCACCATTACGCTTTCCTTATAAAATATTACACAAATTCATTCCAACTTCATTTGTCTTTCCTTATAAAAGCTTTGGCTTAGATCAAAAAGATAGAGAATCTTTTTATAGCAAAAAATCCTAAACTTTTACTCTTTTTTTCCTATAAGAAGTTTTCCCTATTCAATACCTACCTCATTCAACCACCATTACGCTTTCCTTATAGAATATTACACAAATTCATTCCAACTTCATTTGTCTTTCCTTATAAAAGCTTTGGCTTAGATCAAAAAGATAGAGAATCTTTTTATAGCAAAAAATCCTAAACTTTTACTCTTTTTTTCTATTAAGAAGTTTTCCTTATTCAATACCTACCTCATTCAACCACCATTACGCTTTCCTTATAAAATATTACACAAATTCATTCCAACTTCATTTGTCTTTCCTTATAAAAGCTTTGGCTTAGATCAAAAAGATAGAGAATCTTTTTATAGCAAAAAATCCTAAACTTTTACTCTTTTTTTCTATGAGAAGTTTTCCTTATCAATACCTACCTCATTCAACCACCATTACGCTTTCCTTATAAAATATTACACAAATTCATTCCAACTTCATTTGTCTTTCCTTATAAAAGCTTTGGCTTAGATCAAAAAGATAGAGAATCTTTTTATAGCAAAAAATCCTAAACTTTTACTCTTTTTTTCCTATAAGAAGTTTTCCCTATTCAATACCTACCTCATTCAACCACCATTACACTTTCCTTATAGAATATTACACAAATTCATTCCAACTTCATTTGTCTTTCCTTATAAAAGCTTTGGCTTAGATCAAAAAGATAGAGAATCTTTTTATAGCAAAAAATCCTAAACTTTTACTCTTTTTTTCCTATAAGAAGTTTTCCTATTCAATACCTACCTCATTCAACCACCATTACACTTTCCTTATAGAATATTACACAAATTCATTCCAACTTCATTTGTCTTTCCTTATAAAAGCTTTGGCTTAGATCAAAAAGATAGAGAATCTTTTTATAGCAAAAAATCCTAAACTTTTACTCTTTTTTTCCTATAAGAAGTTTTCCTATTCAATACCTACCTCATTCAACCACCATTACACTTTCCTTATAGAATATTACACAAATTCATTCCAACTTCATTTGTCTTTCCTTATAAAAGCTTTGGCTTAGATCAAAAAGATAGAGAATCTTTTTATAGCAAAAAATCCTAAACTTTAACTCTTTTTTTCTATGAGAAGTTTTCCTTATCCAATACCTACCTCATTCAACCACCATTACACTTTCCTTATAGAATATTACACAAATTCATTCCAACTTCATTTGTCTTTCCTTATAAAAGCTTTGGCTTAGATCAAAAAGATAGAGAATCTTTTTATAGCAAAAAATCCTAAACTTTTACTCTTTTTTTCCTATAAGAAGTTTTCCTTATTCAATACCTACCTCATTCAACCACCATTACGCTTTCCTTATAAAATATTACACAAATTCATTCCAACTTCATTTGTCTTTCCTTATAAAAGCTTTGGCTTAGATCAAAAAGATAGAGAATCTTTTTATAGCAAAAAATCCTAAACTTTTACTCTTTTTTTCTTATTAAGAAGTTTTCCTTATCCAATACCTACCTCATTCAACCACCATTACGCTTTCCTTATAAAATATTACACAAATTCATTCCAACTTCATTTGTCTTTCCTTATAAAAGCTTTGGCTTAGATCAAAAAGATAGAGAATCTTTTTATAGCAAAAAATCCTAAACTTTTACTCTTTTTTTCCTATAAGAAGTTTTCCCTATTCAATACCTACCTCATTCAACCACCATTACACTTTCCTTATAGAATATTACAAAAATTCATTCCAACTTCATTTGTCTTTCCTTATAAAGCTTTGGCTTAGATCAAAAAGATAGAGAATCTTTTTATAGCAAAAAATCCTAAACTTTTACTCTTTTTTTCCTATAGAAGTTTTCCTTATCAATACCTACCTCATTCAACCACCATTACGCTTTCCTTATAAAATATTACAAAATTCATTCCAACTTCATTTGTCTTTCCTATAAGCTTTGGCTTAGATCAAAAAGATAGAGAATCTTTTTATAGCAAAAAATCCTAAACTTTTACTCTTTTCTTATAAGAATTTCAACTCTGAACTCTCTTTATGAAGTAACTAACATTTGACTTATCTCGAAAAAAAAATTTCTTCATTTTTTGCAAAAAAAGCAAGGTTAACCCCTTTGATTTTTCAGGCTAAAAAACGAACTCTCGAAATTCGACCAAGTAACGATTGTTTCTTTTAGATCGTTAGACGACAATTAAATAATTCCAAACCGTTCCATTCTAAGTCGAACCGTTTCGGAGATATCGCACTTTAAAGATCCAAATAGAGGGTCCCTTCGCAGCGCCCTTTCCTCCATTACCGTACAAATGAGACACTTACAGCTCGACCTGGTGCACTTTTTTTACTCTAAACTATCTTTTATGAAGTAAACTAACATATTTTGAACTTATCTCGAACAAAAAATTTCTTCATTTTTTTGCAAAAAAAGCAAGGTTAACCCCTTTGAATTTTTTCTGGCTAAAAAACGAACTCTCGAAATTCTACCAAGTAACGATTGTTTCTTTTAGATCGTTAGACGACAATTAAATAATTCCAAACCGTTCCATTCTAAGTCGAACCGTTTCGGAGATATCGCACTTTAAAGATCCAAATAGAGGGTCCCTTCGCAGCGCCCTTTCCTCCATTACCGTACAAATGAGACACTTACAGCTCGACCTGGTGCACTTTTTTTACTCTAAACTATCTTTTATGAAGTAAACTAACATATTTTGAACTTATCTCGAACAAAAAATTTCTTCATTTTTTTGCAAAAAAAGCAAGGTTAACCCCTTTGAATTTTTTCTGGCTAAAAAACGAACTCTCGAAATTCTACCAAGTAACGATTGTTTCTTTTAGATCGTTAGACGACAATTAAATAATTCCAAACCGTTTCATTCTAAGTCGAACCGTTTCGGAGATATCGCACTTTAAAGATCCAAATAGAGGGTCCCTTCGCAGCGCCCTTTCCTCCATTACCGTACAAATGAGACACTTACAGCTCGACCTGGTGCACTTTTTTTACTCTAAACTATCTTTTATGAAGTAAACTAACATATTTTGAACTTATCTCGAACAAAAAATTTCTTCATTTTTTGCAAAAAAAGCAAGGTTAACCCCTTTGAATTTTTTCTGGCTAAAAAACGAACTCTCGAAATTCTACCAAGTAACGATTGTTTCTTTTAGATCGTTAGACGACAATTAAATAATTCCAACCCGTTTCATTCTAAGTCGAACCGTTTCGGAGATATCGCACTTTAAAGATCCAAATAGAGGGTCCCTTCGCAGCGCCCTTTCCTCCATTACCGTACAAATGAGACACTTACAGCTCGACCTGGTGCACTTTTTTTACTCTAAACTATCTTTTATGAAGTAAACTAACATATTTTGAACTTATCTCGAACAAAAAATTTCTTCATTTTTTTGCAAAAAAAGCAAGGTTAACCCCTTTGAATTTTTTCTGGCTAAAAAACGAACTCTCGAAATTCTACCAAGTAACGATTGTTTCTTTTAGATCGTTAGACGACAATTAAATAATTCCAAACCGTTCCATTCTAAGTCGAACCGTTTCGGAGATATCGCACTTTAAAGATCCAAATAGAGGGTCCCTTCGCAGCGCCCTTTCCTCCATTACCGTACAAATGAGACACTTACAGCTCGACCTGGTGCACTTTTTTTACTCTAAACTATCTTTTATGAAGTAAACTAACATATTTTGAACTTATCTCGAACAAAAAATTTCTTCATTTTTTTGCAAAAAAAGCAAGGTTAACCCCTTTGAATTTTTTCTGGCTAAAAAACGAACTCTCGAAATTCTACCAAGTAACGATTGTTTCTTTTAGATCGTTGGACGACAATTAAATAATTCCAAACCGTTCCATTCTAAGTCGAACCGTTTCGGAGATATCGCACTTTAAAGATCCAAATAGAGGGTCCCTTCGCAGCGCCCTTTCCTCCATTACCGTACAAATGAGACACTTACAGCTCGACCTGGTGCACTTTTTTACTCTAAACTATCTTTTATGAAGTAAACTAACATATTTTGAACTTATCTCGAACAAAAAATTTCTTCATTTTTTTGCAAAAAAGGCAAGGTTAACCCCTTTGAATTTTTTCTGGCTAAAAAACGAACTCTCGAAATTCTACCAAGTAACGATTGTTTCTTTTAGATCGTTAGACGACAATTAAATAATTCCAAACCGTTTCATTCTAAGTCGAACCGTTTCGGAGATATCGCACTTTAAAGATCCAAATAGAGGGTCCCTTCGCAGCGCCCTTTCCTCCATTACCGTACAAATGAGACACTTACAGCTCGACCTGGTGCACTTTTTTTACTCTAAACTATCTTTTATGAAGTAAACTAACATATTTTGAACTTATCTCGAACAAAAAATTTCTTCATTTTTTTGCAAAAAAAGCAAGGTTAACCCCTTTGAATTTTTTCTGGCTAAAAAACGAACTCTCGAAATTCTACCAAGTAACGATTGTTTCTTTTAGATCGTTAGACGACAATTAAATAATTCCAAACCGTTCCATTCTAAGTCGAACCGTTTCGGAGATATCGCACTTTAAAGATCCAAATAGAGGGTCCCTTCGCAGCGCCCTTTCCTCCATTACCGTACAAATGAGACACTTACAGCTCGACCTGGTGCACTTTTTTTACTCTAAACTATCTTTTATGAAGTAAACTAACATATTTTGAACTTATCTCGAACAAAAAATTTCTTCATTTTTTTGCAAAAAAAGCAAGGTTAACCCCTTTGAATTTTTTCTGGCTAAAAAACGAACTCTCGAAATTCTACCAAGTAACGATTGTTTCTTTTAGATCGTTAGACGACAATTAAATAATTCCAAACCGTTCCATTCTAAGTCGAACCGTTTCGGAGATATCGCACTTTAAAGATCCAAATAGAGGGTCCCTTCGCAGCGCCCTTTCCTCCATTACCGTACAAATGAGACACTTACAGCTCGACCTGGTGCACTTTTTTTACTCTAAACTATCTTTTATGAAGTAAACTAACATATTTTGAACTTATCTCGAACAAAAAATTTCTTCATTTTTTTGCAAAAAAAGCAAGGTTAACCCCTTTGAATTTTTCTGGCTAAAAAACGAACTCTCGAAATTCTACCAAGTAACGATTGTTTCTTTTAGATCGTTAGACGACAATTAAATAATTCCAAACCGTTCCATTCTAAGTCGAACCGTTTCGGAGATATCGCACTTTAAAGATCCAAATAGAGGGTCCCTTCGCAGCGCCCTTTCCTCCATTACCGTACAAATGAGACACTTACAGCTCGACCTGGTGCACTTTTTTTACTCTAAACTATCTTTTATGAAGTAAACTAACATATTTTGAACTTATCTCGAACAAAAAATTTCTTCATTTTTTTGCAAAAAAAGCAAGGTTAACCCCTTTGAATTTTTCTGGCTAAAAAACGAACTCTCGAAATTCTACCAAGTAACGATTGTTTCTTTTAGATCGTTGGACGACAATTAAATAATTCCAAACCGTTCCATTCTAAGTCGAACCGTTTCGGAGATATCGCACTTTAAAGATCCAAATAGAGGGTCCCTTCGCAGCGCCCTTTCCTCCATTACCGTACAAATGAGACACTTACAGCTCGACCTGGTGCACTTTTTTTACTCTAAACTATCTTTTATGAAGTAAACTAACATATTTTGAACTTATCTCGAACAAAAAATTTCTTCATTTTTTTGCAAAAAAGCAAGGTTAACCCCTTTGAATTTTTTCTGGCTAAAAAACGAACTCTCGAAATTCTACCAAGTAACGATTGTTTCTTTTAGATCGTTAGACGACAATTAAATAATTCCAAACCGTTCCATTCTAAGTCGAACCGTTTCGGAGATATCGCACTTTAAAGATCCAAATAGAGGGTCCCTTCGCAGCGCCCTTTCCTCCATTACCGTACAAATGAGACACTTACAGCTCGACCTGGTGCACTTTTTTTACTCTAAACTATCTTTTATGAAGTAAACTAACATATTTTGAACTTATCTCGAACAAAAAATTTCTTCATTTTTTTGCAAAAAAAGCAAGGTTAACCCCTTTGAATTTTTTCTGGCTAAAAAACGAACTCTCGAAATTCTACCAAGTAACGATTGTTTCTTTTAGATCGTTAGACGACAATTAAATAATTCCAAACCGTTCCATTCTAAGTCGAACCGTTTCGGAGATATCGCACTTTAAAGATCCAAATAGAGGGTCCCTTCGCAGCGCCCTTTCCTCCATTACCGTACAAATGAGACACTTACAGCTCGACCTGGTGCACTTTTTTTACTCTAAACTATCTTTTATGAAGTAAACTAACATATTTTGAACTTATCTCGAACAAAAAATTTCTTCATTTTTTTGCAAAAAAAGCAAGGTTAACCCCTTTGAATTTTTCTGGCTAAAAAACGAACTCTCGAAATTCTACCAAGTAACGATTGTTTCTTTTAGATCGTTAGACGACAATTAAATAATTCCAAACCGTTCCATTCTAAGTCGAACCGTTTCGGAGATATCGCACTTTAAAGATCCAAATAGAGGGTCCCTTCGCAGCGCCCTTTCCTCCATTACCGTACAAATGAGACACTTACAGCTCGACCTGGTGCACTTTTTTTACTCTAAACTATCTTTTATGAAGTAAACTAACATATTTTGAACTTATCTCGAACAAAAAATTTCTTCATTTTTTTGCAAAAAAAGCAAGGTTAACCCCTTTGAATTTTTTCTGGCTAAAAAACGAACTCTCGAAATTCTACCAAGTAACGATTGTTTCTTTTAGATCGTTAGACGACAATTAAATAATTCCAAACCGTTCCATTCTAAGTCGAACCGTTTCGGAGATATCGCACTTTAAAGATCCAAATAGAGGGTCCCTTCGCAGCGCCCTTTCCTCCATTACCGTACAAATGAGACACTTACAGCTCGACCTGGTGCACTTTTTTTACTCTAAACTATCTTTTATGAAGTAAACTAACATATTTTGAACTTATCTCGAACAAAAAATTTCTTCATTTTTTTGCAAAAAAAGCAAGGTTAACCCCTTTGAATTTTTTCTGGCTAAAAAACGAACTCTCGAAATTCTACCAAGTAACGATTGTTTCTTTTAGATCGTTAGACGACAATTAAATAATTCCAAACCGTTCCATTCTAAGTCGAACCGTTTCGGAGATATCGCACTTTAAAGATCCAAATAGAGGGTCCCTTCGCAGCGCCCTTTCCTCCATTACCGTACAAATGAGACACTTACAGCTCGACCTGGTGCACTTTTTTACTCTAAACTATCTTTTATGAAGTAAACTAACATATTTTGAACTTATCTCGAACAAAAAATTTCTTCATTTTTTTGCAAAAAAAGCAAGGTTAACCCCTTTGAATTTTTCTGGCTAAAAAACGAACTCTCGAAATTCTACCAAGTAACGATTGTTTCTTTTAGATCGTTAGACGACAATTAAATAATTCCAAACCGTTCCATTCTAAGTCGAACCGTTTCGGAGATATCGCACTTTAAAGATCCAAATAGAGGGTCCCTTCGCAGCGCCCTTTCCTCCATTACCGTACAAATGAGACACTTACAGCTCGACCTGGTGCACTTTTTTTACTCTAAACTATCTTTTATGAAGTAAACTAACATATTTTGAACTTATCTCGAACAAAAAATTTCTTCATTTTTTTGCAAAAAAAGCAAGGTTAACCCCTTTGAATTTTTTCTGGCTAAAAAACGAACTCTCGAAATTCTACCAAGTAACGATTGTTTCTTTTAGATCGTTAGACGACAATTAAATAATTCCAAACCGTTCCATTCTAAGTCGAACCGTTTCGGAGATATCGCACTTTAAAGATCCAAATAGAGGGTCCCTTCGCAGCGCCCTTTCCTCCATTACCGTACAAATGAGACACTTACAGCTCGACCTGGTGCACTTTTTTTACTCTAAACTATCTTTTATGAAGTAAACTAACATATTTTGAACTTATCTCGAACAAAAAATTTCTTCATTTTTTTGCAAAAAAAGCAAGGTTAACCCCTTTGAATTTTTTCTGGCTAAAAAACGAACTCTCGAAATTCTACCAAGTAACGATTGTTTCTTTTAGATCGTTAGACGACAATTAAATAATTCCAAACCGTTCCATTCTAAGTCGAACCGTTTCGGAGATATCGCACTTTAAAGATCCAAATAGAGGGTCCCTTCGCAGCGCCCTTTCCTCCATTACCGTACAAATGAGACACTTACAGCTCGACCTGGTGCACTTTTTTTACTCTAAACTATCTTTTATGAAGTAAACTAACATATTTTGAACTTATCTCGAACAAAAAATTTCTTCATTTTTTTGCAAAAAAGCAAGGTTAACCCCTTTGAATTTTTCTGGCTAAAAAACGAACTCTCGAAATTCTACCAAGTAACGATTGTTTCTTTTAGATCGTTAGACGACAATTAAATAATTCCAAACCGTTCCATTCTAAGTCGAACCGTTTCGGAGATATCGCACTTTAAAGATCCAAATAGAGGGTCCCTTCGCAGCGCCCTTTCCTCCATTACCGTACAAATGAGACACTTACAGCTCGACCTGGTGCACTTTTTTTACTCTAAACTATCTTTTATGAAGTAAACTAACATATTTTGAACTTATCTCGAACAAAAAATTTCTTCATTTTTTTGCAAAAAAAGCAAGGTTAACCCCTTTGAATTTTTTCTGGCTAAAAAACGAACTCTCGAAATTCTACCAAGTAACGATTGTTTCTTTTAGATCGTTAGACGACAATTAAATAATTCCAAACCGTTCCATTCTAAGTCGAACCGTTTCGGAGATATCGCACTTTAAAGATCCAAATAGAGGGTCCCTTCGCAGCGCCCTTTCCTCCATTACCGTACAAATGAGACACTTACAGCTCGACCTGGTGCACTTTTTTTACTCTAAACTATCTTTTATGAAGTAAACTAACATATTTTGAACTTATCTCGAACAAAAAATTTCTTCATTTTTTTGCAAAAAAAGCAAGGTTAACCCCTTTGAATTTTTTCTGGCTAAAAAACGAACTCTCGAAATTCTACCAAGTAACGATTGTTTCTTTTAGATCGTTAGACGACAATTAAATAATTCCAAACCGTTCCATTCTAAGTCGAACCGTTTCGGAGATATCGCACTTTAAAGATCCAAATAGAGGGTCCCTTCGCAGCGCCCTTTCCTCCATTACCGTACAAATGAGACACTTACAGCTCGACCTGGTGCACTTTTTTTACTCTAAACTATCTTTTATGAAGTAAACTAACATATTTTGAACTTATCTCGAACAAAAAATTTCTTCATTTTTTTGCAAAAAAAGCAAGGTTAACCCCTTTGAATTTTTTCTGGCTAAAAAACGAACTCTCGAAATTCTACCAAGTAACGATTGTTTCTTTTAGATCGTTAGACGACAATTAAATAATTCCAAACCGTTCCATTCTAAGTCGAACCGTTTCGGAGATATCGCACTTTAAAGATCCAAATAGAGGGTCCCTTCGCAGCGCCCTTTCCTCCATTACCGTACAAATGAGACACTTACAGCTCGACCTGGTGCACTTTTTTTACTCTAAACTATCTTTTATGAAGTAAACTAACATATTTTGAACTTATCTCGAACAAAAAATTTCTTCATTTTTTTGCAAAAAAAGCAAGGTTAACCCCTTTGAATTTTTCTGGCTAAAAAACGAACTCTCGAAATTCTACCAAGTAACGATTGTTTCTTTTAGATCGTTAGACGACAATTAAATAATTCCAAACCGTTCCATTCTAAGTCGAACCGTTTCGGAGATATCGCACTTTAAAGATCCAAATAGAGGGTCCCTTCGCAGCGCCCTTTCCTCCATTACCGTACAAATGAGACACTTACAGCTCGACCTGGTGCACTTTTTTTACTCTAAACTATCTTTTATGAAGTAAACTAACATATTTTGAACTTATCTCGAACAAAAAATTTCTTCATTTTTTTGCAAAAAAAGCAAGGTTAACCCCTTTGAATTTTTTCTGGCTAAAAAACGAACTCTCGAAATTCTACCAAGTAACGATTGTTTCTTTTAGATCGTTAGACGACAATTAAATAATTCCAAACCGTTCCATTCTAAGTCGAACCGTTTCGGAGATATCGCACTTTAAAGATCCAAATAGAGGGTCCCTTCGCAGCGCCCTTTCCTCCATTACCGTACAAATGAGACACTTACAGCTCGACCTGGTGCACTTTTTTTACTCTAAACTATCTTTTATGAAGTAAACTAACATATTTTGAACTTATCTCGAACAAAAAATTTCTTCATTTTTTTGCAAAAAAAGCAAGGTTAACCCCTTTGAATTTTTTCTGGCTAAAAAACGAACTCTCGAAATTCTACCAAGTAACGATTGTTTCTTTTAGATCGTTAGACGACAATTAAATAATTCCAAACCGTTCCATTCTAAGTCGAACCGTTTCGGAGATATCGCACTTTAAAGATCCAAATAGAGGGTCCCTTCGCAGCGCCCTTTCCTCCATTACCGTACAAATGAGACACTTACAGCTCGACCTGGTGCACTTTTTTTACTCTAAACTATCTTTTATGAAGTAAACTAACATATTTTGAACTTATCTCGAACAAAAAATTTCTTCATTTTTTTGCAAAAAAAGCAAGGTTAACCCCTTTGAATTTTTCTGGCTAAAAAACGAACTCTCGAAATTCTACCAAGTAACGATTGTTTCTTTTAGATCGTTAGACGACAATTAAATAATTCCAAACCGTTCCATTCTAAGTCGAACCGTTTCGGAGATATCGCACTTTAAAGATCCAAATAGAGGGTCCCTTCGCAGCGCCCTTTCCTCCATTACCGTACAAATGAGACACTTACAGCTCGACCTGGTGCACTTTTTTTACTCTAAACTATCTTTTATGAAGTAAACTAACATATTTTGAACTTATCTCGAACAAAAAATTTCTTCATTTTTTTGCAAAAAAAGCAAGGTTAACCCCTTTGAATTTTTTCTGGCTAAAAAACGAACTCTCGAAATTCTACCAAGTAACGATTGTTTCTTTTAGATCGTTAGACGACAATTAAATAATTCCAAACCGTTCCATTCTAAGTCGAACCGTTTCGGAGATATCGCACTTTAAAGATCCAAATAGAGGGTCCCTTCGCAGCGCCCTTTCCTCCATTACCGTACAAATGAGACACTTACAGCTCGACCTGGTGCACTTTTTTTACTCTAAACTATCTTTTATGAAGTAAACTAACATATTTTGAACTTATCTCGAACAAAAAATTTCTTCATTTTTTTGCAAAAAAAGCAAGGTTAACCCCTTTGAATTTTTTCTGGCTAAAAAACGAACTCTCGAAATTCGACCAAGTAACGATTGTTTCTTTTAGATCGTTAGACGACAATTAAATAATTCCAAACCGTTCCATTCTAAGTCGAACCGTTTCGGAGATATCGCACTTTAAAGATCCAAATAGAGGGTCCCTTCGCAGCGCCCTTTCCTCCATTACCGTACAAATGAGACACTTACAGCTCGACCTGGTGCACTTTTTTTACTCTAAACTATCTTTTATGAAGTAAACTAACATATTTTGAACTTATCTCGAACAAAAAATTTCTTCATTTTTTTGCAAAAAAGCAAGGTTAACCCCTTTGAATTTTTTCTGGCTAAAAAACGAACTCTCGAAATTCTACCAAGTAACGATTGTTTCTTTTAGATCGTTAGACGACAATTAAATAATTCCAAACCGTTCCATTCTAAGTCGAACCGTTTCGGAGATATCGCACTTTAAAGATCCAAATAGAGGGTCCCTTCGCAGCGCCCTTTCCTCCATTACCGTACAAATGAGACACTTACAGCTCGACCTGGTGCACTTTTTTTACTCTAAACTATCTTTTATGAAGTAAACTAACATATTTTGAACTTATCTCGAACAAAAAATTTCTTCATTTTTTTGCAAAAAAAGCAAGGTTAACCCCTTTGAATTTTTTCTGGCTAAAAAACGAACTCTCGAAATTCGACCAAGTAACGATTGTTTCTTTTAGATCGTTAGACGACAATTAAATAATTCCAAACCGTTCCATTCTAAGTCGAACCGTTTCGGAGATATCGCACTTTAAAGATCCAAATAGAGGGTCCCTTCGCAGCGCCCTTTCCTCCATTACCGTACAAATGAGACACTTACAGCTCGACCTGGTGCACTTTTTTTACTCTAAACTATCTTTTATGAAGTAAACTAACATATTTTGAACTTATCTCGAACAAAAAATTTCTTCATTTTTTTGCAAAAAAAGCAAGGTTAACCCCTTTGAATTTTTTCTGGCTAAAAAACGAACTCTCGAAATTCGACCAAGTAACGATTGTTTCTTTTAGATCGTTAGACGACAATTAAATAATTCCAAACCGTTCCATTCTAAGTCGAACCGTTTCGGAGATATCGCACTTTAAAGATCCAAATAGAGGGTCCCTTCGCAGCGCCCTTTCCTCCATTACCGTACAAATGAGACACTTACAGCTCGACCTGGTGCACTTTTTTTACTCTAAACTATCTTTTATGAAGTAAACTAACATATTTTGAACTTATCTCGAACAAAAAATTTCTTCATTTTTTTGCAAAAAAGCAAGGTTAACCCCTTTGAATTTTTTCTGGCTAAAAACGAACTCTCGAAATTCGACCAAGTAACGATTGTTTCTTTTAGATCGTTAGACGACAATTAAATAATTCCAAACCGTTCCATTCTAAGTCGAACCGTTTCGGAGATATCGCACTTTAAAGATCCAAATAGAGGGTCCCTTCGCAGCGCCCTTTCCTCCATTACCGTACAAATGAGACACTTACAGCTCGACCTGGTGCACTTTTTTTACTCTAAACTATCTTTTATGAAGTAAACTAACATATTTTGAACTTATCTCGAACAAAAAATTTCTTCATTTTTTTGCAAAAAAAGCAAGGTTAACCCCTTTGAATTTTTTCTGGCTAAAAAACGAACTCTCGAAATTCGACCAAGTAACGATTGTTTCTTTTAGATCGTTAGACGACAATTAAATAATTCCAAACCGTTCCATTCTAAGTCGAACCGTTTCGGAGATATCGCACTTTAAAGATCCAAATAGAGGGTCCCTTCGCAGCGCCCTTTCCTCCATTACCGTACAAATGAGACACTTACAGCTCGACCTGGTGCACTTTTTTTACTCTAAACTATCTTTTATGAAGTAAACTAACATATTTTGAACTTATCTCGAACAAAAAATTTCTTCATTTTTTTGCAAAAAAGGCAAGGTTAACCCCTTTGAATTTTTCTGGCTAAAAAACGAACTCTCGAAATTCGACCAAGTAACGATTGTTTCTTTTAGATCGTTAGACGACAATTAAATAATTCCAAACCGTTCCATTCTAAGTCGAACCGTTTCGGAGATATCGCACTTTAAAGATCCAAATAGAGGGTCCCTTCGCAGCGCCCTTTCCTCCATTACCGTACAAATGAGACACTTACAGCTCGACCTGGTGCACTTTTTTTACTCTAAACTATCTTTTATGAAGTAAACTAACATATTTTGAACTTATCTCGAACAAAAAATTTCTTCATTTTTTTGCAAAAAAAGCAAGGTTAACCCCTTTGAATTTTTTCTGGCTAAAAAACGAACTCTCGAAATTCGACCAAGTAACGATTGTTTCTTTTAGATCGTTAGACGACAATTAAATAATTCCAAACCGTTCCATTCTAAGTCGAACCGTTTCGGAGATATCGCACTTTAAAGATCCAAATAGAGGGTCCCTTCGCAGCGCCCTTTCCTCCATTACCGTACAAATGAGACACTTACAGCTCGACCTGGTGCACTTTTTTTACTCTAAACTATCTTTTATGAAGTAAACTAACATATTTTGAACTTATCTCGAACAAAAAATTTCTTCATTTTTTTGCAAAAAAAGCAAGGTTAACCCCTTTGAATTTTTTCTGGCTAAAAAACGAACTCTCGAAATTCGACCAAGTAACGATTGTTTCTTTTAGATCGTTAGACGACAATTAAATAATTCCAAACCGTTCCATTCTAAGTCGAACCGTTTCGGAGATATCGCACTTTAAAGATCCAAATAGAGGGTCCCTTCGCAGCGCCCTTTCCTCCATTACCGTACAAATGAGACACTTACAGCTCGACCTGGTGCACTTTTTTTACTCTAAACTATCTTTTATGAAGTAAACTAACATATTTTGAACTTATCTCGAACAAAAAATTTCTTCATTTTTTTGCAAAAAAAGCAAGGTTAACCCCTTTGAATTTTTTCTGGCTAAAAAACGAACTCTCGAAATTCTACCAAGTAACGATTGTTTCTTTTAGATCGTTAGACGACAATTAAATAATTCCAAACCGTTCCATTCTAAGTCGAACCGTTTCGGAGATATCGCACTTTAAAGATCCAAATAGAGGGTCCCTTCGCAGCGCCCTTTCCTCCATTACCGTACAAATGAGACACTTACAGCTCGACCTGGTGCACTTTTTTTACTCTAAACTATCTTTTATGAAGTAAACTAACATATTTTGAACTTATCTCGAACAAAAAATTTCTTCATTTTTTTGCAAAAAAAGCAAGGTTAACCCCTTTGAATTTTTTCTGGCTAAAAAACGAACTCTCGAAATTCGACCAAGTAACGATTGTTTCTTTTAGATCGTTAGACGACAATTAAATAATTCCAAACCGTTCCATTCTAAGTCGAACCGTTTCGGAGATATCGCACTTTAAAGATCCAAATAGAGGGTCCCTTCGCAGCGCCCTTTCCTCCATTACCGTACAAATGAGACACTTACAGCTCGACCTGGTGCACTTTTTTTACTCTAAACTATCTTTTATGAAGTAAACTAACATATTTTGAACTTATCTCGAACAAAAAATTTCTTCATTTTTTTGCAAAAAAAGCAAGGTTAACCCCTTTGAATTTTTTCTGGCTAAAAAACGAACTCTCGAAATTCGACCAAGTAACGATTGTTTCTTTTAGATCGTTAGACGACAATTAAATAATTCCAAACCGTTCCATTCTAAGTCGAACCGTTTCGGAGATATCGCACTTTAAAGATCCAAATAGAGGGTCCCTTCGCAGCGCCCTTTCCTCCATTACCGTACAAATGAGACACTTACAGCTCGACCTGGTGCACTTTTTTTACTCTAAACTATCTTTTATGAAGTAAACTAACATATTTTGAACTTATCTCGAACAAAAAATTTCTTCATTTTTTTGCAAAAAAAGCAAGGTTAACCCCTTTGAATTTTTTCTGGCTAAAAAACGAACTCTCGAAATTCGACCAAGTAACGATTGTTTCTTTTAGATCGTTAGACGACAATTAAATAATTCCAAACCGTTCCATTCTAAGTCGAACCGTTTCGGAGATATCGCACTTTAAAGATCCAAATAGAGGGTCCCTTCGCAGCGCCCTTTCCTCCATTACCGTACAAATGAGACACTTACAGCTCGACCTGGTGCACTTTTTTTACTCTAAACTATCTTTTATGAAGTAAACTAACATATTTTGAACTTATCTCGAACAAAAAATTTCTTCATTTTTTTGCAAAAAAAGCAAGGTTAACCCCTTTGAATTTTTTCTGGCTAAAAAACGAACTCTCGAAATTCGACCAAGTAACGATTGTTTCTTTTAGATCGTTAGACGACAATTAAATAATTCCAAACCGTTCCATTCTAAGTCGAACCGTTTCGGAGATATCGCACTTTAAAGATCCAAATAGAGGGTCCCTTCGCAGCGCCCTTTCCTCCATTACCGTACAAATGAGACACTTACAGCTCGACCTGGTGCACTTTTTTACTCTAAACTATCTTTTATGAAGTAAACTAACATATTTTGAACTTATCTCGAACAAAAAATTTCTTCATTTTTTTGCAAAAAAAGCAAGGTTAACCCCTTTGAATTTTTTCTGGCTAAAAAACGAACTCTCGAAATTCGACCAAGTAACGATTGTTTCTTTTAGATCGTTAGACGACAATTAAATAATTCCAAACCGTTCATTCTAAGTCGAACCGTTTCGGAGATATCGCACTTTAAAGATCCAAATAGAGGGTCCCTTCGCAGCGCCCTTTCCTCCATTACCGTACAAATGAGACACTTACAGCTCGACCTGGTGCACTTTTTTTACTCTAAACTATCTTTTATGAAGTAAACTAACATATTTTGAACTTATCTCGAACAAAAAATTTCTTCATTTTTTTGCAAAAAAAGCAAGGTTAACCCCTTTGAATTTTTCTGGCTAAAAAACGAACTCTCGAAATTCGACCAAGTAACGATTGTTTCTTTTAGATCGTTAGACGACAATAAATAATTCCAAACCGTTCCATTCTAAGTCGAACCGTTTCGGAGATATCGCACTTTAAAGATCCAAATAGAGGGTCCCTTCGCAGCGCCCTTTCCTCCATTACCGTACAAATGAGACACTTACAGCTCGACCTGGTGCACTTTTTTTACTCTAAACTATCTTTTATGAAGTAAACTAACATATTTTGAACTTATCTCGAACAAAAAATTTCTTCATTTTTTTGCAAAAAAAGCAAGGTTAACCCCTTTGAATTTTTTCTGGCTAAAAAACGAACTCTCGAAATTCGACCAAGTAACGATTGTTTCTTTTAGATCGTTAGACGACAATTAAATAATTCCAAACCGTTCCATTCTAAGTCGAACCGTTTCGGAGATATCGCACTTTAAAGATCCAAATAGAGGGTCCCTTCGCAGCGCCCTTTCCTCCATTACCGTACAAATGAGACACTTACAGCTCGACCTGGTGCACTTTTTTTACTCTAAACTATCTTTTATGAAGTAAACTAACATATTTTGAACTTATCTCGAACAAAAAATTTCTTCATTTTTTTGCAAAAAAAGCAAGGTTAACCCCTTTGAATTTTTTCTGGCTAAAAAACGAACTCTCGAAATTCTACCAAGTAACGATTGTTTCTTTTAGATCGTTAGACGACAATTAAATAATTCCAAACCGTTCCATTCTAAGTCGAACCGTTTCGGAGATATCGCACTTTAAAGATCCAAATAGAGGGTCCCTTCGCAGCGCCCTTTCCTCCATTACCGTACAAATGAGACACTTACAGCTCGACCTGGTGCACTTTTTTTACTCTAAACTATCTTTTATGAAGTAAACTAACATATTTTGAACTTATCTCGAACAAAAAATTTCTTCATTTTTTTGCAAAAAAAGCAAGGTTAACCCCTTTGAATTTTTCTGGCTAAAAAACGAACTCTCGAAATTCTACCAAGTAACGATTGTTTCTTTTAGATCGTTAGACGACAATTAAATAATTCCAAACCGTTCCATTCTAAGTCGAACCGTTTCGGAGATATCGCACTTTAAAGATCCAAATAGAGGGTCCCTTCGCAGCGCCCTTTCCTCCATTACCGTACAAATGAGACACTTACAGCTCGACCTGGTGCACTTTTTTTACTCTAAACTATCTTTTATGAAGTAAACTAACATATTTTGAACTTATCTCGAACAAAAAATTTCTTCATTTTTTTGCAAAAAAAGCAAGGTTAACCCCTTTGAATTTTTTCTGGCTAAAAAACGAACTCTCGAAATTCTACCAAGTAACGATTGTTTCTTTTAGATCGTTAGACGACAATTAAATAATTCCAAACCGTTCCATTCTAAGTCGAACCGTTTCGGAGATATCGCACTTTAAAGATCCAAATAGAGGGTCCCTTCGCAGCGCCCTTTCCTCCATTACCGTACAAATGAGACACTTACAGCTCGACCTGGTGCACTTTTTTTACTCTAAACTATCTTTTATGAAGTAAACTAACATATTTTGAACTTATCTCGAACAAAAAATTTCTTCATTTTTTTGCAAAAAAAGCAAGGTTAACCCCTTTGAATTTTTTCTGGCTAAAAAACGAACTCTCGAAATTCGACCAAGTAACGATTGTTTCTTTTAGATCGTTAGACGACAATTAAATAATTCCAAACCGTTCCATTCTAAGTCGAACCGTTTCGGAGATATCGCACTTTAAAGATCCAAATAGAGGGTCCCTTCGCAGCGCCCTTTCCTCCATTACCGTACAAATGAGACACTTACAGCTCGACCTGGTGCACTTTTTTTACTCTAAACTATCTTTTATGAAGTAAACTAACATATTTTGAACTTATCTCGAACAAAAAATTTCTTCATTTTTTTGCAAAAAAAGCAAGGTTAACCCCTTTGAATTTTTTCTGGCTAAAAAACGAACTCTCGAAATTCGACCAAGTAACGATTGTTTCTTTTAGATCGTTAGACGACAATTAAATAATTCCAAACCGTTCCATTCTAAGTCGAACCGTTTCGGAGATATCGCACTTTAAAGATCCAAATAGAGGGTCCCTTCGCAGCGCCCTTTCCTCCATTACCGTACAAATGAGACACTTACAGCTCGACCTGGTGCACTTTTTTTACTCTAAACTATCTTTTATGAAGTAAACTAACATATTTTGAACTTATCTCGAACAAAAAATTTCTTCATTTTTTTGCAAAAAAAGCAAGGTTAACCCCTTTGAATTTTTTCTAGCTAAAAAACGAACTCTCGAAATTCGACCAAGTAACGATTGTTTCTTTTAGATCGTTAGACGACAATTAAATAATTCCAAACCGTTCCATTCTAAGTCGAACCGTTTCGGAGATATCGCACTTTAAAGATCCAAATAGAGGGTCCCTTCGCAGCGCCCTTTCCTCCATTACCGTACAAATGAGACACTTACAGCTCGACCTGGTGCACTTTTTTTACTCTAAACTATCTTTTATGAAGTAAACTAACATATTTTGAACTTATCTCGAACAAAAAATTTCTTCATTTTTTTGCAAAAAAAGCAAGGTTAACCCCTTTGAACTTTTTCTGGCTAAAAAACGAACTCTCGAAATTCTACCAAGTAACGATTGTTTCTTTTAGATCGTTAGACGACAATTAAATAATTCCAAACCGTTCCATTCTAAGTCGAACCGTTTCGGAGATATCGCACTTTAAAGATCCAAATAGAGGGTCCCTTCGCAGCGCCCTTTCCTCCATTACCGTACAAATGAGACACTTACAGCTCGACCTGGTGCACTTTTTTTACTCTAAACTATCTTTTATGAAGTAAACTAACATATTTTGAACTTATCTCGAACAAAAAATTTCTTCATTTTTTTGCAAAAAAAGCAAGGTTAACCCCTTTGAACTTTTTCTGGCTAAAAAACGAACTCTCGAAATTCGACCAAGTAACGATTGTTTCTTTTAGATCGTTAGACGACAATTAAATAATTCCAAACCGTTCCATTCTAAGTCGAACCGTTTCGGAGATATCGCACTTTAAAGATCCAAATAGAGGGTCCCTTCGCAGCGCCCTTTCCTCCATTACCGTACAAATGAGACACTTACAGCTCGACCTGGTGCACTTTTTTTACTCTAAACTATCTTTTATGAAGTAAACTAACATATTTTGAACTTATCTCGAACAAAAAATTTCTTCATTTTTTTGCAAAAAAAGCAAGGTTAACCCCTTTGAACTTTTTCGGGCTAAAAAACGAACTCTCGAAATTCGACCAAGTAACGATTGTTTCTTTTAGATCGTTAGACGACAATTAAATAATTCCAAACCGTTCCATTCTAAGTCGAACCGTTTCGGAGATATCGCACTTTAAAGATCCAAATAGAGGGTCCCTTCGCAGCGCCCTTTCCTCCATTACCGTACAAATGAGACACTTACAGCTCGACCTGGTGCACTTTTTTTACTCTAAACTATCTTTTATGAAGTAAACTAACATATTTTGAACTTATCTCGAACAAAAAATTTCTTCATTTTTTTGCAAAAAAAGCAAGGTTAACCCCTTTGAACTTTTTCTGGCTAAAAAACGAACTCTCGAAATTCGACCAAGTAACGATTGTTTCTTTTAGATCGTTAGACGACAATTAAATAATTCCAAACCGTTCCATTCTAAGTCGAACCGTTTCGGAGATATCGCACTTTAAAGATCCAAATAGAGGGTCCCTTCGCAGCGCCCTTTCCTCCATTACCGTACAAATGAGACACTTACAGCTCGACCTGGTGCACTTTTTTTACTCTAAACTATCTTTTATGAAGTAAACTAACATATTTTGAACTTATCTCGAACAAAAAATTTCTTCATTTTTTTGCAAAAAAAGCAAGGTTAACCCCTTTGAACTTTTTCGGGCTAAAAAACGAACTCTCGAAATTCGACCAAGTAACGATTGTTTCTTTTAGATCGTTAGACGACAATTAAATAATTCCAAACCGTTCCATTCTAAGTCGAACCGTTTCGGAGATATCGCACTTTAAAGATCCAAATAGAGGGTCCCTTCGCAGCGCCCTTTCCTCCATTACCGTACAAATGAGACACTTACAGCTCGACCTGGTGCTCTTTTTTTTACTCTAAACTACCTTTTATGAAGTAAACTAACATATTTTGAACTTATCTCGAACAAAAAATTTCTTCATTTTTTTGCAAAAAAAGCAAGGTTAACCCCTTTGAATTTTTTCTGGCTAAAAATCGAACTTTCGAAATTCGACCAAGTAACGATTGTTTCTTTTAGATCGTTAGACGACAATTAAATAATTCCAAACCGTTCCATTCTAAGTCGAACCGTTTCGGAGATATCGCTCTTTAAAGATCATAATAGAGGGTGGTCCTCGCAGACCCCTTTCCTCCATTGTCGTACAAATGAGACAAAAATACAACTCTCGAATATCGACCAAATCAATTTTTTTTCTTATTAATCATTCGACGACAATACGCTCCGCCTCGCAAACGCAAATTTTGCTCGTCAAAAAGTGAAATTTTGAATCCTAATAAAACAATAATACTACCTAGGTCAAGTGAAAATTTAATTGTTATGTTCCCATTACAACACTTTTCCCTCCGGAGTTAGGAAAAGTCTAGCGAAAATGTGAAACTTTAACGTGAAGAAAACAGCTATTTGTATCACTTGTCTAGAAACTGCACTTATTTTGCAAATGCGACTAATATTGGGACCAGGAGGCGAAGTCGAGGTCCCCAAAATGCGTTTCTGGTCATATACTTAATGCACAAAACTTTTTCGTCAAATTGCAGCAAATACCCTACCAATGCGACTTCATTCTTTTTGTTGCCTTGAATCGGCTAGATATTTGACGCCATTTTTTTGCACTGAAATACTCCACGACCTATAGGCACACATATATGCAATGAGTGCAATTTTCATTGCACCAGTTGTTCCAGTGAAACAAAAATATTGACCTGGTGTGTTAAGTGGAATATAAAATTTGCTCTTGGTGTGCACTAGTGTTACCTGTGGGAAACACTATATAAAACAAATTATTGTAATGGTTTAAATATGTAAACCTGCTTGCCGGAGTATCTGTTGGAGGACATGGGATTGACGGAAAGTAGAATGTGCAGTGAAGAGAGGGAAAGTGTGGAGCTAAGCGATGAGGAGAGAAAGGTGATTTTGGGTGTGAAAGGAGTAGTAGTGGGATGGATGAGGGAGGCGTTAGAGAGGAGAGAAAGGGTGAAACGAAGGGGACTGGAGTGAAAAAATTTTTAGAATAGTAGTTTGCTTTTTTTTCTTTTGTATATTTCTTTGCTTATTAGAATTAGAATAAGGATCTTTGTATATTTTTTGGTAAGAATACAATAAAATTGCATGGATTGATTGCCTAATAATAAGTTAATTAGCAAATAAATAAATAAATAAATAAATAAAAGAGCGGAGTGAATGGGAAATAAGTAAGTAAAGATGGGGGGGGTTAATATAGAAGTAATTAGAATAAGAACGATTTGAACGTAATGAGCAAATAAAGAGACACTACTACTCCTACTACACGGTAAATATATTTAAAAACATACTTTTATTTAAATAAGTACATTATAACAATGATTAAGTATAGCGAAAGGACGGAAAATGTAATACAAAAGCATTCAAGTACATACATGGAATATTTGCCAACAATGGCACTTTTTAACATTGACGAGAAGTCATTTTGTACTAGTTTAAATTAAAAAAAAAAACAAAGCTGCTACATAAAAATATATAGATAATATGTATATAAGTACTTCTCGACAATGGTGGTTACTGATTATTGGCCCCCCATTTACCTTATGTTTTAGAAATAAACTATTTACAAACATAACAGCGTTAAATATTACACGATTAGAAAAAATAAAAAATACATAAATTATACGCGGCGAACTCTAAATAGTACAGAGGTCCACTGCTCTTAACGTAAATTTTAAAAAATAGCGCTCCACGTGTATAAAATTCATCAGACTTACTCTGAGACCCATAAAAATCGTCTCTTTTTTAAAAACAATAAAAATAACTTAGTGGGTCGTGGCATCATAACTTAATAGCGACGGGTAACGTAACCTTCACAAGACAATCGAGAGCGATGCAGCTCAACGGTTTAAATATCACAAATAATTACAAAACATAATACGAATGAACTTTGCTAAAGCTGCGTTGTTACGACGGACTTACGAATGATCGTCTCGCCGGAATTAATGGGAGAGGAGACGATCTCCGGTGAAACGAGCCAAGGTGACAGTTTACTCAAAGATGGTAGCTGCGCTTTCGTTGTAGTTTCCTAAACAGATACAACGTTAAAAGACGATACTCGATCGGTTACTCGGACGAAGCTCGTCAAGCAACAAACAACCCCCAAGATGATAACAACCCACCTGCCTATTCAACGATCCACCGTCGACTTCTTTCTTATCGACATCCTCGTTCCTAAACGGGTTGTTACTAGAGAGGAAGGGATTCGAGGAGTGGAACGGATTAAAGTTACTATTATTCTCGACAATAAAATTAATAAAAGGATTGGATTCGGTCGGCGATACTTTATCGTCTAACGAGTTAAAATTCGAATCGGTGGTTTCCTTGTCGACATTCGGTAGACTTAAGGGACTTTTTTTCGGTTCGGGCGTACCCAAAATACGTTTTTCCAATTTTCCTTCGTCGGAATTGCTGAAAAACGTAACCGTGACGGGTGTCGCACAACGATTGTGATTTTTAACGTCTTGGCACTGATTATCGCTTTTCGGAAAATTATTTTCCGTAGGTCCCGTTACCGATAAAGTTAATTTATCACCTCCCTTGAGAGGATTGGAACGGAAGGGGAAGAAATAAAAAGTAAAATGTTAAAAATAATGTAACACAAGCGTAAATGAGACGAAAGCGACAAAAAAATACCTACAACGGCAACAAAAGTGGCGGCGGCGTTAAGCGAATTTAGATTAGCTTCGTCGTTATGTGCGGCAGAGACAAACATTTGATTTGTAAGCTTCGATGCGTTTAATTCCTCTTCAGCTTTAGCTGTAACCCGAGCTTACTAATTCAACGTGGGAAAAGCGTTTATTATACGTACCTTTTAATATGTTACACTTCAAATTAGGCGGAATCGGTTTGGTGGTAGAGTTGGCAGAAGGTTTACTAATGTTGTTAGGAATTTCGGCGGGTAGGGACTTGGTATCGACATCTAAAAAATCTACTTAGATACCTGATAAAATTATAAAGTGTCAATGTACCATCTTTATTAACATTGCTGACGGCTTCGTTAGGATCGTCTTTCTGAAAGCCACTTAATGTCTCTTTGGCAAGACTTTTAAGTAGGTAATCGAGTTGGGTATCGGCAAGTGACGAAGTTGGGCTAATTGATGGAGGGCCTAAGCTTGTAGGAGAAATGGGCTTGTTCTTCTTCAGTGTTCCATTTTTGCTAGGAAGCGATAAAACAGGACTGCAATGTAAACGTTACTATTTGTAGTTGCAAATAAGTAGCTAACCTGTAGGTGGAGCTGCCCCCAATTGATGCTTTACCAAAAGAGCCTTTTCCGATACTCTCCGATTCAGGTCCTAAAATAAATTAATTTAAATATTACAAAACAAAACGCCAATTATAATTCTTGAGGAAAATATCAGTTGTATTAAGTATTGGTGAAGGATTTAGGGGTAGGTGAAAGAGTTAGGGAAAAAGGGATGTAAAATATTGGGACAGGCTGGAGTAAAGAATGATTTGATGAGAAGGGGGTGGCTGTTTGAAAAGCTGGTGAAAAGTGTGGTAGAGATATGGGGATGGAAGGAGAATGAGGTATTGGAAAGGATGCAGGATAGGTATTGGATTAGAAAGGGAGACACCTGCTTACATAGTGCAACAGGAAGTAAAAGGGGAGAAGATTAGAATACAGACCGGAAAGTGGGGGAAGAGGTATGGGGAAGGTAAGGATCACTGAACTCTATATTGAGTTCAGTGGTATGGATAAGGAAAGAGGAGGGAGGATAATGCAGAGTTGTTGAAAAGAGGTGAAGGAACGAAGGTTAAGTTACGAACAATAAGAAAGAGAATGATATCATGAGAGAGGGATATACGCAAGGGAGCAGGTAAATGGGAAGAGTGGAAGCCACAAGAGAAGAGTTGTAGATACACAAAATCGAGAAAGAAGGCGCAAGATAAGGGAAGGGAAGTATAATGGGAATATGTCAGAAGGACTGGCGGTATATTTAAGGGGAGGGTTAAATAGGAGAAAAAAAAAGAATAATGGCAAGATTCAGGTGTGGGAATGAGGAAAATGCAAATAAGTATTGGTGAAGCGATGAAAGAAGAAAGTGCAGGTTATGTCGGGAGGGATGGGAGTGCAGGTTCATATGCTGTGGAGTGCAGTGTGTGGAGTTGAGGGAAGAAACTTTTAGGGCCGAGAAGGACAGGAATGGGGGCAAGTGTGGGGGTTAGGAGAAAGGAATTTGGGATGGACACATGGACAGAAGAGAACTGTTATTCGACAAACTACTAAAAAGTGTGATGTTGTAGGGGGCAGAGAAATGGGATTGGAAGGAACAAGAGAGGCTGGAGAGTTACTGGAGGTGGGTGCTGGAGGTGAAAAGGGAGACGCCAGACTATATCGTGGCAGAGGAGGTAAAAATAGACAATATAAAAATAAAGGAAAATAGAGGAAAGGGCAGAATGCAAGCTGTTGTAGGAAGGTGAGAGAGTGGGGAACAGGGGAGAAATAAAGTACGGACAAGAGGATAGAGAAAAATATTACAGGAGAGAATGGGGAAGAAAGGTACAGGAAAAGGTAGTAAGCAGGGACAGGGACGTAGAGAAGCAGGAGAGGAGAAGTGAGATGCAATGAGAGATGTAAAAGAATTGGGACGGAAAAAAGACCGAAATACTGAAAGAGTAAAAAAGATTATAGCAAAGGAAATGAGGAGAGGGGAAACAGGTATTGGATGGGGGATGAAGAAAGGAAATATAGGCTATGTGGCAAGGGACAGAAACCATAGACCACATGACGAAGGAATGTAGAGAGCTGAGAGAAAAAGACAGAGAAGAATGGCAAGTGCTGGCGGAGACGGAGATAGCGCAGAATGGATGAACGAAGTATAGAGATGAAGAGAAAAGATAATACTAGATAACACTAACTGTCAACCAAACCATTATTATTTTTTGATAATGGTCTTGTCTTATCTTACTTTACATTACAGTTAATTTGAATATTTAAACGTTAGTTTATAAATTTGAACAAAGTTAAAGAACTTTATAGGTAAATATATATTGAATTCAGAAACTAACAACAAATAACTACAACTTGAAATTTGAAATTTCACTCATTATGTTTATAGGAGCAATCCCCGTCAAAATGTGTTATTCTACAAAATGTCAAAGAACTGATCATTAAACCTGGGACACTCTGTATATGGTGTATAGAAGCATGACATGTGGAAGGAATAATAAAAAAAGAATGATATAGTTTGCGAACAGAGAGGTGTGAAGGAGCTGAAAAACATAAAACTAAATTCCGCTCAGACCTTTTACACAGGTAGAAAGGAATAAAGCGGAATATTCAAGATACACGGAATAAATTGTTAATAAATGACCCATTCCATCCCAAGTGGTCTAATTTTTGAAGCCATACTGGCCATACATTTTTCTGGGTGCAGATTCACCCTAAAAATGAACCTGTGCAAAATTTCATGTCACACCATCAATTGTGGCCTTCCATTTGGGGGACTTCTCAATGCATCTGTGACAGAATGGAACAAAACCTAATTTTTGACTCATTATTTACTATAAGGCAAAAGGATGAAGGACTCTCTTACTACCACGTTTGGTACAACTTTTGCTGCTGAACCTGAAAAACGTTGTCTGGGAGAAATAAAATTTACTTCAGGAGCCAACAGTAGGGGTCAAAGTGCCTTATAAAATCTGCGGAGGATGCGGCGTAAATTTTGGTTACTGACCAACCGTCAGCAGTTTGTTGATGTTCCTCATTAACATTGAACTGTCCAATGAGTGTATCAGGTACAATCATGCCCTGAGATTGAGACTGCTGAGCCACAATTCAAATTTGTGATAAAATGAAAATGGACACACTTGCACTGAAACTCAGTTGCTTCAAGCTCTGTACAAGATAATACACATTTCTGGGAACCAATCATACCTCAGGAATCCGTTGGTCCCACTATCAATTCTGTTGGAAATTATCCTCTAGAATCAGCATCCCCATCGCCAAAGAGCCACACCCGATAGTCAGGCATATCCAGCCATGGGTCATTGACGGTGTCTTCATCTAGGTTCCCAAGCCATATTGTTGGTGTCTTCATATAGGTTCATATAAGCTCCTGAAGTAAATTTGATCTCGCCAGACAATGTTTTTCAGGTTAAGCATCAAAAGTTGTACCAAACGTGATAGTAAGAGAGTCCTACGTCACGTGCTTTTACCTTGTAGTAATAATGAAATGAGTGAAAAATTGGGTTTTGTTCCATTCTGTCACAGCCCTCCACATCGAAGGTCACAGTTCTCAAAATACTTGATGTTATGACATGAAATTTTGCAGATGTTCATTTTTTGCCTAAACTTACTTTGCGAAGTTCGAATTTTCACTATACACAGGATGGGGCTCCACATACAGCACGGAATTTGGTGCCTAAACTATAACAATACAGGGTGGTTCAAACAAATGTGGTGTATCAGTTATATTTTTTAAACGCCATATTAAAACACTTTTGTATTTCACGTTAAAAAATAATAATGTCTCTGTCTTAACAATTCCCTATACCTATTTTTTATGGTTTTCGAGATATCTCGGCTTTTCTCGAAATACAGTACGTCACAAAAAAAAATAACGACAAAATGGGTAGGCGTAAAAAAATTGCTTCAGATCAGTTGATTTGAAGCCTTTCGCCAACTATTTGCAATATTTACCATTATGTAGAAATGTACAGGGTGTTACAAAACGTGCGAAATTTCATTGACTCCTGCTAACTTAAATAATTTGCTTATTTTTTTTTACCCTATCCGATGCAGTAAAAGATTCTCTTTCAAACGATATTAGGGTTCCTCATAGCCAAGTATAGTATTTTTCACGCAACCTATAGATAACATATTGAACGTTATTCTCTTAGGAAGTAGTAGGCTGAATATTAGGTGTTTTCTTTTTGCGTCGCCACAGGGTTAGGTAAAGTCACAATCATCACGTGATTGAAGTGCCTTGCGTCATGTAGACATTTCTGCCTCAGGTTAATATAAAACTTAAATAAAGCTTTTAAAACGAATAGGGTTATTGAGAACTGAGTCAAATTATTTTTATAAAACGAATGGTGTGTTATTGACAGAGCTGACTTAAGTCTACCACGACATGCAAAAAGAAAACACCTATTATTGTAAACAATACCTGAAATTTTTTTGGATCACCCTGTGGATTTATAAATATTTTTAAAATATTGTTATAGTTTAGGCACCAAATTCCGTGACGTATGTGGTGCCCAGTGCCCACCCTGTATATGGTACATAATATATTCATACATATTTCATTTGCTATACTTGAGATAAGTACCTAATCGAAAACCTCAGACTTACCTTTTGGCGACTTTGTATCGGGCTCAGCTATTTTACAATAAACAGGTTCATTTTCAGTTGCATTCGATCGTGTTGAGCATCGACTCACCGCCTCAACCTTACCGGCCTCATTCTCGACTTTAGACACTTCTCTTTGTTGGCGTTCTCTTAAAACGTGACTTTGCCGGCGGCCATATCTCTGACTTGGTCTTCTTTCCAACTGCACGGTTCGTCGCGCCCTCGCCTGATGCGTACTCTGGTACTCCGTTCGGCCCGAGTACCGGAACCTCGAGCCCATCCGAAAAAAATTCTGTTTCGCTGAATTCGGTCTAGGTGGCGCCTTCAAACGAAAAAAACCGTGATGCTCCACGGCGCATTTCCACAAGTGCTTGCACGCCTTTTCGTTATGTAAACGAAATACGAACGTATGCTCTTGTTCGTGTCCTTGGTCGTCGTCTTCGACGACCACCAACGTTAACTTTTTCCTCTTAAAGTTCAACTTGCCAATCTTCGGCCAGAAAAATAAGCCAATTTTTTGACAGCCTTCGAAGACTAAAATTCCCGTCGGCGTAAGACCGAGGTGGTACTCCATACCGTCCTTTCCCTGTAACGCAACGTGTATTAAGACCGCGGAGGGACTGAAACGTGGAAACTTACCAGAACGGTGTGCATATCAACACCGTACATCTCCAACCACTTAACCTTGTTCAAAAAGTTCGATTCGGCCTGCGCGGGCGATAAACCGCCACATTTCTTATACTCCTCCAAAATTTCGATTTCCATTTCCTCCGTTTGGTTGGGAATAAAACGAAATTCCGATACGGTAGCCGCCGTATGCTGGGTCTCGTCGTAATCGCCGAGCTCAGCTAAAATCAAGCGTAAAGTATCGACCACGCCGTCACGAATCCTTACATTGCAAGGCGAGCGCGAATAATTCGACAGCCGTCTGTTGCGGACACTCCAGTTTGCCCTCCAAGATATCGTGTTTTAACTGTAGGAAAAATTGGTATCTCGTCAATTCCTCCCTTAAATTATTAGGTTCGGACGAGTAAAATTTCACTTTCAATCTTAACGTATACGGAGGTCCAACTGTAAATTGTTGTTTTAAATATTAACAAACGTTGACGAGATTAAAAGACTTACTTTTAATTTGTTTCTTAATCGGTTTAGTCGGATCCAGCCAATGTTTCACATGATTAACGTCTGTAAATTGTAGGCCAAAGTAATCTTTCTCGATCAGGTCCAAAGAATAAAATACTTGTTCGTATAAATCGCCAGCTTCGGCCTTTTTCTATAATAAGACAATTAAGAGAAAAATTCACACGACATGAGGAAATCGTTGCGCGAGAAGAAGTGAGAAGAATACGAAATACACCCACTTTAAAAAAAAATACTTACGGAAAGATCGACCGATAGATCAGTTCCATCTAATAATATTACTTTACATTGTATTAAATTTCTGTTATAAGTCGTTTTGGACACTTTCATATCCCTTGTACCATTTTTGGGCGAATTTCGATCTTTTCGTCCACTTAAAAAACGAAACATTTTGACACGAAAAATACATTAAGATTTATTATTAACACAATTACGAATGATTTCACTTGTTAATAATTACTTTACCGTTAGTAAATTATATTGTCATTTACACACAAATGTGTAATTAAAATGTCAGCCATTATATTTATTACTGTCGGAATCGCCAACTGTTGCGCGTCAAATGTTACCAATAAATTTTGTCCATTTTTTTTTGAAACATAGAGCATACACAAAATAGAATAGATGTGTATCCCGATGTTAAAATATTTCGTTTATTAATTAATTTCTTCTTTGTTTTGCCTTCATTTACTCCCATTGATATGATTTCAATGATCTAATTAAAAACTTTGTGATATGGTCATCATTTTAATATTTCGCGTCACATCTACATATACAGGGTGGCGACATTTAACGCTTCCTCACGCGAGCAAGAGGGCCAACGAGTAAATAGGTGTTTTCTTTTTGCATCGCCACAGGGTTAGGTAAAGTTAAAATCATCACGTGGTTAAAGTGCCTTGGGTCATGTAGACATTTCTGCCTCAGGTTAATATAAAACTTAAATAAAGCTTTTAAAACGAATAGGGTTATTGACAACTTTAATAAGAACTTTATTTAGCAAAAAATGCTACACAAACAACTTGAAATATAAACACTACAAAATTAAAAAATAAGGGTAAAAACTATCACATTATATACTAAGTAGGTATATAGGGACCTATTCTACTATGACTGTTTAAGTAGGTACAACTCTCTAACACGCCTCTTAAAGCTACCTAAATCTGAGCTTCTAATAATGAGTGGAAGCTTATTATACTCAAAAAGGGCCCTAAAGAAAATAGAGTTTTGGGACGCCCTTGTCCTTCTATGATCTAATATAAATCTATCTTTATGTCTTGTACTATAATCGTGGGTATCACAAAATGTCTTTAGCTTATTACACAGATATACCGGAGTGAGTTTAAGTTTACATTTATGTACAAACACTAACACATTCATTTCCAGCATGCTTCTGACTTCCATCCAGTTTAAAGTTTTCCTCATTTGCTTAATGCTGGTCTCTCTCTTTGCTCTTAAGATAACTCGCATGGCTCTATTTTGGAGAAGTTGTAGTCTATTAATATTTGTTTGTTTCGCTAAGTATAAAATAGTTGCTACAAAATGGAAGTGTGGCAATACTGTTGTATTATATATAATTTTTCTCGTTTCCACAGAAAGGTAACAGCCACATCGATACAATGCTCCTATTTTTTTAGCTATTTTTCTGCATATATAATCAATGTGTGCATCAAATTTGAGCTGTTTATCTATTCCCAGCAAACATGCAACATATCCGTTACGTTTCAATTTGTCACCGATATGCAACTCTGGTAACATTTATTAGAGATGTAACAGCTACGTAACAGTTATGTGTTAGTTGCTATAGCTGCTTTATGTAACATCAGCTATTTATAGTTACGTAGTTGCTACCTACTGTTACTCAATATTTAAAACATTGCGCTTACGAAAGAAAGTTACGTATTTATTTCTTTGTTTGGCGAGACGATGTTACGTATAAGAGAAACGAAAATTATAACCAAAATAATAATTGTAAGAAAAAGGATGCGTCGTGCTATTTGAAAATTATTCTCTCGAGTAATAATTTGGAAATTTTAACACGATGGAAAGTTTAAAACTTTTTCAAAACGTTATTTTTAAAATTGTGTATACTTATAATAGATAAATAAAATACAATTTTGAATGCAAAAATAATCTTTATGATTTAGGTATATGACAATGACCATCAATAAATTTGTATAGCTGGATTACATATTTCTAGATGGTTTCTTGACAAAGCTTTCTATTTAATTTGGTGAAAGCGTAAATCCCAATTCTAATTACCTATTGAATATTAACGGCCAACATTCTTGACTTTAACAATTGCGCGCCAAGTGAAGTGATTGGTAGAAATCAAGTGCAGGAGCAAACTACTCCAAACAAGTTAAGTATAGAATTCACAAACCACTAACAAATATAAGTGATTTGTGATAGAATTCACCCTTCCACCTGCTTTGCGCATGGTATCACCTGACACAAGTTTTGTGGTTAACGTAAGCTAACCTAACAAATAAAATAACGATTCATTTTATCTTCGACAGCCGTTATATGTATTGCTGCTTTTATCTTAATTATAAGTAAATCTACCTATATTTTATTGTTGTGTGTTATTTACTAATTTTTATTTCGTGTTTTTGTTTATGGGACACTAGCTGCATTATTGTTGTACCTACACCCTACTTTGAAAATGTCTGTAAGTATTATATTTTATTTATGTTTTTACCATAATATTGTGACATTTGTGACTTCTGATTGAACATGTCCTCTTTAAACTAAGAAATGAGTTATCCATCATCCATGTTATTCTGTGATTATAAATAAAAATCATGTGTTAGTTATGTTATCAGAATTGTATCTATGAAAATAATAATTGCCTTGCTATATAGTTTTACCCTGCATTCACAATTGAATTTTTAATACATTTATGGAGTTAATTAAGTTTATATATGTATGTATGTAATGTAACATAATCTCAAGCATAATCTTGAATATATCTTCTTATTTACTTGTATTCTTCTAACTGAATTGTTATTATAGATGCAGCTCGGGACTCATTTCCGAATATTAAAGATCAGACTATGGAGCAGGCGAGCATGGATTGGTTCCGTTTTGCACAACAAAGATATAGCAGAATGCAACGAAATCCCGATGGCGCAAAATAATTTGTTAGGATTTATCTATTGATTATGTTTTTTATCTTTAGCTTTTATTGTTACATTCAATAGTTTGTATACATTTGTATAGATTTATTATTATAATAAATGTATTCCAACATTTTATGTTTTAAATTTTTGCGTGTGTGAAAAGTATAGCAAATACGTATCAGTTGCATAAAAAATAAGTAATAAGTACGCAAACAATACGTAACAATAGGTGTTTTCTTTTTGCATTTTGTGGTACACTTAAGGCACCTCTGTCAATACACACCATTCGTTTTATAAAAATAATTTGACTCAGTTCTCAATACCCTATTCGTTTTAAAAGCTTTATTTAAGTTGAATATTAACCTGAGGCAGAAATGTCTTCTGACGCAAGGCACTTCAATTACGTAATTATTGTGCCTTTACCTAACCCTGTGGCGGTGCAAAAAGAAAACACCTAATGTATGTCTTATTTACAAACCATTGTTTCATTAAAATAACGAAACATAGTAATGTAAATGAAGTGTACCTAAGTTGTGTAAAAAATATGTAACGATGTAAGTAAAATTTACAAATTTATATTTCGTTCAAATTACGTGTCAATGGTACGTAACTGAAATGTAACAAAGATACATACCAGCTACGTTATTTTTGTAAGTGGATATGGCGGACATATGACGTTACTACAGCGTATTTGTTACGTAAAACATACATTACTTGTAACGTTACATGAAACACAGTTTCGTTACTGTTACATTATGAAAACGTAACATTGTTTGCTGGGTTATTACACCCAGATATTTGATCTTTTCCACCATTTCAATATTTTCACCGTCAATTTTTACAGCTACATTTTCTTCATCGAGGTTTTGTGTATTTCTACTTTTTCCAATTACTATTCCTTTTGTTTTCTGTACGTTTAGCTTTAATTTATTTACTTCCATCCACTTACGCATATTCTCTAGATCTTCATTCAGCTTCTGTACAATTTCCTCTTTATTATCTCCAGTTATGTATATAACAGTATCGTCAGCAAACAGGTGATACTTACAATATTTCAAGACTTTTCCAACATCGTTTATATACAGTATAAACAGAAGTGGACCTAATATACTTCCCTGGGGAACTCCTCTATAGTTTATTCTTGGACTAGATACCACATCATCACATCTTACTACTTGTTTTCGATCACACAAATAACTTTGAAACCATTTATGAACTATACCCCCAATGCCATAATTTTTGAGTTTAAGTAGTAACCTTTCCCTGTCAATAGTTTCAAAAGCACGTTTCAAGTCCAGAAAAATAACTACACTACACATGCCATCATCAATAGTTTCTTTCCACTCACTTATCAAATACTGCAGTGCTGTCTCACAATTGTAATTCTGTCTAAATCCCGACTGAAACTCACATAATACGTTTTGCTGAGTAACATATTCCAATAACTGAATGTATACTGCTCTCTCCAATATTTTTGCAAATGATGGTAACGTGTTTATTGGACGAAACTCTTCCATATTTGTGGTCCCCGATACTTTTTGAACTGGTACTATGGTAGCCATTTTAAGTCTTTCTGGCACTACTCCTAACTCAAGGGAGCTATTTATCACGTTTAGGAAAAGATTTTTCCCATTTTCAAATGACAATTTTATCACCTCCATAGTAATATCATCCGGACTACTTTTATTTGGTAAAGCGAATATGATTTTCTTTAGTAACTTCTCATCCAGATATTGAAACGAAACCAATTTATTTTCCAGATTATTGTTTTGAATGTCAGCATTAGTATGCTGAGACTGGGTCATTGTTTCCAGAATATTGTCTATACTATCTATGTAGTATTCATTAAACTTTTCGACAATTGAAATTTTATTAGTATATACATCTCCTGCAATTTTAATTTCATTATATATCATTTTATTTTTTCCTGATATTAAATATTTCAAGGTTTTCCACATTTTTTTAGGTTCACCTCTATTTCGGTCTATCTCATTTTCAAAGTATTCTTTTTTTATATTTTCAATTAACTTTGTGACATTATTTCTGCACATTGCATAATTTCTCCAGTCATTTACATCTCTCGTGAAAACAAATCTTTTGTACATCATATCGCGGTATTTAATTTCCTGAAGTACTTCATTAGAAAACCATTGTTTGCACTTTTCGTTATTTTTAATAATAGCCTTAGGCATTAATTTGTCTATTATTAATATGAAACTGTTATGTAGGTTATTGTACCTACACTCCAAGTCACGTTCTCTATAGTTATAATTAGCACAAGCATCTGAGACCATATTCTGAAAACTACGTACCTCAAGTAGTCTTTTTCTAACCACAAGTGTTCTATTTTTCACTTCTCTGCTGCCAACACTAAGCCTTATCAATGAATGATTGTTAAAAACTGGTTCACGCAACACATTGCACTGAACATCGGTATAGTTTGTAATTACCAAATCTATTAATGATGTGCTTCCATTTGGTGAGATGTGTGTATACTGGTCCACATGCTGCTTCAGCCCCCTGTCCCCAAGGTAACTTTTTAATCGCTTTGAATATGTGTTATTTTCATTATAGTGAATATTGAAATCGCCCAGTATTATCACAGAATCTGTGTCATCGTCTACGACTTTATTACACCAATCCTCAAAAAAATCCAAAAAAACTCCATTACTGCCACTTGGAGAACGATACACAACACCTATTTTATACCTGTTTTTATTTAAGGTAACCCTTATCAGAAGTACCCAGTATACCATCTGCACCGACCATCTTCCAAGCACATCGTATTTTATATCACTTCGAACATATACCAACACACCACCTGTTGCTCTGCTCGTGGAGTCCATTCTGCATATATTGTAATTTCCAATTTCTACTTCATAGTCTTCTATATTTTCTGTTAAATGCGTCTCAGTTAAGCACATGATCTCAGGTTTTTTGTTTAGCACGAAATATTCAACCTCACTAAAATTTGCTATTAAACTTTGGCAGTTTTGTAAGTATACATTCCCATTTTTATGTTCTCTTAATTGCTATTTATCGTTATCGCTTTTAATGTCATAATTAATTCTATTTTTCATTACCTCAACTTTCTTCTTATAAACGCAACATTTTGGATCGAACGCAGAGTGTCCGACATCCAGGTGCAAGCTCAGTTTTTTGTTCATAGCAACACAATTTACACATCTCACTTCATTGGTTTTGCATTTATTTGTTTCATGCGCATTGTCCCCACATAATCCACAAGCTGCTTCATTTTTGCAGTCAGCTGCTTTGTGATAATATCCATTACAACGATAACATCTTAAAATACTTACATATTCATAAACTGGACATATGCTCCACTTAATTTTAAGTCTTTCTTTGAGGAGAACACTTTGAGAAATTGTACTACTTGATTCAATTATTGCTGTCTGGCCTATTTTTCCTTTCACTATTTTAATCACTTTTATGGCATCTTGACCATCCTCTTGGTCCAATATTATTTGATTTTGAGCTATTAAGCATTTTATTAATTCTTGTTCAGTTAATTTATCCATTATTCCAACAATTTTAAATTGTGGCCTTCTTCCTGCTGGTATCAACACTTGATATTGATCTCCTAACTTATTTTCCACTTCAGATTTCAGTATCTCCACATCTTTTCCACTTTCACAATGTACTGCTACACCTCCATTGCTAATATTTTTTATACTTTTTATTCCTACATTTAAGTTTACAGGGTCAACTTTTTCTTTAAGTTCGCTTACAATTTTTTTTGAATCAGTCCCATTTTTTATACTAATTTGCTTTACAATCAGTACCTCACTTTTGGCTTGATTTTTTACAGTCTCTGCGAATGTTTTTTTATACTCTCTTACGACTTCATTTCTAGTTTCATTGTAGCATTCTTTGACAGTTCCATTTTCTATACAGGTCATTCTATTCTTCAATATTGCATTTTCATCCTCTAATACTTTGATTTTGATGGTTAATTTTTCCACTAATTTTAAAATTTCTTGAATAGCTTTTTTATCCTCTGATACCAGGATTTCATCACCTTTAACCTCACTTTTTAAAGATGCTATACACTTTTTGCAGCTAAACTTTTCCTTGCCCTTTTCAATTAATTTCCATTGTTCATTATCTATTTCACTGAGTCAAGTTATTTTTATTAAACGAATGGTGTGTTATTGACAGAGCTGACTTAGGTCTACCACAACGTGCAAAAAGAAAACACCTAATATAAACAGAAGAGAAGCTTATAGTGGTGGGGGTTAGCAGCAAACGTGCCGGAAATGGCCATTATATTATATTAACTCCTTTGCGCTGGTCAGTTATGTGTAAAAATATGGTGTCTGCATACCTTTGTACGTTATTCTACGACTGTTTGATGTTAATGGTGTGGACAAAATTACGAGGATACATTTGTACGTTAATCTGCGACGGTTTGATGTTAATTTTGGATAAAATTATATGGTTTCCCCACTCCTTTAACTTCCTTTTGCATACAACTTCTGTCGAATGCGTTCATAATGCAATGCTCTCTCCTGTTTGTATTTATATTTACTCGTAGCTTAGGGCCTTCGAACATTCGAAGCTTAGGGCACTCGTACTAGCTTCAGCGGCTTATAAGAGCGCACGAAACGATTAGAAGCCAACTCGTCACCTGCCCTATAGCGAAGAGGGATCTGTTCTGCTGATATATAGCGAGGAGGACCGCTTACTTTCGCTGTTAATAGTAAAGTACGAGCACCGTCGAAGCTATTATATCACGGGCGCCCACTGTTATCTTACAGTGCAGAACTGCTCCTTCAGCTGTACATAGCGATGATTGACGCCCGACTCAATTTTAAGCAGCAAGCGGACTACGTAGGCACAAAAGCGTCAACCGTAAGGATTGTCCTATCGAGGTTCATGCCTAACATTGGAGGCGCAAAGCAGAAAAGAAGAGCATTGCTGGCGTCGGTGGTCACTACGTTAGTCACATTAGGGATCGCTATCTGGGCTGAGGCACTCCAGGTACAGAATCGCCTGAGGGGTCTCAGAGTGGCCAGCGCATTTCGCACGGTGTCAGAGAAAGCTGTGTGTGTTATCGCTGGGATGTTGCCTATAGGAGTACTTGCCGAGGAAAGAAGATACCTTTACCGGCTTTACCGGCGAAAGGGATCCACCACGCTGAACGCCGAGGAACTGCGGACGGACGAGAGAACCAACAGTCTGCATCGATGACAGTTGCTGTGGGTTGCATCGACCAAGGGGAGATGCACTCACCGCTTGATCCCAAAAGTGGATACTTGAGTCAATCGACCACACGGAGAGGTGAACTACTACCTCACGCAAATGCTCGCAGGACACGGGTGCTTCCGGGTCTATCTGCACAAATTCAAGCATGAAGATTGGCAGGAGTGCCCGACCTGTACAGGAGTTCCAGAGGATGTGGCGTGCAACACTTTCGAGAGTGCACTTGGAAGAAGGATCCATTCTGAAAATCTGGTGAAAGGCATACTTTCGTCGGAGTCAGCCTGGGAAACACCCAGCAGCTTCGCGGCTGAAGTCCTAAAGGACCTACGCGAAGATGAACAGGAGAGAAAGAAGGACAAGAGGAAGAAGAGCAACTGAGAAGAAAGAAGTAATGACTTCGATCATTTGAAGGAAGAGTTAAGACTGAATCGCCCCACCGGCAATCCCACATGGAACAGGAGGCAGGCGATAGAGGATGTTTTTTAATCGGTACGGGTTGCATAAGTGACGAGCCAAACATGCGAGGCCTCACCAACCATGACGGCTCGTGGTCAATACCAAGCCAACACCGACATTGCACTCCGGGGCCCAAGTGCCTGCATAACTACATTTTTCATACCTCATACCAAAAGTTAAATATATTTTTATTTATAATTATTATTTGGTTACTAAATAAATTATTTTCTTGTGTTAATTAACCAGTATTAGTTATTGTGGAACCTACAGTCTCCGAATTGAGATGCTCGACACTCGACAGGTTGAAAGGATCGATTTCAAACAAACCGACGATGGGGAAATCTTACAGGCTTGCTTAAATGAGCAAAAATCACGTCTCGAATGCACTTCGGCAATAATTGGATGATTATTTACTAGTTTTAAACGTGGCCGCCCATGGCGAATAAACTTAGACACAGTCCATAGGTTGTGCCAGAGGGATTCCAAGCCAATAAGTAAAAATCGGCATTTTTGTGTGGTAGTTTTTGGGCACAGGTGTTGTTAGCCACCTGTGAAATTATTGGAAATGCGCAATCAACACTTGACATGACTTTTGAAAATGTTGAAGCACAGTAGAAATATCTACGGATACAGAAGCGACACTACCCGTCCCGGGAGATACCAATTTGAAATGCGAAAATACTTCCTTTTAAAATGGCCACCGAACTAAAAGGAGATTGGAAACATCATAGAAATCGTCGTATCTGATGCAAAAACTACTAAATATAACACATATACAAAAAATTGGTACATTTTACTTTTATATGTATATTGGATATTTTAATAAAATCTACTGCTCAAATACTTTCTTTTAAAATGGCAGTCTACCGCTTCAAACGTCCAAAAAAGCGCCGTGTCACTTCTGCATGCGTATTTATTCTGTGGTTGAAGTATTGCAACAATGCTCAAAACTTATAAACAATGATCATAACCTCATTTTTTCAAAACATTTAAAACAAACTTTTTTTCTTTTAAATTAAATTGCCAAAGTTCAGACAAATAATAACGATAAAATGGGCGAACCACCCATAATAAGAAAACTGGAGGAAGCTGTTATTAATCGGATTGCTGCCGGTGAAGTTATACAACGTCCAGCTAATGCAATCAAAGAAATGTTGGAAAACAGGTTGATATCGAAATAAAAGGAACATTGTAATTATCTAAACGTTTTCAGCATCGATGCAAAGTCTACAAATATTCAAATAACGGTCAAACAGGGCGGTTTGAAGTACATCCAGGTAACTATAACTAATATAATAGTCAATGTAATGATGGCCGACCTGGTTTATGGAAACATTGAGACCTTCGGGACACTGAATAATAATTAATTTGTATACTGTTCTTACCTTTTCCTCTACCGAGACCAATTTGTTTCTTCTCTTTTCTTTCTCTTGCAGCTTCATCCTATGATTAGCCGAGTCTCCATTTTCTTTTCCTTTAAGACCTTATCCTGGTTCCAATTGTCCTTCTTCATATCTTCTCTCAACCTTTCTATCTCCCCTACTTGGGCGTCTATTGACTACTTCATTGTTTTAGTGTTTTCTTTGATCTCTTGTTTTATCTCAGTATTTTCGACTCTCTTTTGTTTTGTCACACACACTTATGGTTTCCATTTCTTCCATCGTTTTTTTTTTAATTTCAGCTCTTGCTTCCCTGTGGAGCGCAGATCTTTTAATATACTTAGTCGTCTAGGACTAGATTGCCCACACTGCCTGCTCTTTGATGTGTGTTATCTCTATGTTTGTGTTGCATTAGTCTTTGTTGTTCATTATTTTATTATTATGTTTGGGTTATTTATTCCGTACTTTCATGCTGTTTGTGTTGCCTACAGCCACTTTTGTATGTTATCTAATCTAATATACAGGGTGACCCAGGGCTGTGTGATTCGTCCATAACTTTTTCGCTATTCCAGCGGTTTTCACCGCCAAGTAAGCACACTTATACTGCACATTATAAAAATATTTTTATATTAAAGATTAAATGATAGAAGAGGACGAATCCCTCCGCCCGTCATCTTCTTATAGTAAAGCTACAGTGGCATTATTTCTTATTTTTCGACACTAATTAACTTGCCCCATTGATGCTCCAACAGCCTCCTGGAGAAATTTATGTCAGACCTCTCCAAACCACCTCTCTACAAGCTATATTTCCACTCCTATACCGACTAAGAAAGTTCCCTTTGTTTGCTTGGTACCTTTTCAAAAAAACCCTCACAAGTCAACGCCCGATTTCTTTTATTTTATTTATTTTTATCGTCCACAATGTCTATGATGCGTACTCGTCGGTCTTGCAGTACGATATTGTGTACCTTTTTAATGTTTTTGTCTGCTGTTACCGTTATGGGAGGACCACCACCATGGGCACCATGTTGGTTTTCACAGAATGTTCTACTTCAGCATTTACCATCTCGACATCAGCGTATGACTATATCAAAGAAACTGCGGACTCCCCAATAGTTGCCACAATGTCTTCATGTATTTGAGTTGGTGTCATTCCCTTTTTCTGGAGGTATTTTTTTACGCCTCTTTGTTCTACAGGATCCATTTTTCATGAACAATCACGATACAGTTCAAGAATTAGCCTCACGGCAACAACGCTTTGAGATACACAGTTGATATTTTGTAGATATGATCTGTCAGGGACAGAGCCTAGGGTTCACCTTCGTATTTGTGAGTGTAAGGTCGGACCTCCAATTGCAGACCTGGGCTACCCTTAAGTTTATGTTTTAATTAAATTGATAACAAGATCTCGGCCCACAAAATAAATAAAAAAAAACTGTTCAGACAAATCATATACAGCAATTTCTTTGATTGTACGTAATTCTTCGGCATAACTTTGTTCGATTTAATAAATTTGCATTGTGGTTTTTTGGTGATTTCAGTGTTGTGTGGTTCAATGGTCACAAGAGTTCCAGTTCTTCCATGGTCAAATTGCTAGGTTTCTTCCCTTTTCAACATGATATGAGCTGTTTAAGGTATTTATCTTTTTTTTATTTAGTACAAAACAAAAGATTGCGCGTGTGTCAGTTGGTACACAATGTGGTACTCGTAGATAAAGAGGGGGAGGATAGTGGAAAAATAAAACATTCAATCGCAGCTTGACTTCAGGGCCCAACGCAAGGCCAACCTGGGACTGAGTTCCATAGCCATGTGCAAATTACTCCTCGATTATAATAAATTAGCTTACACATACAGGCCCATTTTTGTATAATAATTATACTTAATAGCACAACCATATTTTACTGGTCAAATAAAATTAAACTAAAATCATAAACATGGGCTGTTGACAAATTCAAGAACAGTTAATCCTATGGACCTTAATCAAGGCCGTTTGAAAAACCCTGCCAGGCTTAATCGACTAGCCAACATTTTCGGAAATTTACACTCAAGAAACTTTATTGAATCACTTACTGTCGAATCAGAGGGAGGAAGGTGGTTGCTTCCTCCGACGCATACCCTGTCGACTTCAGCAGCATGATGATTTACGCCTTTATCATGACTCGAAAACCAATTATGTTTACGTTGTAAACAAAAGTCATCATCAATTACAAATTAATAAATAAATCGATTATGGTTATGCTTAACAAAAATATATTACGCACCCATAAAACAATACTTGCGCAAATTTTCGATATCGCATTAACTATCACGTACTACTTAAAAGCGTACCATCAAATTCTACTAAAGCATTCCTTGTAAACGTCAACATGCACATAATAAATATTAAAAACGATCCCCCAAAGTCAAAACATGACAATTAATTACATTCCATTGCGCGATAGATTTAACTTTACAAATTCAAAATTTGTGATATAAAGCACCTACTAAATAACCAGTATACTTAAATTTTTTGATAACAGCGTTCACATACACAATACAAGCACGTCCCTTTCGTTCCGGGGAACCCACTCCCTGCTTACCTACTTCATTTTCGCACTTTCAGCAGATTCCATTAATTTTCTCCAGTGGCGATTACAAATCGGACAGCTTTATAGCGGGAAGCTGCCAGGTGCGTTACATCACAATTTTTGAGGAACCTATTGTTTCAGATCCAAGATAATGGAACGGGTATAAGAAAGGAAGATTTGGATATTGTCTGCGAACGTTTCACCACGTCAAAGTTGAGAGAGTTTGAAGATTTAAGTTCGATTGCAACTTACGGATTTCGTGGAGAAGCTCTGGCAAGTATTAGTCACGTTGCACACTTAACAATACAATCGAAGACGGAACATGAGAAATGCGCATATCGGTAATACAGTGATTCCATTGATTTTCTACCTTAGACCGTGTTTTTAGAGCATCATTCGTCGACGGTAAATTAACGGAGGGTCCGAAAGCGGTCGCCGGTAATCAAGGAACACAAATCAATGTCGAGGACTTATTTTACAACATGAATGTACGGAGAGCTGCTTTAAAAAGCAGTACCGAAGAGTATCAGCGAATCGTCGATGTCGTCGGAAAATATGCCATTCACAACTTTTCAATCGGTAAATTAGACCTTACGTCTTAACATATTTTCAAAATGAGATATTATTTTGTACAGGGTGTACAACTATAGTAGTAATTACGAGAGCTCGAGTATGACTCATCGCTTAAAACATATGAATGAAATAATAGGAAACGTATGTCGCATAGTTCTTTTTAATAAAATAGCATAACCTATAATATTAATCATGACATTCATTCTTAAAAACAATGCGCAAATTTTAGGTGACGTTTTGAACAGCTGATGATAGTGAATACATATATGGTTTTAAAACGGACACACGTTCCATTGAAAGCATGGGTAGACATATTTATTATTTGTTATTTCTTTTGTATAAATACAATTCTTCAAAGTGTAACAGAGATAGATAAATGTTATTGGTTAATTCTTGTTGCGTACTTAGATGAGTCATACTCGAGCTCTCGTAATTACTACTATAAGAATGAAGGGCGGCCATAACTCAGAAACTATTTGAGATAGAACAGTGAAATAAAAAATCTTATAATAAATGTGGCCAAGAGAAAATGCTGGAAATTATTTTCATTTTCCTACCATTACCGCCAGAGGGCGTTTCACTGATTTCAATTGGAAATTCCCATTTTTTGGGCAATTTTCCTCAGTAAGGTATTTAAAAAAATATATTCATTGTAAACTAGTGATCAATATGTAAAACTTTGTTTAATGAATTTTTACGATTGCTGTTAAAATAAAGGGAGGGGGAACTAAATTATGCGTTACTGGAAAAAATGGTGTAACTTCGAAACGGGTTGCTTGAATTTGTCAAGATTGGTCTCGATGTAAAGAGAATACTTGATATTACCAAAAAAATCTAAAACCACAAAAATTTATTATCTCCTTCTACCAATAGAGGGCGCAACTTGTTGAAGGAACAAAACGGTCGACTTTTCTAAAAAAATTCAAATGGTACTAAATATGTTTTTCACCGCTATTGGAAAGAAAATTAATAAGGGAGTAATTAAAAAAAAAAATTATGTCGATAGCTCTTATAGTACCGAAGATATAGTCAAAAATGTGGTAATATAAGAGGCAATTTGAGGTATAAACAAATCGTAAGCCTAATATAAATAAAGTAGGCTATGACAACTTTAATTTCTTTCAAAATTTCAGTGGTCCTGCAACAGTTGCATTTTGCATGCATTCAAAATATGCTCCAATGCTTCTCCATTGGAAATTAGCATTTTTGCTTATAATACAACAACCGAAATAGATATAATGTCACTTTGTTATCTAGTTTACAGCTTTGACATAAAGTTTTCATTTTAAGCGTTTTCATTTGTTTATACCTCAAATTGCCTCTTATATTACTACATTTTTGACTATATCTTCGGTACTATAAGAGCTATCGACATAATTTTTTTTTTAAATTACTCCCTTATTAATTTTCTTTCCAATAGCGGTGAAAAACATATTTAGTACCATTTGAATTTTTTTAGAAAAGTCGACCGTTTTGTTCCTTCAACAAGTTGCGCCCTCTATTGGTAGAAGGAGATAATAAATTTTTGTGGTTTTAGATTTTTTTGGTAATATCAAGTATTCTCTTTACATCGAGACCAATCTTGACAAATTCAAGAAACCCGTTTCGAAGTTACACCATTTTTTCCAGTAACGCGTAATTTAGTTCCTCCTCCCTTTATTTTAACAGCAATCGTAAAAATTCATTAAACAAAGTTTTACATATTGATCACTAGTTTACAATGAATATATTTTTTTAAATACCTTACTGAGGAAAATTGCCCAAAAAATGGGAATTTCCAATTGAAATCAGTGAAACGCCCTCTGGCGGCAATGGTAGGAAAATGAAAATAATTTCCAGCATTTTCTCTTGGCCACATTTATTATAAGATTTTTTATTTCACTGTTCTATCTCAAATAGTTTCTGAGTTATGGCCGCCCTTCATTCTTAGTTGTACACCCTGTACATCCTAGGAATTCCCCAAGAATTATTATTTTTACCGCAAGAATTATTTTTTCTACGATACCTTTTTAATTATTTTGGTCCCAAGATTTTTGTTCCCAAGAATTCCCCAAAATTATTAATTTAGCCCACATAATTATTCTTTTGGCCCCAAGATTTTATTCATTTTACCCCAAGATTTTTTTAATTTTACCCCAAGATTTTACTTATTTACTTATTTTATAGAAGTATTTGAAACTAAAAAAAAATGCCACCCTAAACCTATATTGCCACTTAGGTTAGAAGTAGGTTTACTATATTTTTTTCAATTGAATAAAATAAATAAAATCATGGGGTAAAATGAATAAAATGTTGGGGCCAAAAGAATGATTCTGGGTTAAAATAATAATTTTGGGGGCTAATGTAATAATTCTTGGGATCAGAAATCTTGGGACCAAAATAATTAAAAAACTGGCGTCCAAAAAATAATTCTTGGGGTAAAAATAATAATTCTTGGGCTTAGAGAGTGGCAATTCTTGGGGGCGCGCAAAATTACCACCGATTAAAAATTGCCGTTTGCAGGTTTCGGTTTGAAGAAATTTAACGAAAACAACGATATTCGGACACCCCCAAATTCGACTGTAATCGACAATATACGTACAATTTACGGCAATTTGATTGCCAGGGAGTTAATAAGTTTCGAGATCGAAAACGACCCTTTTAAATTTAAAGCTCACGGACACATGACCAATATTAATTATTCGACTAAAAAATTCACATTCCTACTATTTATCAACAACCGGTTGGTCGATTGTACGAGTTTAAAAAAGTGTATCGATCAAGTGTATACGACGTATCTTCCGAAGCATATGCACCCCTTTGTCTACCTCAGTCTGAATATCGATCCGCGTAACATTGACGTTAACGTCCACCCTACCAAGCACGAGGTTCACTTTTTAAACGAAGATAATATCGTCGAATCTCTTTCGACCGCTATCGAAACCAAACTTCTCGGTTCGAACAATTCGCGCATGTTTTACGTTCAAGCAAAACTGCCGGGAGTAGTTACGGAAATTAAAGAGTCGACGGATAAGACACCGAACAAAATTTACGACAAAGATTTAGTTCGAACGGACGCTGCCGAACAAAAATTAGATAAATTTTTCGTTCCGGCTGATTTAAATCTAAGCGAAAATTCTGAAGTCGCGTTTAAAGCGGATAACGTAAAATTTTTAGAGAAAGCTAACGATTTTGAACATTCCTTAAATCGTACTAGTAATAATAGTGTTATTATTCGATCTTCGCTTTCTGAAATAAGAAACGAATGTCGATTAACGAGCGTCTTGGAACTTCGCAAGGAAATCGAGGAACAATGTCACAAGTCGTTACGAGAATTATTTGCACAACACGTCTACGTCGGTTGCGTTAAAGCAAAACTGGCACTGGTACAGCACAGCACAAAGTTATATTTATGTAACACAAATCGTATAATGGAAGAATTATTTTATCAACTTGTCTTGCACCATTTTCAAAATTTTGGAACAATTCAATTCTCGGATGCGGTACCGGTAAAGGAACTCGCACGTTCCGCACTCGATATGTCAGAAACCGGTTGGACGGAAGAAGATGGCAATAAGGATGAGCTCGCATCGAAAGTGCAGGAGATCTTAACCGAAAAAGGTGACATGCTGAAAGAGTATTTTTCGATTGAAATCGACGAGTTCGGTTACCTCAAGAGTTTGCCGATACTGCTTGGTAATTACTAATATAACAGAAATAGTTAAGCTCCTCCCCAAAAATGACCGCCACATTTTTTAATTGGTCGAATTTTCGAAACCCGTAGTGGGAGGAGCTTAACTATTTTTGTTGGGTAAACAAATAGAATTTTTTTTAGAGAATCACGTCCCGGAAATGGGTCATCTCCCAATGTATATATTACGTTTAGCAACGGAAGTCGACTGGGAACACGAAAAGAAATGTTTTAAATCGTTTGCAAGAGAAACGGGCATTTATTACGCCAAAATGCTGGAGTGTAATCTTCAAAGTAGCGACAGTTGGAAATGGATAATCGAGCATGTTTTTTATCCCGCCATTAAAGAATCTTTTTTACCTCCGAAATCGTTTACAGAAAATGCTGCCGTATTGCAGATTGCCGACTTACCGCATTTGTATAAAGTATTCGAACGTTGTTAAACCTTACGTTTACAATTTATTACTTTAATTATTTTTTACAATTTACTTTTAATTATTTTTACGATGACTTTAATTATTTTTACAATTAATTATGAATTATGATTTTTTGGCGCTTCCTTAATGTGTATTTTTTTCAAAAAATAAAATGCAACCTTATCACTGATACGATAACATACCTTATTACAAATGTACATCGAAACTACACAGCAATAGGTCTGATATAACACTCAAAAATCATACACTAACCAACACGCTGCAAATACACTAAGAAGAAGTAAGTGGTGCCATCTAGTAATGGATGAACCTTTCCGCAACAGTCCTTGTGAAACTGTCAAACCACCTGTGTTCTATAAGGAGGTTCTAGAGCAAATTGTAAATGTTTTAAAAATTATTTCCCTTCACTTTAATTGTATGATTAAATAATATAATGTGGGCTACCAACTAAGGTACGACAACAAGGAAGGGGCACATGTGAAAGAACTAGAAAAGACGGATATAGGAAATTGGGGAGAGATTTTTCGGCAAGGACATCAGGAGGAGGAGATGGGTACTGAGTTTGGAGAGAGAAACCCCTGGGTACCTAGTGATGGAGGAGGTAAAAAGGGACAAGCTGAGAGTGAAGGGGGAGGGAGATGGCGTTGAAGTACAAGGAGGGGCTGGAGAGAGCTAGAGGTGGGGATCTGCTGCAACACTGCTGGGAAGAAATAAAGAAAGGAAGAATAAAGTACGGACAAGTAAGCAGGCGGAAGTATTACGGAAGGGGTGGGGGATATGTGAGGGGGGAGGAGATAGTGGAAAGGGACAAAGATACGCAAATGCAAGAAAGAAATAAGAGAGGGGATGAATGGGGAAATCTTAGTAGAACGACGCTGAGATACCTAGTCAGTGGCATCAGTGGACTGAGTATCAAGAAGAAGGGGATGATGGGGAGGTATAGATGTGGTAATGAGGAGGGCGACAACATAATAATACTAGAGGGAAGACGAAGAAAGAAGATGCAGACTATGTGGGGAAGGTAGGGAAGATATGAAACATATGCTGGAGGACTGTGTAGTAGAAAGGCGAGGCTGGAGGGAGATTTTAGGGGAGGGTTTAGGGTAGATGGAGGAAGTTGAAGCAAGAAGTAGAACTGGATGAGATGGAGGTGCAAAAAGAGACTTATAGGGATAATAGTTCTTAGAGGATTAGAAGGGTGTGTTTTTACAGTTAACATATTATATTATAGGGTTAATTTTAGTTTGTAAAATGAAGAGAGGATGAAACGATAAATAAGATTCATTTAAAATTGTAATATAATCTGGCTCTCTGATGCTTTTCTCCAAAAGTCGACTTGTCTCCAAAAAACGTATTCCAATTTTTAATAATAATAATAATAATAGATTTTTAGTTCAAACATGGTGACCATATTGTCTAATAAAATGAGACCCGAATCGGATCCTTGACCCACCCCTTACAATACTGTAGCAAACTTATTAATATGATTAATAGTATCGAATACAAAAAATAAACAATAATATAATAAGAAATTGGGGCACCGTAAAAATGTTAGCCACTTTCCAAATATCGGGATAAGAGCACCAAGGATAATGTAAGACAAAAATTAATTAAAAGAAAAATTTATTCGGTAAAAAATGACTAGGTTAACTGTGAGTAATAAAGAAAGCTTTTTTCGCACCTTCACCGTATCTTTTCTTAAGACTAAAAAAAAAAATTTTTTAACATATAAGAGATCACGTCATACACTCCCGTATGTTTTAGTATAATTATAAATAGATATTTAAAAAAATTAATCACCGCCTCTTCTGTCCCAGTTCGATGGTTATGATATGTTGTTACAATTCGAGTGGAAAATGAGGCCCTCGGAAGTTGCAGTGTAGGGAATGTCGGAATCCGTATTACTTTCTACAACAGAAATATCATTCGTAACATCCTTCAAGTTCGAATTCTGTTCAACTTATGACTACAACAATCAAGGGGTAAAATATGTATATTAAATACTACAATGAATGGATGAGAAGGAATCGGGGGAACATTGCATGGAGTTACTAGGAGAGAAAGGAGGAAGGGGGGGGGGGGGGGAACGCGGGGGGAGCAGTGGAAATATACTGGAGAGAAGATGAAAGGTTAAGAAGGGTACTAAGTAGAATATGGAGAGGGGAAGGACAGCCGGAGGAGTGGAAGGAAGTCATAATACATCCGATACACAAAGGGGAAGAAAGTAAAAAACTATAGGGGAATAAGCATAGCAAATGCTGGGTACAAGATTTATACAGACGTGTTAAGAATGAGGTTGGAACAAGAGATAGAGAAGAAAAATGTGGTGGGGAATTGGCAAACGGGGTTTAGGAGGAGAAGGGGGGCCATGGATAACATTTATGTACTGGAACATCTAGTGAACAAGAAACTGAAAATAAAAGGGGGAAAATTATACGCAATGTTCCTTAACATGAAAGTGACTTTTGACAGTGTCAATAGACAGAACTGTGGAGGGAAATAAAAAAAAAGACATAAGTGAGGGCGATAGAAGAAAAGGGAAGTTGAGAGATTGGGAAAAGTGTTCTGGACGAATAAAGGGGTGAGACAAAGTCAGAGTCTGTTCTCACTATATATAGCGGGATTGGAAGAGGAAATGAAAGGGCAGCAAAGAGGAGGAGTGGTAATAGGAAGGTCAAAGGTTTGGGTACTGGCGTATGCGGACGATGTGGCAGTGTTAGCGGAGGATGAGAGGAGAGGAGCAATAGCAATGGTGAAGAGATACTGGGAAAGGAAAGACCTGAGAATTAATGTGGGGAAAACGAATATGATGATATTCAAAAGAAGAAGAGGGGGGAAAAAGAAAGAGGTGGAAAAATGGAAATGGGAAATGGAACTACATTATTAGATCCTCCCCTTAGTGTATTCCGGACTCCCTCATTATGTACACTATAAGGTACAACAATAAAGATGAGGGCCACATTGAAGAACTGGCAAAGAAGGCGAATATGGTGGTGGGGCAGGTATGGGGAATGGCGAAGTGTTCGGGAAAGAGATGAAAAAACGGAAATGGGTGGGCGAAAAAGTAGTGAAGAGGGATATGATGCGTGGAGCGGAGGTGTGGGTGTGGAAAGAGTGGGAAAAATTGGAGAGGGTTCAAGAAAAGTATGGGAGATGGACGTTAGAGTTTAAAAGAGAGACTCCCGGATATATAGTGGAAAAGGAAATGAAGTTAATAAGGATACAGGCGATGAAATATGAAGAGGGAGATAGACAAAAGAGAAGGAAATATGTTGAAGGAGTGTTGGGAAGGAGTGAGATTGTACTATGAAAGAGGAGGGAAGGAGGGAAAGGAAACGGGAACAGAGGAGAAACATAGTGGAGGAAATCGTAAGAAGAGATGAGGACACCCAAGCGCAGGAGAGAAGAGCGAAAATAGGAGAAGGAAGCTATAGTAAAGAGTATAGAGAGTTGGTGACGGAGAAGATGCCGGACTACTCAAGGGGAGGGAAAAGTTTAGCGGTGAAGAGGATGATAGCATGGTTTAGGTGTGGGAATGAGGAAAATGGCAATAAGTACTGGAGTGAGGAGAAAGAAAGAAGGTGCAGATTGTGTATGGAGAGGGGGGGGGGTTAATTGTTTATGGCGTTACGTTTACTACAATAACATTTTACTTATGAAGGACATTAATAACTACAAGGAGTTTTTATCATTTTTCTCTTCTGGCGCTTCGTATATTTCTGGAAAGTCGAGTAGGTCAAGATCATCATCAGTCGAATCTCCATCGGTGTTCGCCTCTGAAATTGCAATGGTGTCTATATCATCACATTCACGCTCCGTATCTAAGTCACACAAAGAATATTTCAACTCTTCGAGAATTACGGCCAAGGGTATACTTGAAATAGTACCGCTTATAGTATCGTTCCTTTTATATCCAACCAAGTTGGTTTGCGTCTCTACGTCAACTACCGAATTTTTAATACTGGCACTAGGAAAAATTGCCAACACTGTCGTGTGATGTGCACCTAAGTTGCCATTCTGTAGATCTCCCCTTCCAAATATTCCCACATTTTCGTTTATCTCGCGTGAATCGCCCTCCTCAATTATTATTGTTGCAGATTGTGGTAAATTATCGACTACTTTTGGAATATCCGTCGGCGCGGGATGTTCGGTCGTAGTGCAGCTCGGTTTCTCCTTTTGGTTCAACATTAAATCGACCTTTACGATATCATCATCGTGACTGGTCTCTATCACTTTCAGTTTCCGTTCCGTCGAAACATCTGTAGATTCCTCATTGGCACCTAAATTATCAATGATAAAATTTATGATAAAGAGTGATTACGCACCATTGAATCTGGTAAATTCCTTAGTTTTTTCCTTATTTAATAATGTCTGCTTTCGTTCAACGTCAAGCCGTTCAAATAGGACAGGTTTATTTAATGAACTCAGTATTTTCGCTGCCACCTGTCCCGTGGTTTTATGTAAATCTTCGTCCCGTATTAACTCTTTGGTGGAAATTTCCTTGCAAACTAGACCGAAATCGGGCTGTTTTCGATGTTTAAACAAGCTCGCTCGACTTCTAGTGTCATGATTAATTACCATGCAAGAGCGAGAGGGATGCAAGGTATGTCCCAAATACCTTTGATTATTAAGAATAACGTTTCCATCATTATCATAATTCTCAATCAAAATACAATCACAGTCGATGAATCCCTTTTTCGTTAGTTCTTTTACGTTATCTCGCGTTTGAGAGGGACGATATTCAAGTGTAATTTCGTTCCACTCTTCGTCCGACATTTCGTTATTGTTGTCCTTAAAGTAATCGGGATTTTGAAGGAATGATATGTCAGTTTGGGATTCTTTCGAGTATACGTGGAGGGGTTTGCGTTTATTTATTTTTCGGGGGAATGTTGACGAATTATGGATAAATGCATCTAGAATGGAGATTATTAATGTAAAAAGTGGGAAAAGGAGTGAAAAACTGATATAATTTTGCTATTTATAAAAGTTGTGTTTTTTTGTGTTAGCGTTATTTGCATTACTCAACAGGAAAGTCGAAAGATAAAAAGGTGGACAGAGAGGGATGGGAGCTCATAGAAATGTCAGAAGAAAAGGGATGGGGTATCTTAAACGGAATATATTGGAACAAGAGGGGAGTCACACCATAGCAAGGTGGAAGGAATAGGAAGAAATCGAAAGGTTTAAGATCGGAGAAAGGGTGGAATCTGATCATCAACCTATAGAGGTGGAGATCGGAGAAACAAAAACAGAACAGGAAGAACTATAACAGAATACAAGACAAAAAACATATGGACAGAACAAAGCATACAGGAAGAGATTAATTGGAAAGGAGTGGAGAGAGAAACACAAGAAATAAAAAGATGGATGAGCGAGGGGAGAGAAAAGAGGAAGTATAGAATAGAAAGGACAAGGAAAGAAAGAGAATCATGGTGGGATGCCGAATGCAAGGAGGGGAAGAAGGAGTTAAAGAGACTATTAAGGGAATAGAAAAAGGAAAAAATAAACAGTGAAAGCTACAAGGAGAGAATATAAAAAAATACAAGAGAGGAAGAAAAGAGAAAGAAAATGGGATAATAAAGGAAATAAAAACAGAGCACTTATATTTAAACTGACAAAGGGCGGCGCCGTAAAATGACATGAAACAACCTTGACAAAATCAAATAGAGGGTGGATATTAACAGTTGTAATTAAGATCATTCCGAAGGTCGACGATCTCATTTAACAAATCTGGATTATTTTTTTATTTTGTGATTTCAAATGATTCAAGCACGTTAAGGAGATACTCTTTGTTACAAAAGTGTAGGATGTCAAAATCTAAATTACCAGTGGTTAAAATATAATCAGCAAAGGATGATTTTTGGTTGAGGTTGTTGGTTTTAATGGAGTGAAGGTGTTCTTTAAAACGGGTTATGAATGACCTGCCTGTTTGGCCGATATAGAAGGAATTACAAGAATGGCAAAGTAATTTATAAATACCTGATTTGTCTAAAATGTTGATGGGATCTTTATTTTTGACTAAAGAGGTGTTTTCAATGTTTTCAATATTGGAAGGCAGATTAGGGACAAAGGTTAGGGAACACTAGCAAAGATTATCTGATTTTCCAGGAACTGGGGTTAAATTGGTGTGATTAAGGGATTTTTTGGAACAAAGTATTGATAAGATGAATTGCTATAACCAATTTGTTTGATAAAGTTGAATTCCAGTTGAAAATTGTGGGGAGGCATGGGAATAGACAGTATTCTCACAAGGTCCGAACCTATGAGGAAGCACAAGTGATGCCCATATCAGAACTATAATAAAAGTGGGAAAATTGCCATGAAATGAAAACTTTTGGACGTCACGGAAAAACAGTATTGTAAGTGTTTTTTGTTCAATCAACTGAAAGAAAAATACATACCTTTTCTTTGTTGCGTACATTTAGTATAATTGGCCAATATGATTGATAAACATTGCGCAACACTGTTATTGGGAGCACAACATAGAGCGGGAGTCATCCCATTAATATCTAAGGCTAATACTGACGAACCCTGTTTAATTAATTGTCTGGTTACGCTAACTAGGCCATTTCGTGCCGCCAAATGTAACGGCCTATAAAATTTCGTGATAGTTAACGCTATCGACAGTTAGTATACTTACGTTTTCTTGTCATTATTAGCCATGTTAACTACATTGACATCTTTAACATGTTTTAAGAGGAGTAAGGCAGAATGGTTATGTTTTTTTAAACATGAAAGGTGCAACGCAGTATTTCCATTATTGTCACACACAGTAATATCACATTCAGAATTTAAAAAAATATCTAAAAAACGTCCTTTTTAAAATAATCATCGAATCATAGACGAAGTGTTTTAACCTAAGATAGGACTTTGTCCATTTTGGGCAGCGCACAGTAAAGGTGTTCTTCCGTTTGCGTCTTTACAGTCGAGCTTCGCACCGTTTTCCAATAAATACTTGGCACACTCCACCTTACCGTGTAGGGCGGCGATATGTAATGGCGTACGATCGCGTGCGTCTATCAAATTAACGATATCGCTTCCGTAATGAATACACAACTCCTTCAGACACTTTTCGCCTCCAATCCTAAAAACAAAACGATGCGATCTACCATTAAAAAATTTTCAAATTACAAACACTGCGCAGTGAACTGGCGAAAACGGATTTCCAATTATTTTTTCGAATAAATTGTTCTGAAGCAAGAACGTCACACACAGCGCTTTACCTGCAAAAAAAAATTTGACTTTAGTCGCCTAATGACAATCAAAAATTTGTATACAACTCAAAAACCAGGATCACTGACGGTTTATCCTGTTACAAGCAGTTCTAGGAAGCAGCTCATCAAGGTGATGTTGAACTGTGTTGAAATCGGCCTTTTATAACGAATGACCTCTATTTAGTTTCGAAAGTCGCCACCAGGGGGGCAGTGACTTTCAATTGTCTTTGAAACTGGCCTTACATAACTACTATCAAGAATCCCCTTCAAGACGATGAAGAACATTATAGAAAAGTTAGGAGAGAAAGATGGGTAACCACACAAGAACTAGTGGGAAAGAGAGAGCAGAAGAAGAAGAAGAATAAAACTATGTGGGGATGGCTACTTTAATCCCAACAATAGACAAATAGGTTATTCCATGTGACCAAATTTGCAAGAAAAATGTTTAGTCGCCATCTCCAATGAGAGCCTGAGAGGATGTTGTGTCAAATTTCACCTTATTAAGTAGCATAGCCAGGGTCCTGGGGCCTACAGTATAAAGGTGGCATTTGCGCCACTGATGCACATTCCAACAAATTGTTGCCTAAATACTCCATGCTGTTGAGCAAGAGGTTCAAATTTTACGCGACAAATTTTCAAACCCAAATAGCCAAAAACCTTTTTCTCCAATCAAATTCTTTTTGTTACCATTGGAAAGAGTACACGTTATTCTTTTAAAAACATCTTGTTTCATTTTGGAGACTCATTCCATAATATTTTTCAGGAGGCCCTAGCGCCCTCTACATACTACTAATGAAACTTAGTTTTGGCACATCACTTGAAACTTTGTTGAACACTAACACCAAAAATCATCAAGATCCAAGGTGCTACCAAAAAGATGACTTGGTCACTTGATATGGAATGACCCAAATGTAACACAGACTTCACACTACATCAAGGATTTTTGTGCAATTGATCCAGTTGTTATGTTTATAATAAAAGTAGTAGCCGATACTAAATCCAATTCTGAACTTGGTATAGTAGGTAGCCAGAGGTAGTAATGTTATTATGAACAACTGGGGTTCTGAACTTGGTCAAGATCGCCGGTGGAGGGATCTTTTTTGAACAGTTCTTATCTGTGCTAAAGTGGACCAAGGAAAGTGAACTGTTCCTGCTCTTCGAAGCCTCTTTAGTGAAGCGGTTTCTCAAAATCCTCTTTCAATAACGTCACTATGTTGTAGATCATGGATTGAAGGTAGTAGTATAGCTATCTCACTTCAAGATCATTTACTTCTGGCTCACTTCAACGATGCCGCTCCCCAAGGTCAGTGTTTTGAACTTAGCTACAAAGTTCTGAACATGGTTAAAGTAAATGGTTCTGGTTCTGGCTCAAAACCGTTTAGAATTTTAGAATTATACAAACAGGTATAGCTGTTCACCTGTTACAGTTACCCGGTTCAATCTCCGTTACCTGTTTGTGCTGTTACAAGCAGTTCTACAGATCAGTTCGATGTAAACAGCTTTGTGAAAACAGGTAACAGAGATGAAACAGGGTAACTGTAACAGGTGAACAGCTATACCTGTATGTACAAAGCTAAGCGGTTTCGAAGGGACGTGACTTAATGACCTTCACATAAGCGGTTTCGAGCTAGAATAGTTTACTTTCCTTGGTACACATTAGCACAGATAAAAACCGCTCAAAAAAAGATTTCTCAACCGGCGACCTTGACCAAATTCAGAATCGGCATAGCTATACTAGTAAAAGTGGAACTACTTATTATTATTATAAAATAACTGCCTTTAGGGAAAAAAAGAACCGCACGAACATTATTTTGTTCTCAATCAAGCCATAAAGATAAATATTAGAATTACGTACCATTATAACATGCCCAATGCAATGCGGTTAAATCTTGATTGTCCAAGGCGGCAGCTTCGGATGGATTCATATGTTTGATAATCATCTTCATACCAAATAAATTACCACAGGCAGCGGCTAAGTGCAAAACCGTTTTACCATTAACATCGATTAAGTTGACTTTAGCGCCATGTGCTATCAAAATTTGAACTGCATTATTTTTTGAGTTGCCAACCTAAAATTATATTAACGTTTAACGACCACATTCCGATAGCGTTTACCGCTCGAAATAACGACGAATGTTTATCGGCATCGACTATATTCGGATCGGCATTGCACTTCAATAGCGTTTTGGCACATACATTGTTACCGTGAGAAACCGCCAGCATCAACGCGGTCCTCTGTAAACTATTAAGAAAATTGGCAAGCGCGACAAGGCGGGGCGAATACTCACCGATCGGGTAAATCGACCACATTTTTATCTTCGGCATTATCTAGTAATAATGCCAAAGAATGTAGATGGCGCTTTTGCGCACTGTAATGAATCGGGCTCATATTATGTATATTGTCGCACAAGGCAACCCGTGCGCCGTAACGTAACAGCATTTGAACGCAATCCGTATGTCCCCATCTTGCAGCCAACAACAAAGGTGTAAGTCCTTCTTCCGTCGTAATGTTAACGTCATGAAAATACGGTAACAGCAACTGCAATATATCTTGATTTCCCTTATGAGCCTAAAAAACAAAAATCTGTTGTCGATTTTCGGTAAGTAACTGTTACTATATCTTACAGCTATATGTAACGGTGTCGTAAGTGGAACGTGTGGTCCATGCATGATGAAATTATGTCCGACAGCGTCCAGTAACGACTTTAAAGAGGTTAAATTATTACCGGCAACCGCATAGTGAATGGGTGTGAAACCTTTCAAATTTTGCAATTTCGGATTGGCCTTATGTTTCAGTAAATAATTGACGCATCTAAAACAATAGCGTTTGGTGATATATACGTAACAGTTACACGGACTGTAAATACTTACTCCCCTCCAAGATCGTACGCGGCGGCCAAGTGTAAAGCGGTACATCCCTCTATGTCGGTCGAATTCACCGAGCTGCCCAAACCTACGAGTGTAAATACACACTGGTAGTGTCCCTGAACTGCGGCATAGTGTAGCGGCAATCGTCCCACTTTGTCAAATATACTATAATCGGCACCGTTGCTTACAAGTAAATCCATACATTCGACAGAACTAAAAGTGATATTCAACGTAAATATTATATATAATATGTATAGGAAAATTGTAATAACTGAAGCGACCTCTATCGTGGTTCCTGTGAACGTCTGTGATGGAGGAGGTAAGGGATGGGAGGTATACGGAAATAATAGCAGAAGAGTTGCCGAGATACCTAGTCAGTGGACTGAGTATCAAGAAAAAGAGATATCGATGTGGTGATGATGAGAGATAACAAATTCTGGAGGGAAGCCGAAGAAAGAAGATGCAGATTATGTGGGGAAGGTAGGAACGAACTGTGAGTAGAAAGAGGCTGGGGGGGGGGGGGTCTAATGGAGAGAGAGGAGGGTTTAGTGTGGTTGGAGGAAGTTGAGAAAAGAAGAAATGGGGGTGGAAACAGAGAATTATAGGGATATTAGTTTTTAGAGGGTTGGAAGGTTGTGTTTTCATTTAGTATAATTCATTATTTATTACCATTGTATTTATATCTTAAATACAATGTTATTATTAAAAGAGGTGGAAGGGGCCTACAAGTGAAATACTGGAGATGGGTGCTGGAAAAGGAGGAAGGGCAGTAAAATCTGAGGAAGAGCAGGATGTGAAATTCAACAAGAATGTTGGAAAGAGATAAAAGAATAGGGAGGATTATTATAAATAGAATGGGTACTCGAACAAAGAAATAGCGAGGTTAAAAGAAGAAAGAGTGAAGAAAGAGAGAAAGGGTACCAGAATACCTGAAAGGGGGGGGGGGGGGGGGGGAAGACAATAAGACTCCTTTCACACGGAGATACTGTATGCCGGATACTGTATCTCGACTCTTTTAACATTGTCACTTATGGAATCTTTCACACAAATAATTTGTAAGATACAGTCGCCGGCAACTAAATTCTTTTTTTGTTTTTTTCTGTTTCTTTCTGTTTTTTCTGTTCAGATTATTGAAATAAACACTGTTCTGCATGTACTTAACTTACCATGTCTCAATCTGACGCACTCGAGTTTTTATGAGGGTCAATTTTTTTTACTAATATGATCGGCTGCCCTAAACGCACGCCCCTATATTAAGGGTTCATATATGGTAGGGGTACATTACAGGGTGCAAGGTTTCTCCCCATATGATTTTCTGACGCGCTCGAGTAACGTGCAAAATCCCCGCTTGGGCTCCCCTACTATAATAGATACATTCATCACATCTTCAAGACAGGAGTAATGGGTAATGATATTGACGCCACTCTATGTATCTTTGTTTATCTTACGGGCGCCATATTAGATTTTTGCACTTTTGAAATCGTAATAAAACGAGCTTTTAAACAATGTACAACGTATCCCTATGTTCGGTTAAAAATAATGACATCTCAATTGAGGGATGTTGGTACTGACAATAGCATGTTGGTTCATTAAACAATTGCAACTGACAGAAAGTACAAATATTTTTATATGAAATTGCATAAAAATGCCTACAATCTGTCCAAGTGTTGCATTAAAATGTCGAATATTGCGGTTTTAACACATTAGAAACATAGAGGTTTAAAGTCTGATGGGCCATATAAGAAAAGTACTATCTCGAACTCGATATTACAAACCATACTGACACTGGTGTTGGGAAAAATCAAAACAAGCACTGGAGGGTTAATTGGAATAGGGAGACAATCACATTTTTTTTAAGCTAATTGATACAAATATAACACGTTTTGAAAGAATTTTGAATCGCACTGAGTCACTTATGGACAGAACACACCATTAGCATTATACAGGGTTACCCACGTTATTCAGCACAGAATAATATGGCTAAAAAAGACTAAAAAAGTTTTATTTTGGAGGTGTAGACAGATTGGTTAAAGGTTCATTTTAAAATTATTTTCATAATGTACAGGGTGCACCACTATCAAAATTATATTCTTTTAAATGGAGTCCCTTATATCATTTAATTATATTTTATATAAAATAACTGGAGACTTTTTTAGATAGCGGTCAGTTATCATTAATAAACGCACGAGGGCGCCACTGTGATTGATTTTTTCATACAAAAATATCGATAATTCAGGAACTGTTTGTTGTAGGTACCCATACTCAGCATTTAACAGAGAATTCAAATCTGCAAAAAATACACAGGGTGTCCCGCGGTAACCACCCATTAGAATATAAGCTTCTTTGATCTGAATTTTGAAAATTTGGCCAATGGGGTTTTCAAGCATGCTCTTCTCAAATAAAATAATGGCGTTTACGTAACACTTCCGCTTTTTCCAGAAATGACACCAACGTTGTTATTTTAAATGTAACGGAATAGTCGTTCTGTTAAGAATTTCACAGCCATCCTCGCAAACAATTGAATGATAGTTGATTGCAAAAAAAACAGCTGATACCTTAAAAATGAGCAGAGATAGGTATAGGAAATCGTGGTACCGTTCAAAGAGAATACAATTGTGCATCAGACTATGGAGAAACAGGGTGTTCCATTAACTTTGGTATAGTGCTCGAAAATGAAACCCCTTGCACATTATACAGGGTTGCCCACGTTATTCGGCACAGAACAATACGGCTAAAAGACTTGACTGTAAAAAGGTTTTATTTTGGAGGTAGACGGATTGGTTAGAGGTACATTTTAGAATTATTTTCATAATGTACAGGGTGCCCTAGAAAAAAAAACATGTATCCAAATTGTATCCTTCTAAATTGAAGGTCCCTTATATTATTTCATTTTCCACTATTAGGTTTTTTCACTTAAACCTTGCAGTTTTTGTATTTTGTAAGAATGTGGTAACAATTTAACTGTTTACATGCTCAACATGTATATTCTCACGTGGCAAGTGTACTAATTGCTCGAATTTTATGTTGTATATTCTGTTACAATCTTCACAGTTCTATTGCAATCAGCAATGTTTCATTTTTGTTTTGTTTTTTTTGTTGTAAATAATGATATTGCCAACTTTATCGCTAAATAATTCAAAAAGCCTTATGAATAGGTAGTACAAAGCAGGTATCTATTGAAAGCTTGTAGAAGATACTATTCAAATCTGCAATAAAGTACAGGGTGTGCCATTTAAGAAAAATGAAATTGGTCAAAATGGACCACCCTGTATATGTTGAGAAAAGAGTCTGCAATCTGAATGTAGAAGATAAAACTAGACACATTGGAAAAACAAATGCCAAAATAATGGCGGAACAGGGCGACTGATTTTTGCGCATAAAAATATCGATAACTCAGGAAGCGTTAGTGATAGATACCCGTAGTACTTTATATCATTTTGTTGAGCATTTAACAGAGAATTCAAATTTAAAAAAATATACAGGGTGTCTCGCTGCGACCCCCCATTACAATATTTCAGAGACTACTTTGATGTGAATTTTGAAAATGTGGGCGACAGGGTTTTCTGGCATGCTCTCCTCAAATAAAATAATGACGAAAAAGTAGCAGAGATAAGTATAGGGAACCATGGTATCGTTCGAAAGCTAGAATAACATTGTACATCAGACTATGGGGAAACATACAGGGTGTTCCATTTGAATAAACAAACTTATGATGATTTAAAGTCGCCATTAAATTTCTACCACCCTGTAGGCACTTAAGCCACTTTGAAAGTATGAATGGAAAGCTTATCTCTCGTATGAATATAGTGCCTTTATTGCTTTATTAGTGTTTATTTTAATTTTTTTCTTAAAAATTAAATATATCGGAAACGGTTAATTTTAGGAATAGGAAAATTGAGTTCACCTAAAATGTTACATAGAATGTAAAAGCGGAATAATATATAGAGTGTTAAATTTAAAATAACAAAGTTGGTGTCATTTCGGGTGTTACGTAAACGGCTTTATTTTATTTGAGGAGAGCATGCCTACAAAATATTCTAATGTGTGGTCACCGTGAGACATCCTGTGTTCCGAATAGGATGTTCCATTTAAAAACAAACTCAAAAATGGACCACCTTGTATACACCGTGTCCGTTTTTCGAGTGCCACTATAGGGATCTCGCTTATCTTAAGAGATACGAAGTTGGTTAAATTAGGGCAAAGTTGTCCATTTTCATGCCAAACAATAATCTGTTTTCAGATTTGACTTATCTTTGGCAGTTTACGACATATCGCAAAAAAACGAAAAATTACAATTTTCGTTTTTCTGTTTTAAATCAAAAACCAAGTAAGATTGTCTTTTCTAACCAAGACATTCTTCAGGCACTTTTTTATGTAGAATTAGAATATGGCATCGACTTTTCAATACTCTTCAAGATGGCGGACTAACAACTGTCAACTTCATTTTTTCTTATGGGCACCATTTTGAATTTTTCCATTTTTAGATTACGTTTATTTTTCTCTTTACAACGATGTATCACACATGTTATTTCATTATTACATGTTTGAACAAAATAAATTTTTTCATTTTGTGTGTAGAGTGCTTTGAAGAAAATGTCAACGCTCTTTTGTTTTCAACAAAACTTTGATAGTTTGAATCTTGTATCAATTTTGTCTTTACGTTTATGATAGTTATATCGCAAAAATGCCCTTTTCATGTGAAGAACAAAGAGATATGCTACAAATTTATTACACATCGCATTTAAATAACCACTTAACTGCAAAGACATATTTGCAGCGTTATCCAGAGCAGCAACAACCTACTTTGAGGTATTTTGATTTACTGCACAGAAACTTGGGCCAATATGGTTCGTTTAAAAAAGCTAGACGTGCATATGGCGATAGGCCCAAATGAACATCAGCAAGAAATTTTGCAAGCGGTAAACATTTGTCATGATTTCGATATAAAAATATTCATAATAATTGTAAATTAGGTGCAAGACAATCCCTCTGTCTCGACAAGAGAAGTTGCAGCCCAGCTGGATTTGCCATCGCATCAAATTGTTTGGAGAACGTTAAAAAAACAAAAATATCGCCCTTGGAAAATTCGTGTTTCTCAAACCCTGGATCTCGGAGATCACGAACGGCGGGTAGCCTTCTGCACGTTCGTGAATAATCAAATTCAAGAAAACACAAATTTCCTAAACGGCGCGATATGGTCCGATGAATGTAAATTCACAAATGTAGGAATGTTCAATCGTCACAACGAACATTACTGGTCAATTGAAAACCCCATCGATTCCAAGAACGACGACCACAAATTCGTTTTGGACTGAATGTGTGGGTCGGATTATTGGGCGATTCAATAATAGGTCCGTCCATCTATGAAGAAAATTTGAGTGCAGATCGGTACCCTCCATTTTTGAGGACATTTTTAACAGATTTTCTCGACGATAATTTACCTCTTAATCGTTTGAACACGATCTGGTTCCAGCAGGATGGGGCGCCGCCGCATAATGCTGGTAGGGTTAGGGAATGCTTGTCGGAAATGTTTCCCAACCGATTAATAGTAAATAATGGCGACGAACGCTGGCCAGCACGGTCGCCTGACTTGTCCCCCTTTACTATTTTTTGTGGGGGACAATGAAAAATAAGATATAGAAAACATTGCCAGCCGACGTTGAAGAACTTCGACACCGAATCGTTACCACTCTCAGACACGACATTAGAAGGAGAGACGTGTTAAGAGCTGTAGCGAATCTGAGAAAAAGAGTGCAACTGTGGGGATTTTTGAACACATGTTGTGATGTAACCTATTGTTAAGCTCTTGTCATCTTTGTTAAATATTATTGAATTATAGTTTTATTTGAAAATTGCATTTTCTCTACACAAATAAATCAAGGCCAACGCAGATGACGGATCGAACTCTCAAATTTAGTTGAAAACAAAAGAGCGTTGACATTTTCTTCAAAGCACTCTACACACAAAATGAAAAACTTTATTTTGTTCAAACATGTAATAATGAAATAACATGTGTGATACATCGTTGTAAAGAGAAAAATAAACGTAATCTAAAAATGGAAAAATTCAAAATGGTGCCCATAAGAAAAAATGAAGTTGACAGTTGTTAGTCCGCCATCTTGAAGAGTATTGAAAAGTCGATGCCATATTCTAATTCTACATAAAAAAGTGCCTGAAGAATGTCTTGGTTAGAAAAGACAATCTTAATTGCTTTTTGATTTAAAACAGAAAAACGAAAATTGTAATTTTTCGTTTTTTTGCGATATGTCGTAAACTGTCAAAGATAAGTCAAATCTGAAAACAGATTATTGTTTGGCATGAAAATGGACAACTTTGCCCTAATTTAACTAACTTCGTATCTCTTAAGATAAGCGAGATCCCCATAGTGGCACTCGAAAAACGGACACGGTGTATACTTTCGTAGATCAGCTGAACAAATCATAATGTAACATAAATTTCAAGCAATTAGTACACTCCCATAAGAATATCATTTACAAGAAAAAAGAAAATACATGCTGACCATTGAAGCATTTTCAGTTCAAAAACTGCAACAACTTTACAGTTCTTTTTCGGAACACCCTGTACATTATGAAAATAATTTTAAAATGTACATCTATCTCTATCTACCTTCCTTTATGAAGGAATAATAATATGAACAACCCTGTATAATTAATTATTTGGAGTATTAAAGTGTATTTACCCTTCATACGCTGCACAATGAAGTGCGGTTTTTCCCGAATCGTCAGTAACATTTATGTCCACTCCTGGTACTTGTAATAACTTGCGGCAACACTCGATATATCCAGATAAACAGCTAATGTGTAAGGGCGTTCGACCTTCGTACCCCTTCCGTAACGGATCGGCACCAAACGACAAGAGCGTATTCGCCAACAAATCGTGACCGTACTGCGCGGCGATATGCAACGACGTGCAACCGTTCTTATCGACGCAATCGACGATTGCCCCCTTATCGATTAAGGTTTTACTTCGCGTGAAACGGCCATGTATGGCCGTCATATGTAGAGGAGTTCGTCCGTCCAAACTTTGCCTGTTGATGTTCACCTCTTTCTCGACCAAATAATTTAAACAGTCTACGCCTTGCGTACTCGCCGCCGCAATGTGTAAAGGCGTCTGTCCTCGATAATTGGTCGCTTCGATATTCGCACCGTACGATATTAAGAGTTCGCAAACGTTTAAATGACCGTTTAGGCATGCCATGTGTAAAGGGGTGTCGCCGTTCGAATTTTGGGCATCGACGTGAGCACCCTCGTCTATTAAAAGGTGGCAGGCGGCGGGTACGCCGGCCGCGGCCGCTAGATGCAAAGGTGAATACTGGCCGCGATCTTTAACATTAATATCAGCCCCCGCACTTAATAAAAGCTGAATCGTATCGACGTGTCCCATGTGTGCTGCAAAATGTAACGGTCGCGTATCTCGTTTATCGCACGCGTTGACTACGCAACCTTTACTAATAAGCAGCTGAACGATGGCGTTGTTACCATTTTCGGCGGCATTATGAAGAGCGGTACGTCCGAATTTATCGACCGCATTCACGTCGTCTACAGATGGCGCTTGATGTAAAAGAACGGCCACACAATCCAGGGCATTACTAGCGACAGCGAGATGTAACGGTGTTTGCAAATGTCGATTCTTGGCAAACGCGTTCACCTGATGATCGATTAATAGCGACACGACTTGCTAAAAAAACAGAGATTGAAAGGCGAGTGGACTTGGTATTAAAGATAGAAACATACAGACGAACCACCGCCGCCGCAACACGCCTGATGTAAGGGCGTGTTAAACCAGAAATCCTTACAATTAACACGAGCACCGTTCCTTATTAACAAGTCTGCGATTTCCGGATTGCCCTTAAACGATGCGGCATGTAAAGGTGTTCGCATTTCCATATCTTTACAGTTGACGTCGACTTTCGTTTCTAATACCGATCGAACAGATTCTACTTCGCCTGAGAAGATCGCTTGTATGAGAATCGGCTAGAAATAAAAACGATTAGAAAGTGAATTCGTAACCGAAAAGTAGTAAACCTGCTGATCTAATTTTAATACACCTAAACCTACACCGTTGGACGCGGTACGATAACGTTGCATTTTGAGACACAAAAAAAAGGAAATTTTGTAAATTTAAATAAACAATATTATTATCGACTAATTCATTATTTGAAATAATAATAGAAAAATTTCTAAAAAGAAAAGCGAACAGATTTAATTTTGTTTACTAAAACTAAAATTCCCTACAAAATGTAAGGATTTTGGATTCTTTTTGGAAGATTTTACTTGTCAAATGTGTTGGAAATATTTGCATTTTTAAGGTTACCGAAATCGAAATAAAGTGCCACCTATCGTCGCGATATATATACTACAACTTGCAGGACCGGATTAAGGTTTCTGTTGGTTAGGGGGGAAAAAATAAGTTGTAATTTCAATCAACGCCAAATTTAGCCCGACATCAGTTTCAAAACAGGCACGGTCAACAAAATGCATTAATTTTCAAAAGTAGTGTAGGGGTGATGCAATTGATTACAGTATCAACTGTAAAAGCAACTTATAGACACACAAGCCCAGCAGGCTAGGTGGAACTTGATGTTAGATTGCCGACATGCGAGGGAGGTCGTCAGAGGACCGTCTCGTAGCCTAACGTGTTTTTGCACAGGACCTCATAGGCTTGGTAAAAACACCATCTTGTAGAAGATGTTAACATAGACAACGAGACGGCATACCGCACCTATACTTTGTGAGTGTCTCGCACTTGTCCAACTGAGACCATCCATGTTGGAAGTATCCTGGCCAGACATGGCAACAATTAGAGTCGCTTTCCCTTCCACCATCCTCAGGTTCATCTTACGTGTGGGATGACTAGAGTGACGCCGTTGCGAGGTCGGACGACTCTAGTCAGGAAGGTAGTACAAACGGCTCGAATTTGAGGCCTATGCGTACACTCTCCTATCGTAACCGAGAATCCAAGGATGATGAGGGAGCTACAGAGACAGGATGAAAATGAATTAAAATTTAGAGCCAATCAACCCTGTTTATATCAATTGACGCAACATAAAAATTGGAACACCGTATATGAAGTGGTTAGAATTGTTTATTGAAACTTGCTAGATTTGTTGGGCTGACATTAAATAATAATTCATTATTTGTCAATGCGTCATTAGATTTATATGGGGTGAGGAATGGAGGAGCACGGGAGAGAAATTGTGAATTGAAGTATATGCAGTGATGTGTGCGAGAGAAGGGATGTTAGAACAGTTGATGGTAGCAATATGGGATGATTATAGACAATTAAGGGATGTAGAGTAGGCTTCAAGGAGTTCAAATTTTTTTGTAGCCATTAAAAGCAACCAATATTTTATGAGTGTGGACATGGCTCCAAGGGATATAAGACGGCACTTTTTACCTCAATGATGGACTAGGGAGGGCTGGGATGAGGGAATTTATATGTTCTTATTATGTAATCTACAAGAAAAAGAGGGGTTAAGCATAAATGGTTCGGTGAGGTGGAGAAGGTATCTTACTGGATTAAATGGATCGGAGGTGAAAAAGGTGTTGAGATTTGTGAGGGAGGCCTGGGGGCCAGTTTAATACCTAATTTGAGTTTTTTCGGTTACCTAGTATAGAGTGCCAAGAATATTTCCCATATTTGTATGTAGGTATCTAACATGTACCTATAGATCTATATACCTATCTTTATTTATTGTTAGCTTAGTTACTTATTTAGTTTTTGTAAGAATAACGTTTATGTTGAAGGGACGGCTATTTGAGAGATTGGGAAAAAGTGTAATGATGTGGGGGTGAAGTGAGTTGGAAAGAGCGGAGGTGAGATACTGGAAGTGGGTGCTGAGGCTGGAAAGAGAAACTCCTGTGTACGTGCAGGTGAAGGGAGAGAAGTTGAAAATACCAATCGGGCAAACTAGCGATGAGGTACGACAAAGGCCTAGAGAGGAGGTTTGCTGTTGGAAAGAAGTGAAAAGGGAAAGAATACAGTATGGGGGGGGGGGGGCACGAGGAGGTGTTATGAAAGGGGGGGGGGGGTTATGCGAGAGTGGAAGTACAGAGTAGAAGGGAGAGTGGGAGGGGACATACCACGAGGGAAGAAATAATAAGAAAAGACAGGGATGTTCAGATCCTTGAAAGAAGGGAAATATAATAGGAGGTATGAGGAAATTGTAGGGAAAGGGAAAGAGGTGTGCAGAGGTACTTGAGGAGTTGGTTGTGCTTGAAAAAGAAGAGGCTGATAGCGAGGTTCAGGTGTGGGAATGCGGAGAGGGAGGAGGAATATGAAGAAAGAAAATGTAGGTTGCGCTGAGTGCGGTGGGAAAATGTGAACCATCTATTATATGGGAGTGTGATGAGTTGAAGGAAGAACGAAGGAGTAGGAAGAAGATATTAGGGGAAGGAGTAAAAGGATTAGGGTGGATGGAGGATGTTGTAGAGAGAAGAAGATGGTAAAGGTAGTAGGAGAAAGGGAAGGGGGAAGGAGAGGTCAAAGAGAACATTAGTTAACACTTTGTTAAGGGAAATATGGGTGGGTTTTTTGTTTCTTGTCCTGTTATGTATCGCTTTATATTTATTAGGGGTAAGGAAGAGAAGTGGAGAGTTCGTTTAGGATAATGTGCTTTATAAAGGTTAGGCAAATGTGGGAGGTTTATTGTATTACCAAAGAGCATATAATAGGGAAGAGAAGCAATGTCCTTTAAAAACAGCGTCATGATAAAAGTTAGTCCACCGCTTTGAAGCGCTATTGTTGGCCCCCTAGTGGAGGACTAACAAAGTAATTATACCAGAAAAAAATGTCATTCCCTGTAAAATTTTACCGCTTTTCTTTTACGGCGTTGTGACATTTACCTGTCCATTCATTTGAAGAATATAATACGCTCTTTGTTATAACTTATCAAGAGTTTAAAATTATTCCAGGATTGAATTTCTGTTATGAGATCATTAAACCGCACACATTAATAAGCAAAACGTTGAATACACTGTACTAGTGACACAGTGAAATACATACGTTAATTTTGTTTCATTATCAGTATAATTATTCTATAAATAAAATGAACGTAATTTAATATCCTGTAATCGAAACCCTTTTAACACGGAACAGTATTGTTAGAGTAAGATAGTGTAAAGCACTAAACAAATTTCAGTGCGATCAATGTCTAGAGTTTTGTACAGTTTTAAATAAGGGTTTAGATGATAAGCGTGAACTTTTTGTATTAGAAAAGAATTACTCCAACTTTAAAAATGTCCAATATTTGAAAATGCCGAGCGATGATGTAATTACAGTTACAACTATTCTGCTTAACCTTTTCACGGAATATTTTAACACAAACAAAGAAAATATTAATTTTCGAAAAGTTTTAATTAGCCTTTGTATAGACAAAATGAATAAAGATGTTCCTAGTTGGTTACAAGCCAAATCAAATTGTTACGTGCATAGATTATTTATTATTGAGCATTTAATAACTTGTAAATTATGTACATAAAACATTAAAGTGGATGTCACAAGATTTGCGTTTACCTGCTTTTACGTCAGGTAATAAAAAAATGCGAAATATAAAACATATGTAGGTAATACGATACATATTATGCAGAATTTAATGTTTGTTTTTAAAACGTAAATGGTTGTACATATTTTCAAATTTAATTTCCTATCCGAAATGGATACACATTTTCAAGTTGTATTTTATTTTATTAGTACCTACCTACCTATTTATGTAGAATTTTGTATAACAACTGTAAATTTAAAGCAATACATAAGTAAATTTACGTACATCAAGTATATGCTATTCATACCTGCTTAATCATAAAAAGATAATGTTACCTACTGTATCTTTGAAAACACGGAACTAAAGTATCATCATTTTATTATGGCAACGTTGTAAAATAAAACAGGTAGTTAAGTCGTCTTTTATCTCCGTCTTTCATTAACCGAAACATGCTTTTACGAAAAAATGTAACCATAAGGTGATATGCAACCCACCGTACATGCCTACGATAAAACACATTACTTTAGCTCTCTTCCCTATTATATTCTCTATGGTATTACATAGTACCTATGTATTAAGAGGGATAGTGTGTATTTTCGTTTGTTTCTATGTATTTATACTGGATTAAGGAAGGTTAGGGAAATAATAATTCATTTGTAATAGTATTCAATGAGCATATGTAATGATAGCTATCACTCACGAAGATGTAGTTTGCCACACGAGCCGCTAGGCGAGTGTGGTAAAACATCTGAGTAAGTAATAGCTATTACATGCGAGTAGAATACTATACTTTTTCTACGATTTGCTTTTTATAGAGCGATAATACCTACCGTACTTAAGATTCAAATATATGATAATAATATTAGCGTTAGTCAAGCTCAAGCAACGTGACAACAAACGTCAACCTGTACTTGTTTTGTCAGACAAAACACGCCTTTTCAAAATATCTGCATTTGATGGCCTAGCAACAGTTATATTTTAAAAAAACACACATTCATCAATCGCGTGAAAATTATTACTTTTGATTGGGGATTTTAGGGTTTCTTTTTATATGTAGACACTTTTTTGATCATATCTATTATGAATCATTTTTAAAATATGTTCTTTAAGAATACGAATAAATTAGATAACTTTAGCGCTTATAATAATATGTCACTAGACATGGGTCATATGATTAATTGAACCCATGCATAATGGTAGGTAATAGGTGTTATTATCTATTAAAAACTAGCGAATAAACAATTAAAGTGATTGATTGAATAATGTTTATGTTCATTTTGATGGTCAATCACCCCAGATGACCAAGGATTACGGAAAACTGTTTGAAGAAAAATAATATATAGTTGAGCGAAGCAAACATGATAGCTGTGAGAGCGGAGCTAGCGCACTCGTCATTTTCAGTGTACAGCCTGGATTCTGGATTTCGATGGGAGGGTGGGAAATCCCACACGCACCTAGGCCACTTATTCGGGTCCTTTGTGCTGCCTCCCTGATTAAGAGTCGTTCGACCCCGCAACGTCACTCAAGCCATCCCACACGTGAGATAAACCTGAGGATGCTGGACGAGGAAGTGGCTCTAATCTTAGCCACGTCCGGCCAGGATTCTCCCAACATGGATCGTCTTAATTTGACAAGTACGGGACATTCACACAGTATGTGTTGCACTGTCTCGTCGTCTATGTGGCTTGCACTACAGGATGGTGAATCTACCAAGCCCATGCGGTGCATGTGCTTGTTAAGTTTACAGTGTCCAGAAAGTATGCCTACAAGTAGCCGCAGGTTTCCTCTGGATAGCCCTGTACAGAAGCGCGCCAGGTTACGAGATGGTCCTCTGAAGGCCTCCCTCGCGTGAGTCAAGTTCCACCTAGCCCTGTGTTGGGCTTGGGTGTCTTGGGTAATTAAGTTGTTTGCAGTTGATGCTGTAAGTGGAAGAGCCGGCTCTGGACCATAAAACGGTTGTTTTGAGGCCAGTCGGGCTAACTTATCGGCTTTTTCATTGCCTATTATTCCAGCATGCCCTTTAACCCATACAAGCTCAAGGGTATTGCTGTTTGTTACTTGCTCTACTACCTGGTGACACTCGGAAACCAGCCAGAGGTGACTTTGTATTGATCTAGTGTCTGCAGAGCAGCTCTGCTGTCACTGGAGATTCTGATGATTTTATTCTTTATGCTGCGCATAAGAATAGTTTTTGCACTTGTCGTTATGCCTGCTAGTTCTGCCTGAAAGACAGTTGATATTTTCCCTAGTGGTTGGCTGATATGGAAGTTCAGTTCTTGGGAATAGATACCTGTGCCTGTTCCTTCCATTGTTTTAGATCCATCCGTGAAGATGGATATGTCTGGTTGGGATGCCACTTCCACATCAAGGAAGATGTGGTAGTTTTTCCCTAGTATGAATCGAGGGATGAGTGAGTCAGATCGTCCTTCTAGAATAGGTAGTCGCTTGACTGCCTCGCCCAGAATTCGAGAGTGACCCACCTCAGTCCCTTTCCTGTTCAACAACCCTTTATTTCTCAGACGCAAGGCTGCCAGTGTGGCCTGCTCTCTCACGTGGAGATCCAGTAGAGGCAGACCCAGGATGGCTTCCATGGCGGCTGTAGGGGTTGTTCATATTACGCCCGTGCACGCAAGGCACGCTAGTCTTTGCACATGGTTTAACAGTGCTTTGGTTGTGGATAGTCTGGTTCTAGGCCACCAGACAATTGCTCCATTTCAGTGTACATTCAAGTTAAGAAGTATTTAGCCGGTAAATTTAAATATTTGAAATTGGTCCTTGAACCGCAAGACAAGTACTTTCTGGTTGACTGAACGTTACTTATCTAATTACTAAATAGAATTAATAGAGACGTTGTTGATGCAAAAGAATTATCCATTACGTTATTACTGTCAACTGTCAATATAAATTTGATTTATGAATGTACCAAAATAAATGTTGTTGCGTGATTTGCTGAAAATTTTGCCTGTTCAAATAAAATTCTATTAGTTCCCATATTTTCCGACTATTTTGTTTGCTTCGGTGAGCTGTAATCTGTATGTAAAAAAAGGTAATCAAGAACATTTGAATTGCATTGAAATAATGGTCATACCTTCTCGTAGCGATTGTTGCGCCATCTGCTAACAGTTGGTAGTACTTTCAGTTCATATGGTTTCCATAGATGGCATCTAAAGACCTGCAACTACCCCTTTTTATCACTCACCCCTACAACAAATTATTGCTATAAAATTTAACACATTTTATTATTAATATATTTTATAAATACAAATTCAATATAATCCTAGTAACAAAAATCATCCGAGAGAGCGTTAAGACTTTTTCGAAAATCCGACATTCGTATTACGTCCACCATCGTATTCGCCGTTCGATAATTTCTTCGTCAACAATCCGTTAACTATAAAAACACAGGGGAGGGGTCAGTTTTGCCATTAAAAATTTCGCGGGCATACAAACGTTTTATGGCGTCTCGGTTCTGTTTTTCCAATTCCTCCGTACGCTGTTTGGTGGCACGTAAATCGCTTCGTAACTTAGAAATTTCCTCCGAATTATACAAAGATCGATAATTGGCAAATTCGTGTGCGATCCTCTCCAAATCGGCGGCCTGCCCTTTAATTACGTCATCCTTACACGTCAACATTTCCTTAAGTTGATCCATCTCGTTCGCTAACGTGTCGTATTGAGCGTTAAAGTTGACTAAGAGTCTGTTCGCTTCCAGTAGATCTTTACCGATTTCGTCGTTCGTTTTTGTCTTTTGCGCTATAATCATCGTTGCGTCCTGTATATCACGTCTTAGTTCGTCCTTAAATCGTACATTTAGTAACGGCGAGCTAAGCTATCGCATGAAACTTACCGTCAGTTTCTGCATTGCTCCAACATCGTTTTCTTTAACCGACAACGTCGACCTCAACTCCTTACAGGTGTCTTCGAGCTTTAACTTCCCGATTCGTAAAATATCAACTTCGTGCTTTAACTCTGTAATCGACCTAAAAAAAGTAATATCGTACAAAAAGCGGACGGAAACACGTTCTACCTGTGACTCCTCTCGTTATCGATTCGTAAATTCTGAACGGACTGCATTAACTGAAGACGTGCGTCGTTTTTCAACACGTTCTCCTTCTTCACGAGTTCCAAATTTGCAAGCAATTTGTGGTGACGTTTCGTTAGTTTCGAAAGTTCCACTGATATGTTAGTTTCGGTATGCCGAATTCGGGACAGGAACGTCTGTAAAATAAGCTCGAGATCTTTGTAAAATTGTTTCTCGATCAAATTATTCTTGTTTAAGGCGGTTTTTAGTAGCGACTCGGTTTCGAATAATTGATTTTTCGTTAACGACAGTTGCCCGCTTAAGTTTTTATTAAAAACCTTTAACTGGGATATGCTGTCCGTCATTTCCTCGACTAACTCCTTGTGGTTTGTAAGGGAAAGGTCGATCGTTAATAATATGAGCGATTTTAAGCGAGACTTTTCGTAAAATATCAGTTTACATTTTAAATCGTCTGCGTCCAGTCTTATTTGCCTAGAAACTAAAAGCGTAAAATTTGATCGTTTAGTTCGACTTACGTTTGCTTTTTCGAGATTTGATTTAATAGGTCGAGAATCTGCGGTTGAAATTCGTCAAAAGTGATATCGAGAAGTTGTTCGTGTCTCATTCGATCGAACGTAGTCCAGTCGATTAACGTGGTATAGTTGAAGGAGTAATCCAAAGCGTCGCGAATCTTTATTTTCTATAAGGGAACGTTTTCCGTACGATCATATCAACAGTAAATATACGTACCATCGCATTAGGTAATTGCGAAATTAGGAATGTGACATTCTTCTGAGTGGAAGACTTTTTTGCATAGAAAACATCGACCAAATGTGAATTGTTATAAATAGTGTTGCCGCGATCATTTTCAAGGCGATAACTTGACGAACAGCTACTTCCGATATCAGGTAAACTCATTTATGTTCAGAAATAAGGAAAATTAAACGAAAGTATACAAATAATAAACAGTTTCATTCATAACCTCAATTTCAAAAATCATAAATATGTACCTGAAGTTAGCGTCTAATGTCACACACGAAAATTTGACAACGTTTAAGGCCGCAATCAGCCAGTCATAATTACCAACCATAACAAATGCTCTAAAATAGTAATAAAAGTAGATTCACTCGAATCTCGATGCAGGTCATTGCTGCAACGTTATGTGCAGTTTTGTTGCACTGCAATGAATTGCAGCACCATGCAATTTTTTTTCAGTTGTATTGGATGTGAACAAGTTGGATTTTATTTTTCGCCAACTTAATTTAATATTAATATGTACTATTAAAAGTCCTGTAAACCAAGTGTAAACCATACATTGAGCGTAATTCTAACCAAATACGTAGCTTACCAGGGCTTACTGATCAAAAACTATCCTAAACGATTTATTAATTAAGAAATATAAATGTTAAGATACCTGTGCCAACCATTGAACTGTACGCTATACGCAACTGGAAAGGAAAGGCGCATTAGGCCCGTATGACACGAGACTAAATTTAGTACTAAATAGCAGACAAGTTGTACATGCGCAGATTCAGTACGACCTGGTACATTAAAATACAACCTATTCTAATTTCTTGTAGCAAAACAAGATTCAACACTAACTTAAGTAGGTACTAAAAAATTCGCTTTTGTGGCAAACGGGACTTTCATATTTCCAAGCTTTTGAACATTTTAAATATACCCGCGCACAACTTGTTCACTATTTAGTACTAAATTTAGTCTCGTGTCAGGCCGTAGTAACACCTTTGTTTATAAACAAGAGTAACACTAAAGCCACAGCCAAGTTAGGCAAACCCTCAAAGAATAGATATCTATCTTTTTCTATTACACGCAACGGCACACAAACGATGACACGGAGCATAAAATGCAGGTGTCAAGTAAAAAAAATACGTTGCGATAGTTATCTCTCTCGTCTGTTCTACTACCGCAACAAGTTAGAAGGCGACAGAAGTTAGTATCCATTCCGCATCTGTCTTTGTTAGCTTCAACGCCTACAATGCATTGAAATGGTCCGTATCCCTTCCAGTTGCTTATAGCATACAGTTCAATAGTACCAACAAGGGAGTTAAATATATCCTGAAGATAAGTAGGATTTTACGGAAAGACAGAATGACAAAGCAGAGAGAAGGAAGGTAAGGCAGGGGAGGATAAGACTTGAGGAGCTAGAGAGGGCCTTGGAAAAAATAAAGAGGAGGAAAGCAGAGGAGCCGGATGGATTACAGAGTGAACAATGGAAATTCACAGGGGAAAAAGGCGAAAGGACAGATTTTGAGGCTGCTCAACGAGATATGGGGTCTGGGAGAAGGGTGGATATACAAAAAAGGTCGTGGATATTTGAGAAACTACTAAAAAGTGTGATGCTATATGGGAGGGGGGGGGGGGTTGCGGATGGGAGAAAAGGGAATAGTTGGAAAAGGTACAGCGTAATTATATTGGAAGTGGGTGTTAAGACTGTATAGAGAAACCCCGGGGTATGTGCTAGATGAATAGGATAAGAATAGAAACAGAAAGAGAAGCAATAATAGTCTATGAAGAGAAGATGAAAAGTAGAAACGAAGGGGGGATTCTGAGATGCTGTTGGAACGAGGTAAAAAACAGGAGAATACGACACGGACAGGATGAAAGGAGACGTTACTACACGAGAGAGCTGGTTGAGATGAGGAGGGAAGAGGGATGGAGGATTGTAGAGGATATGGTAAGGATAGATGAGGATGTGCAAGCGCAAGAAAGACGGTCGTGAATAAAGGAGGGGCGATATAATGGAAAATTTAGGGAACTAGAGACGTTAGAAATTCCAAAGTATCTGAGGGATAAGGGTGGAATAGAAAGTAAGAAGACGATAGCGCGCTTCCAGGCGGGGAATGAGTAAAGAGAAAATAAATACTGGCTGGAAGACGATGAGAGGCGGTGCAGACCGTGCGGGGAAGGAAGGGAGAACATAGGGCATATGTTGGAACAATGCGGAGAGCTGCGACAGCAAAAGGGAGGGAGGATAAGGATACTGTGAGAGAACGAATTGGGGCGGGGATGGACGGAGGAGATGCTGGGGACGAGAACAAGAATGAAAAGGTGTAGAAATAAGTGTATGGATGTAAATATATAAATTCTTGATGTGTAGCGGTAGGGAAGATTTTGTAATTGTAATATATAGTTTGTCCCACGAGAGCTCGAGTGTGACTCATTAGTTATTGGTGTGTCAATTAACGCAAATTATTAGGTTGTCTTTGTCATACTTACAAAAAGTACCTAATGGAAAAAAGAGCGAATATAAAAAATATATCTTCTAACGTTGGCATTGTAAATTACGTAAACGTACGTTGAGTATGTATCGTAGTGTCAGCTGTCAAATTGACTGTTATTGTTAACCTATATTTGCTTTATAATGTCGATAGTTAAAAAGTCAATCGCAGATTATGCTAATGAACGTACTCGAATATTTTGAGAACGAACGCGATCGCGGTGGATCAAATTTACCGTTAACATGAATAGTTTAGAGGTAAATAAGAGGACACTAAATTTATATTTTGGTACATTTGAAGTTAGAAAATTAAAATGCCCTATAGAAGATAGCTAAGACAAACGTTTTAATTTATATCGTTCGGATAGTTTATAGGTATGAGTCACACTCGAGCTCTCGTGGGACAAACTATAATACATTAAACCTGACTGATTGATAGGATCTTGCTAAAACGTCTCTTAAAAGACTAAAGTACATCATCAACGAGGGACAGCACCCGAAACACCAATGGAGGACGCAGAAATTTGATTTAAACCACACTAACTCAGTAGGTGTTTTCTTTTTGCACCGCCACAGGGTTAGGTATTAAAGGCACAATAATAAAGTAATTGAAGTGCCTTGCGTCAGAAGACATTTCTGCCTCAGGTTAATATTCAACTTAAATAAAGCTTTTAAAACGAATAGGGTTATTGAGAACTGAGTCAAATTATTTTTATAAAACGAATGGTGTGTTATTGACAGAGCTGACTTAAGTCTACCACAACATGCAAAAAGAAAACACCTAGTGTTGCCAGCTTAGGGGTGCTCCCTTACATTTAGGGTTGTTTGTGTTTTGGTAGGTATTTTAGCGTGTTTTTGTTTGAGGTTTGTATAAATTGAACCAGTGCCGGATTTAGGGTACTTGCGGCCCTAGGCCAAATTAACCCGAGCGGCCTCCGCCCCGGCCGCCCCTTAGGTGGAAAATTGAAATGTACCTTATTTCAATCTCACATTAGAATAAGTGAGTAGTTGGGTTAAGCATAAAGCACATTTCATATTAATAGGTTTAATACATAACGTTTACTTTAATTTTACTTTTTAAAATTGGTAAATGTTTTTTTTTACAAAACCCTGCGGCCCTCTTTTGCTTGCGGCCCTAGGCCGCGGCCTAGTCGGCCTAGTGGTAAATCGGGCACTGCATTGAACAGTGGCGTATTTAACGGGCGTGCGAGTCGTGCGGCGCACGACTAGGCCCTCGCAAAACGAGGCCCTCAGGCCCTCCAAAAAATAAGATTAATGATAATAAATTATACATAATATGTATTACATTTTGTGTTTTTTCCATAATATAATAACTAGAAAACTAGACCTTTTTTTACCATCTATACAGGAAGGGCCATTGAAAAGGAAACACGCCTGTTTTGGGACACTTAGACCAGTTTCTTAAAAAAACGCTCGGACACGTCGATTTTTTATTTTTGAGGGACAACTTTTGATGTCAAAGGAGGAGGCACACTTTTAATGAGGTTTCCAAAATTGACGGAATTTGATGAAATTTTAGTATATTGTAGATATCGACTTTCTGACCAAAAAGTCTCATGGGCCCAAAGCGATCCTATGGCTGGTTTCCGAGATACAGTGGCGGGTATGGGGTATCTTGAAAAACAGGAATTAAATTATAAATACCATAAAAGGTTGACATTTTCTTTAAAAAAGTAATGCAAGTAATTTAATTTGATCTTGGGCGGCTGTCTAGGATGTCAGGTGCTGATTTTTTTTGTGTACAGGGTGTGCATTGTACAGGGTGTACAACTAAGAAAGGAGGCCGGCCATAACTCAGAAACTATTTGAGATAGAACAGTGAAATAAAAAATCTTATAATAAATGTGGCCAAGAGAAAATGCTGGAAATTGTTTTCAATTCCATACCATTGCCAGCAGAGGGCGTTTCTCGGATTTCAATTTGAAATTCCCATTTTTTGGGCAATTTTCCTCAGTAATGCATTTAAAAAAATATATTCATTGTGAACTAGTGATCAATATGTAAAACTTTGTTTAATGAATTTTTACGATTGCTGTCAAAATAAAGGGACGGGGATCTAAATTACGTGTTACTAGAAAAAATCATGTAACTTCGAAACGGGTTGCTTGAATTTGTCAATATTGGTCTCGACGTAAAGAGAATACTTGATATTACCCAAAAAATCCAAAACCACAACAATTTCTTATCTCCGTCTACCAATAGAGGGCGCAACTTGTAGAAGGAACAAAACGGCCGACTTTTCTAAAAAAATTCAAATGCTACCAAATATTTTTTTCCATGCTATTGGAAGGAAAATTCATAAGGGAGTAATATAAAAAAAAATTATCTCAATAGCTTTTATAGTACCGAAGATATAGTCAAAAATGTGGTAATATAAGAGGCAATTTGAGGTATAAACAAATCGTAACAGCACGCCAAAATTCATTAAACAAAGTTTTACATATTGATCACTAGTTCACAATGAATATATTTTTTTAAATACCTTACTGAGGAAAATTGCCCAAAAAATGGGAATATCAAATTGAAATCAGAGAAACGCCCTCTGGTGGCAATGGTATGAAATTTAAAATAATTTCCAGCATTTTCTCTTGGCCACATTTATTATAAGATTTTTTATTTCACTGTTCTATCTCAAATAGCTTCCGAGTTATGGCCGGCCTCCTTTCTTAGTTGTACACCCTGTACACAAAAAAATCAGCACCTGACATCCTAGACAGCCGCCCAAGATCTAATTAAATTACTTGTATTACTTTTTTAAAGAAAATATCAACCTTTTATGGTATTTATAATTTAATTCCTCTTTTTCAAGAAACCCCATACCCGCCACTGTATCTCGGAAACCAGTCATAGGATCGCTTTGGGCCCATGAGACTTTTTGGTCAGAAAGTCGATATCTACAATATACTAAAATTTTATCAAATTCCGTCATTTTTGGAAACCTCATTAAAAGTGTGCATCCTCCTTTGACTTTGTCAGGTCAACCCCCTTTAAATAGGGAAAGGGACTCGAGCGGCCCCTCATTTGAAGCGTCTTTTAATTCCCTATTCGACAGTATGATCGAAATTAGTTTTATTCAATTTTTTTTCGCCCCCATGAAAAGCACCCTCCAGATTAACTAAGGTGGGGGTGTTGTTTAAGAAAAATCCTGAAATATGCCGTTCAAAAGGTCAAAGGTGGCGTGTTTCAGGATTTTTCCTAAACAACACCCCCACCTTAGTTAATCTGGAGGGTGCTTTCCTTTCCAATGGCCCACCCTGTATAATGTGGCCCTCCCTACTTTTGCACGACGAGGCCCTGGACCTTAAATACGCCACTGGCATTGAACTGTACGCTATAAGCAACTGGAAGGGAAACGGGCTATTTCAATGCATTGTAGGCGTTGAAGGCAGACAAAGGCAGATGCGGAATGGGTACTTCTGTCGCCTTCTAGCTTGTCGGGGTAGTACAGCAGACGAGAGAGATAACTGCTGCAATATATATTTTTTATCTGTCACCTGCATTTTATGCTCCGTGTCATCGTTTGTATGACGTTGCGTGTAAAAGAAAAAGATAGAGATACCCATTCGTTTGGCTTCAGTGTTACTTATGCGCGTTTCCTTCCCAGTTGCGTATAGCGTACAGTTCAATGTTTGTATATCATCATTGATTATACACACCTGTATAATCAATGATATCATTAAATACACAGAAACATTTTTTCTTACAAATTATTTGAATAACAAACCTCTCAACCATCCCATTGATTAAATTCCATCGGTTTTTAAGGAAATGGTTGAGAGTGTTTTATTATAATATTTATAATTAGCTTAAATTAGGCTGCCTGAGTTTGGGGGTTTATTTCAAATTTAAGTTTAAAGTCACTAAATATTCTAAAGTACCGCAACCTTATGTTCCAATGAGTTAGAGAGAGAAAGCTAATTTTAACCCCAAAATGGCGGAAAAATGACATCTGTGTTTGACATACGATGAAAATTAGTATTTTACTCTTAGACCATTGGTCTAAAATTTTACTATTACTAAGTTTGACGTTTGATACTTGGTTTGAAACGCGGCAATTTGAAAAACATCATAAACTTGTAGTTTTCCCATAGACAGGCTCGTCTTCTTATTCTTACACACTACTTGCTGTATTTTTTAGTTATCCTTTTCTGCGATTTAAATAACGATTCTAAAATGAAGTATTAACACGACAAAATAAAATGTCAATTTTAAAAACGTATGTTAGGTTCGTTTGGCAAAGTCCCAAATTTTTTATCTTTCAATTAAAACTGTACCTTTTAATAACAATGACAATTAATTTTTAAGAAATATATTGATAAGTATCTAATGTTAGTTTAGTTTTTATCAAACACTTCATAAAGTCATTACATTTTCTAGTGACTAGCTGACTAGGTCTTCAATATTTGAAATTGCCGCCAAAATTTTAACCCCAAAATGGCGAACGTTGCGGTACTTTAGAATATTTAGTGACTTTATTTAAGTTGTTTTCTCAACGCCATCTTGGAGTTAACGTCAGAAGTTATCTGGAAATGGCAACACTGCCGGCTACTTCATATACGTAAAATTTAAACAGTTTAATTCATAACCTAACTTTCAATTCGTCAGCTACTATTTGAAAACGTGTTTTTAGTATACAAACGAGAAAATAATTTGAAGTAAAAACCAAAACTTGTGGGTACGTAAACAGTTCCCTTTTGTTTACAATTTTTCCTAACCCCACAAATAAATTTCAGGAATGTCACAGGTCGAGGAAGTTCTGATAACTTCTTGTAAGACCTCCTTACAAGTATGGAGTTCGCAAGGATCCGGATCGATGAACACTATACACACGTACAAGAACACCGGAGAAGTTGTGACAAATTCCCTAAACCTGATTAATAATCGACTGGTATTAACGGCGCATCAAGGTAAACCTTTATTACATGTTTGGCCGATAAACAGTCCCGACGAGATTAAAAATCCACGATTTATCCTACCCGGTCCGGCAAATGTTTGCCAAGTTACACCGGACGGTTACTATTTGGTGGCGGGTATCAATAGAACGTTATACGTATGGCAAATATCTTCGGGAATTTTACTTACGGCACAGGAAATACATTTATGCGCCATCACGTGTATAGCGTTCTCACTTAATTCGTCTCATATATTAATAGGAGCAGCCAACGGTTGTGTACTTGTCTATAATTTCGTCCACCTTATTTCCGTCGACGATACCCATTACGCACAAAAGGAGCTCGGAAAAGTGAAACCTACGCACAACATTTTACATCATACAAATGCGGTCACCGATATTTACGTCGAACTTACCAACATTAATCGACGTTTCGTAACCTCGTCCTTAGACAATAGTTTTTTCATTTATAATCTACACGGCGGCGAACCTTTACTTCACGTCATCTGCAACGAGCCGATAACGTCGATGAAGGTGGACGTTACCTTTTGGAACATTTACCTCGGTCACTCCGGAGGTGACATAGTTCAATTTTCGCTTCGAAACTCCGCGAGTGGACTGGTTCACTTTACCGCGCCGAGCGACCACTTACGTTTCTCCGGCCACGGCGATCGTATCAATTGCATCAATTTGAACAGAACAAACGAGATATTAGTGTCCGGTTCGGACGATCGCTGTGTAATTGTGTGGAACGTGGAAAGTAAACAAATTTTAAACAAACTAGAACTAAAAACGTCAATTACCAACGTAAAATTTCTCTTAAATACCAATTTGTTTGATCCACTTTATCAACCAAAGTTTATAGTAAAAGAATTACAACGTAACTTAGAGGCGAGTACGTATAAATCGTACGAATGCTGTGTATATCAAGATACAAGCTTTACGTGCCAACGCAATGATGGAAAATATCCAAATTCGGACGAAGTCGAGTCTTTAAGGAAACGTCTCCATTTTGTATCGCATGTAAATCATCGTTTAGTCAAGAAGCTTAAATCGGGAACAGTGTAATTCACAATATATAATAATAAACAATTACTTGTATTACCAACACTATTATTTTGAGCCACATTACCAGTGAATTTTGACGTTATTTCATCGTACTGGCCTGACTAGTCACGTGGTATATTTTGCCTCTTAATGGCGGCCTGACCGTGTTTACCGTTGACTTCATACAAACCCGCCCAAAATTTTGCCTCTTAATGGCGGATGGGCGGAGCTAATCGCTGCTTGTCGTCACTGTGTATAGTAGAGTCACTGTAGAGAAAAGTAGAGTCCCTCTCTAGAGAAAAGAGATGTAGTAGACTATAGTACAGTCAAATAAGTCAATATTTTCTCTAAGAAAGGAAAAAATTCCAGATATGCTGTCCGTTGGTGGAGGGGTGTATTTTTGGGTTATAATGAAGGTACAAAAAAGCCACCTCCGTATCGTGTTCGCTACGAAAATTACAAAAAAGGTGCAAAAAATAGGTTGTCCTTCAATAACTCAAAAAATATCACTTTTAGGGGAAAAAGTGAAAACGGGGAAGTTGTAGAGAATGTAATTTTACGCAAAAATTGTCCTTACAAAAATTTTGTACGAGCACTTGTACTCGAGCTAGATTTTTTTTAAGCGAGGGCTCTTTTTTGAGAAATAAGAAAGTGTCGAGCGCGTCGTATATTTTTTGTCGATAACTCAAAAACGGCGCGTAGGATCGGAAAATGATTCAAATGATAGTTGTAGACAATTTAATTGCCAACAATTTCCTTTTTTTTATTTTTTTTGTACGATCAATATTGATAGAGATATGAATTTTTTAAACATTTATTACGTTGCGGCAAATGTAAGTGGAGAGGGTTACCGCTATAAATAGAGTTAAATTAAGTAATAATTGAGTAATTTTTAATAATAATTGAATTATGAGTTATATGTATGTACAGGGTGGTTCAAATTGTACAGTTTCTTATGGGAACACCCTTTATTTTAAGAGATAGAAAAAAATGGACCAAGGTGCCTGGAGCTTAATTTTAATAAGAAAATCACTGGCGCAAACAGAATTCAGATATCTTTAATCGTTTGGCCGCTAGGGGGCGTTTCTCGAATTTGGTCAATAATATTTAACATAAATGTAGCGAGTGATACATAAAAATTTTGGAAATTTTATTCTCTTTTCAAAAACCCCACAATATAGGTATAGGGTGGTCCGTGTGAAAAAATGTAGTTTAACGTCCCTGTATAAAAATTGTCTATCGCGATGTATTCTACGTAAAAACGTGCTCTAAGAAATGTTTTACCAAAATCAATTATCTTTAATAATGAGAACGTTATGGAGCATTAGAAATCAACCAAATTCGAGAAACGCCTTCTAGCGGCCAAACGATTAAAGATATCTGAATTCTGTTTGCGCCAGTGATTTTCTGATTAAAATTGAGCTCCAGACACCTTGGTCCATTTTTTCTATCTCTTAAAATAAAGGATGTTTCCATAAGGAAGTGTCCAATTTGAACCACCCTGTACATAATATATATGATTACTTAATTGAATATAATATTTTGTAATTAACGCTTTGCATCGAATGCCAAAGTAGACTGACGTCACTATGTGTCGGCGCGTCTGCAGCTCACCATACTGCCCGCGACGGCGGGCCCTTTCTTGTGTACTATTCGCCCTATAAATATGGTCCCGTACATAACGATACCTAAATGTATGCAGAATCACTGGAAATAATTGAAAAAATTCTCAACAATTGTTAAGAACATTATTTTTAACATTGTAAAAGACTCAAAATTTCGTGTTGCCCAAAAATTGAAAATAGCGAGCATTTTCAATAATTCATTTCATAGCACAACACTACTTACTAAAAATCGAATTTGAACGTAATACTTTTGTCGCAAATTTTATTACCTTTAATTTTGATCTGATACATTTTCTTCGTAAAATCAATAAATAAACAGATATCGGCAAAAGAAAAAGTAAAAGCAGGGGCGGCATTTAGGGAGGGCTGAGGGGGGCGGCCGACCCCCCCAAGAATGTGGGCTGGACTGTGAGGGATTAAACCTCAATAAAATAAAATTGAACTGTCTGTTTAAACACAAAAGAAAAAAAATTAAGCTAAACTTTCCATTATAAAATAATATATACTTATTAATACATATAGCTATATAGGTACCAATTTTATTGAAATAAAAAAAAATGGAGAAAAAACTATTCGTTGCCCCCTTCAACAAACCATTGAAATGCCGCCACTGAGTAAAAGGATGACTTGTCTATCATTTCTTCAAAAAACACCGCTTTTCGAGGGTGTTTTTTAATTACTTATCACATCCGCATACCAACTTATACAGGGCGTTACAAAAGGTGTAGCGCGCTATGCATATCCGGATCCAGATTGTACATATAAAAATAAGTCTAAAATGTTTTTATTGATTTTTATGATTTCGGCCGTAATCAGCCATTTTGTATTTACTTGAAATTAATTATTATTTCAAAAACCCTTCAAGACATTTTTATGAAATTTCACATACCTATGTCTTCCTTTCTCAGAATTAAGTCTAAAATTTCCAAAAATATTTTCTTTCCAAAATTATCAATTTTCGAAATGGCGGACATTCAACCATTTTACAGCAAAATTCCATGAAAACTACTAAATAATATTAAGTATTAACAATAAAAGTACCTACTAAAAATATTGTTTCTTGCACAATTTGAAAAAAAAATAAATTTACAATTTGGAAATTTTCGACTTCTGAGAAATGAAGACATATGCCAAATTTCATAAAAACATGCTGAAGGGTTTTTGAAATAATAATTATTTTCAAGAAAATACAAAATGGTTGATTACGGCTTAACTATAAGACGAAATCATAAAAATGTTACTGAATCCGATGCGCCGTTTTCGAGTTATCGACGAAAAATGCATGACGCGCTGAAAACTCAAAAATACACCCCTCTACCAATGGACAGCCTATCTGGAATTGATCCCTTTCCGAAATTAATTTTGACTGGGCTACTAGGAGCGAGTGGCTAACTCTAATAGGAAGAAAGTAGAACTATTGGTAGCGCCATCTGTAGTTGTTTCCCCATTATTTACTTTCCTACATGCAAGTGTGGTTGATGTCCTGGCTAATTTAAAGCGGGAATTTTTATTTTTGTTTTACATCATTCATCAATAATGAAACTGAAATGAAATGGCATATTCTCTCAAAATCGATTATTTCCCAATTTGAGAGGTAGAAGAATTAATAAAGTACACAATAAGTAGTAGGACAAAAGCATTAAGAGTAGACCAAAAAAAGGGGAAATAGGGGACCTAATTCGGGTATTACCAATTGCTTCGGAAATATGTAGGATCAACGTAAAATAAAGTCCCCTCGATTACCTGCTGTACTAGACGGAGGGCGGAGTTTAAGGTCCGATGTTACAGTTTTTTACTTAAAGTCGAAAACGGTGGATCCTAGCAAAAAAATTCTTTACATAAAACTGAAAGCTTATTAAATTTGCTACAACTTTGATTCTATACATAATTATCAAAAAACTCCCCGTTTTTGAGAAGAAGCTATTTGACGGATGGACGAATTGTCAGGTGTGGCATTGAGAAGGCTAGTTCTGAATCTTTTGTAGTTGTGATTGGAAACGATGTTGACCTCGTCGTACTGCTGATTGAACTTACTCCACCAAATAAAACCGTCTTTTTTATGAAGCCTGGGAGAGGAAACACCGAGACGAAGGCTACAACATTTAAAAAAATTAAAAAAATGCTCGGAGCAGATTTTGAGAAAATCGATTTTCAATTTTTGCCAAATTTTGGGAACCAATATTTGGCCGCGTTAAATGTTTGTTCGTTATCAATTATATTATAAGTAAAAGTTCTGTCCATCCTTTGGCTACAATTTTCAAATTTTAATTAAGTTTAAGCGGTTTTTGAGCTAGACCCCAAAAAGGAAAAACTTGTTAAATGATAATTAGTTAAAGCGACATGTTTCGGGATCATCTGATCCCATTATCAATTCTTGTCCTGATGATGCCCCTTACGAAAGTGGACGAAACGTTGACTTTCTCCTACCCCCGGAAGTCGTCTTTTATCTTACTGACTCTGGCCACGGAAACCTCCGCTCCGACAATAACTTGACTAATCAACTTAACAATGTCCAGTGAAGAAAGTGCAAACACTAATGGGATATTGCAAAATATGCCAACAGGCCTTTGGAATATTTGTGTCGACCATGCCATGAAGGTAGAAGACATGTACCTACAGAGAAAAGAACAAATTAGCTGATGTCTGCATAGAACCGTTGGTAATAAATTTGAATGAGGATGGTTACGAGAATAACGCAACCTTGAGGATCTTGAAGAAAATAGTGATAATGGTTGGGTGAGTATACAAATTTTTCCACAATAAATGAAAATAAAAGCGTTTCTTGATTTTTACCATTTCGCCCCCAATCAGAGTACTTATAAATACGTTAATTTCTTGTGTACCGTTTAATGTTTGCCGCATTGTAAGAATATAGTGGCTTATTGTAGCAACCCCACGAACTGCACTGTTGCGGCCATTTCATTCTGCAATACGTATCTATATTATATAATTTCCTAAAGCTGTTAAAATTTTGTTCAAAGTGATACAATCTCGATTATCGTAATTTTCTTTTACATGAAAATTAACTAGACAGAAGATTTTTCATTATTACAATAGATTGGCGTTTTTCATATTGACGTGAACAATCATGTTTTCTAGAACGGAATTCGGTACCAATATGAAATTACATTTAGCTACTTAGTTAAATCAAAGAACGTAATATATACGTATATATTACGTTCTTTGGTTAAATGAAATGTAGGCAAATCAATGGAAAATTTATTATTCGCAAAAGAACTATAAAGGCATTCGCCTACGTTCTCAAATTGTTACACGAGGAAGAGCCGCATAAGCTTTAGTAAACATAGTTAATAAAAAAATTTATTATTTTTCAACCCCATCTACTGCTCTCCCCTCAAAATTGTTTGACCACAAGTTAAGCACTTTTTTGGAAAATATTTTGGAGGCAAAAGATAATTATTGTTGCCATACTTACTTAGTATTAATTTTATTTCTACAAACAAATCTAAAGGTCGGTATTTATTCATAAACTAAACAGGAAATGAATAATGCTTACACACGCCAATACTAATTTGTAATTATTATATCTTTTGTAATAATAATTTATACTCATTCACATCATTCATTCAATTATACACTAAAGTGTGTAGTCATTTTGCCATTTTACGTAATTTAAGAATTATAAAAAATAGATATAATACACATGGGCGTCCATAAGGAGGGGCAATAGGGGGCAGTTGCCCCCCCCCCCTCCACGCTGGACTCGGACTCTAAACAGTAATAATTTATTAAATAACGAAACTTTTAATTTAAATAAAACTAATTGTTCAATCTTCCCCCCAAATTGCCCCCCCCCCTCCCACCTTTACATTGGATCTCTGTGGCATTTCTCTATTTTCCCTCGCAGAATCCGCGGGACAGACTAGTCCTGTCGTTAGTGTGAGATTGTGAGACCTCGTCTCTACACACCTGGGTTAGTTTATTTCTCAAAGAATCCGACATCGCCATATACCTACACCCCATTGTCGCAGGGGTCGCACGTCTTTTTAGATAAGGATCTGCGTGCTTGCCAAGCATGTAGGTGCCAAAACACCCTCCTTGTGAAGCTTCACCTTAATATTTCCAGATAGGTAGACGGGAAATGTGAGGAGGGGTAGTCCGGGAAGACACAAGGGAAATTTGAGAATTTGATAGGAATTTAGGGGCCTCGTCTCGCCCGTTTTGCCCATTGATCGCCTTCTACGATCTCCAGGACGGGAGTGGGCCAATTCTACTCCCGAACCCACAGGGGAACGATTTGTATTATTAGGGAATTCCAGAAAGTAAGTTTGTAAAAAATTAATTCTTAACCCTTCCAAGCGAATTTTCTCATTTTGCCCCCGCTTGGCAATCAGTTGAAGAAGAGAAACAAACGTTCAATGAACTGATGTCACAATTAATAATAGAAGAAGAGCTTATTTAACAGTAAACAAATAATTTCTAAACATGATAAATAGTATATTAAAGTATGAGTGGATAAACAGGTCTTTAAAACACGCGCGAGTTTTCAAGCACGACGGCGTAGCCGGAGTGCTTGAAATAGAGCAAGTGTTTTAAAGACCTGTTTATCCACGAATACTTTACGCTATTTTTTTATTGGTTCACTTTGAAATCTGGTATTAAAATGGAAATAAGAACTAATAATGTGAAATGGTTTAATTCGTTGTCGTGGAAATGAGAAGAACGGAAATGTTTGATTAAAGGTTTTGAATTTCTTAGTACCTAATTCATATTTTATTTGACGTAACAAGGTACTCCTGTCGGAAGTGTCAGATCAATAACCAATAGAATTCGCGTTTTTCAAATTGGTGATGTTGCCATGGCAACTTTAAAACACGCGCGTTTTTGAAAGTGCGATTTAAACACGCTGGGGCGTGGTTTAAAAGGCTAAAATAGAACACTAATAAAAAAATATAGTTCCAACTATAATAATTATAAATGCGTTTCGGTCACGTGAAATGCAATTGCAGAAGTAATGGGACGTGTAAAAGCTCGGCAAATGAATGATATATGAACAAAATATGGTACTGAACGTTATATGTATATGGTTCCCCCTCCCTTTAATTTAACGCCAATCGTAAAAATTCAATAAACAAAGTTTTACATTTTGATGACTAGTTTACAATGAACATATTTTTTCAAATTCATTACTAAGGAAAATTACCCAAAAAATGGGAATTTCAATTTGAAATCAGTGAAACGCCCTCTGGCGGCAATGGCACGAAATCAAAAATAATTACCAGCATTTTCTGTTGGCCACTTTTATTATTTCACTATTCAATCTCAAATATATAGTTCCTGAGTTGTGGCCGGCCGGCGGAAACGGCCCTGCAGAGGATGTGGCGCAGGGGGGCGCCGCCACTAGGGCTTTGTTCATAATTTCATTTAAAAAAAACAACATTTCAAAAATGAAAATTAAAAATCTAACCAATTTGTGAAACGGCACAATCTGCAGAGGATAAGTTTAAGGTGAACGAGTTTTATTCACTTCCAGACGTTACAATGTGTTCGTTAACAGTGTTATACAGGGTGTTTTTGGGAGCTTTTGTTAGACATTTCTGGGAAAGTTTTATAGGTATAGCTTTTTGAAAATTTGAACTTACGTGTTACTCTGAAAAGCCGAATCGATGTAAAATATTTTCAAAATGGCAGTATATCCCTCTATGCGCTGGTGAAAACTCGGTTGCCATAAGTACAACGGTTTCCAAGTATAGAAGTCTCAAAGTACCATCTGCATCGGCCATTTTTTTTTGAAAAGTGAAAATAACTGAAAAACCATAAATTATATCAAAGGGACTGAAATTTCACGTAGAATCCAAAAGCAGTAATAATTTCTTAAATAACGAAACTTTTAATTTAAATAAAACTAATTGTTCAATCTTCTCCAAATCCCCCCCCCCCCCCCCCCCTCCATGGTCATCATTTCGTATTGAAAATGGAGATATCTGGAGATCAACTGAAAATCAAGAAGCGGATATTTTTACAAAGCCTTTGTCAAAAATCAAATTTAATGTTTTTGTTGAAAAACTTTGTCTAACAAAACTGTCAGTAAATATTTTTTATTTCTGTTGGTTCATTTTTTTTTTCTTTAAATTTAAATGCAATTTTTCTCCTGTTCCCACCTGAAGAATTTGTGTTGTAAGAATTCTAATTGTATAACGTTTGAAAATATTTGTTGAGGGGGCGTATTATATTTTATAGTTGTGAGGTTCGCAACAGACATAATATTTTTTTAAACGGTCAACAATGATAATGTATACAGTGCTCACCAAAACGTCGGCACCAAATGGATTTTTTTTATTTTTAATTTTTTAAAAAAACTTTTTACGGCAATAATTTGTGCTAGTCTGAAAACCTATTTAGCTCATATACCGAGTGATTTTCACTTAGCTAGGATGGCGTTTTTCGGAATTCTTCAGGGGCACATTTTCTAATAATTGTATTTTCGAGATGGTTAATATTCTTGAAAGAAGAAATCGCATGGTGTTATATCCGGAGAGTGCGGAGGCCAAGGAATTTCCGAAAATCTTCCGATAAATTTATGGGGAAAAAGACAATCAAGAAAATTACGAACGTCAACTGTACTGTGCGCTGGAGCACCATCTTGCTGAAAATACATATTTCTGCGAAGATCTAATGAAATATCCTTTATTACATTAAACAAGACATTCTGGAGGAAATGCAGGTACCTCTTAGAATTAACATTTTCTTGGAAGAAAAATGCTGCAATGGTTTGATTATTAAAGAGTCCACACCAGACATTCGTTTTGAATGAGTATTGGTCGCGTGCTTCTATAACAATACGGGCATTTTCGTCAGTCCACCACCGACAATGCCATTTGACGAAAGTGTAGATTCGTCGCTGAAAAGCGCATGTTTAATAAAATGATCTGTCCTCTTATATTTGTGCTTGAATTCAAAAGCTAAAATATAGCCGAGCGTTTAAATCTCGCTCTTGCAACGTGTCGATAATTTTTGGCTCGTAAGGTCTGAATTTCAAAATTCTTCTGGCCGTTGTGCTGGATACTGGGTTCAGTTGGGCGGTTTCTCGAAGAGGAGTTCGTGGAGTTTCGACAAGAGTCAGCATTACCTGAAGCTGATGTTCTTCAACATTAACCCAAGCATTATGAGGAATTTTAAACTTATTATCAACACTACCCGAACTTTTAAATCCTAGTAATGGTTGAGTGCCAAATATGCCTGTCGCTTGTTGCCGCTTCCCTGTACCTACGTTTTATAATCCTCACCGACAATCAAAATAATTTCGATTTTGTCTCCTGTAGTTAAATAATTATTCATTTTAATTAATTTTTAATCGAATAAATGACTAGGAAACAGAAAATAACAATCTTCAAGGCAACTGTCAATCATAAAAATAATTACGTAATTTTTCTTGACAGTAAAACAATCCACAGCCAAGGGCGCCGCCAAAGAGGGGCCAGGGGGCAATCCCCCCCCAGGAAAAAGAGAAGAGGCAAGTTATTAAAAATAAAAATAAATTTTGTACGAAATCTTGAAAAAAACACCAGAGGCACGAATCCCCAACTTGCCCCCCATGGGAAAATTTTCTGGCGGCGCTCTTGTCCACAGCCGTCTCATATTCTGCCTATTTTGGAATTTAGATAATTGCGAAAAACGCCAAAAATCACTCGGTATATTTGATAGGGGCTACATAGGTTTTGAGACAAGCACAAATTATTGGCGTAAAAAGATTTTTTGAAAAAATCACAAATAAACAAAAACCATTTGGTGCCGAGCACTGTATAGTTTGAAAAAAATGTTTTTTTTTTTTAAATAAAAGTATGTTCTAGTCTAGTAATTTGAATTTATTATTTTTTTATACTCAGCCCAATAATTAAAAAGTATTTTAGAGCACACTCAAAATACTATTTCGTACGGTTCTTCTGTAAGTATTTGCAAAATTCAAAAAAATGCTCGATGTACGTACGTGAATAAATATTTTTTTCACGAATCACTTCCTATACCTACATATTTAATAACATTTATCGATCCGTTTACACGAGTTCGTAAGTTCCCTCAGAATAATTATTATTGTAATTCTGTTCAAACTATTTTGCTTGTAAAAATATAAAAAAGTGCACACGAGTCATAATTCCGAGGTTAACACAATTCCTATGACCTTTCAAATGAAAACAATAGGAAGGACATTGAAAATTAGCTGAGCAATTTATAACAGAAAATATTCAATAAACAGAATGAGACAGAACAAATAATAAATAATAATATTAAGGTAATGGTGTAATGGGCCACTTTTAACTTCATTTGGCGTTTTTTTGCTTGCGGTACCGTATCCATGGGATCTTTCAGTAAATATACCCGTAATCCGTGTCCATATGTCGCGGCGTATTCCTCCCAGTTATGGCTTTCCATGTCAAAATTAAACAATTGCCTATCCTTTAAACTCATACCCTTCCAAAGAAGCTGAGTATTATTATTTCCAAACGTCCATTCGCCTCGCACGAAATAATTGATCACTTCCAAGCGGCTTGAAGCTTGTCGGTACTTTTTGACGGCGCTACAATTTAATCGATTTCATCGTCACGGTTTCGATCTTTGGTAGGTACTTACAAGGGTTTCTGCCCCTGCAGGAGGTTCAGAAAATCGATGATGTAGCCCATACTTACATGTAAAATGTAATGGAGCACTATGAGCATGTACTTATTTGAAGCATATATGGTAAACTTGTGCCAAAATTGGTGAATTGTAGGAATATTATCAACGCTTTTTGAAAGTAATCCATTGGCCACATCTGGAACATCAAATATGTAGTATGGGAAAGTATCTTTTGAACCTACCGCAATATATGGGTTTTTGTGGGGAGCTGACATAGTTGTATATGTTGTTAGTCCTAAAATTGTTATGGTAAAAACATAATTTTGAACGCCTATTTTACTTATTCTTATTCACTTCGGTGTACCAAGCAACAGCTACGATGTTGTTCACAACATAGTCGGCGGGTACGACTTCCAAAACTTTTTTATAATTAGCCTCAATCACATGAACCAACCCCAACTCTATACCAATGTAAAGCCCGGTGATTCCACCAAAATTATCGGTCCATCCCGATATCGGTTCCTTTGCAGTCGATATTACTAAAAAAAATCCATTGAATTTGTGGCACTCAAAGCGGAACCTACCAATGGATGGCCGCACGATCGCGTAAAGCAAACCTTCGGCTTTACGAAACAGCAAATCTTCAGCAATCGCTTTTGTGAACGTGTACGTGTTCGGCCATTTGCCTAAAATACTGCCCCAACAATAAGTACGACTTTTAAGTACCGGGGAAAAACCGCAGGATGGAAGGATAAATGAGAACAAGAAGAGGGGGAGGAGATAGAGGAAGCGATGAGCAAAGTGAAGGCACAAACAGCGGGGGGGAACGGATCTAATCCCAGGAGAGCAATGGAAATATACAGGAGAGAAGTGATAAGAAGGATACCGAGTAGAATTTGGAGAGGAGAAGGTTTTCCAGAAAAATCCAGGGAAGGAATAGTATGGCCGATTTATAAGGGAGGGGATAGAAAAGAAGTAACAAGTTATAGAGGGGTGAGTTTGGCGAACACGGGATATAAAATGTATGCAAAGGATTTGGTGCAGGCATTGGAAGAAGTGTATGACGAGACGAGTTGTAGAACTAAAGTGGGGGTGAAGATGGGAGAGCAATTCTGGACAACAAAAGGGTTGAATCAGGGATGTCCGTTGAGTCATAGCCTGTTTGCCATTTACATAGGGGATCTGGAAGAAGCTATGAGAGGGCAGTAGATAGGAGGGGTGGTCTTAGAAAGATGTAAAGTGTGGGTACTGGCGTACGCAGACGATGTGGCGGTTGTGGCAAAAGATGAGGGGAGGAATAGGAGTTTTGAAAAGGTATTTGGAAAAAAAGGATTTAAGAGACAAAACTAATGATATTTCAAAGAAGGAGAGAAAAAAGATCAAGTGAAAAGTGGTGTATTACGAGAGAGGTGGTAGGTATGGGGAGGGAGGATGTGGAGTTGGTAATGAGGGATAAAGACGTGCAGGGACAGGAGAGGAGAACAAAAGTAAGGGAAGGGAAATATAATGAACAATATGAAGGAATAATGGTAGACGGGATACCAAGATATCTGAAGGGAGGGATGGGAATGGAAGAAAAAAAATAGTAGCGAGGTTTAGGTACGGAAATGAAGAGAGAGTAAATAGGTATTGCAGGGAGGATGAAAGTATAAATTGTGACTGTGTAGAGAAGGGTGGGAGAGCTTGGAACATATGATGAGGGAATGTATGGAGTTGAGAAAGGAGGTAGAATTAGGCGATGGAGGAGACGGGTGATGTGGATGAAGGAAGTGTTGGAGAGAAGGAAGAAGTTAGAGTATATGTAGGTATAATTATGTTAAGTACATTATCTACCTTGGTGTGATCTCCTGTAACTTTGCATCTTCGGTGGTATTGACGAGATTAATCAAACTTTCCGCGTTAATTTCTATCTCGTATTTCTCCTCGTCGATATGATGCCGTGCGGGGAATGTAAAAGCGGTCGAAACGTGCACAAACACCCTCAAATTCGCGACTTTTAGAGCTAATTTGAGCAAATCCCAGGTGGCCCTTACATTAATGTAAGTTGCCGTTTTGAGATCCTCGTCAAATCGTACAGTTGCGGCAAGGTGAAAGATGAAGTTCACCTCCCTCTTCAATACCTCACGATCTTCTTCGTTCAAGCCCAAATTTGGCAAACTCAAATCGCCACAAATTACGTGCACTTTCGCCAAAACGTCTTTGTAATTTATTCTAATATCTTCAAAAATCTGAAAAATAAATTAATTACCTTCGTTTTGAATGATCCTAAGTGACACCTACACATTCCTCAAACATCTTATCCAGTCGCTCGACATAATTTTGCTTTTTGGATCGTACCAGAATGTAGATTCTTTTAATACCTCGACATCTTCTCAGCAATTTTTCCAATAACAGTTTGCCCAAGAATCCAGTTGCTCCCGTTATAAAAACCGTGGCGTCTTTGTAAAACTGTTGAATTTCCGAAAGTCCATCGTCGTCGATTCTCAAATCGTCTTTAGGGTAAATATGCGACTCGAACATTTTCATTCTAACACGTCAAAAATCCTCTACTTATATTAATAGGTTTCAAGGATTAATTACCATTAGCAATATTGTATGTTAATTGAGCAAACGTTAATTGTTAAATGAGAAATGATGGGCAATATAGTTGTTTAAAATATAAGCAAAAGTTATATGTGATGGTGGGGGAAGTGGGAGGTCAGCTAAGAAATTTTGTAAATCATTAGTTCCGTTTGATCAAAGGACCTCAAGTTGCTCAAATGGAAACCCAAATAGGTACCTAGTTCGCGAAATTTTGGCAAAACAAATTATTATTTTCCCCAGCTTTTGACATTTCTTTGGGTAGTTAAATATAATACATAATGTTAGTATCTAATTATAAATTATTTATAACCCAATTACTTTTTTAACGCATTATGTACGTAGGCACGAATATGCAATTTATTCTGAAGGTTTGTTTTTTGTTTTTTGAAATTTATGCTACTGATAACAATTGTGTAAAAATATTAATTACGTAAATTGTTTTTTTGGTTCACCTTAGGACGATGCCAATTTCTCGTTGTGTTACGTTCGCGATTTTTATTCTTTTTTCAATTTTGCGCTGGTCACTGGTGAGCACATTATTATTGCTTGTATTTGCCAAAATGTTTGCGCTATCATCAAAGGGGATTTTGCAAAAAATTAAGTGATCGTAAATTTGTAATTTATTATAATCCTATGGATGCAGTCGATTGATCACATTTTTAGAGATATAGTCCATTGGTTAATGTAATTCCATGGGAAATTTCAATTCTCTGCAATATTCATTAGTCCTACTATCAAAGTCGAGAGTTTTTGTCACCTGATTTTGAAAGGTTTATTTTACAATACATATTTTGATCAAATTTTTAGCATTTGAGAATTGATAAATTGTTCTTATAATAATTATGTAAATTTCAAATGTATATTCGGTAGACATTTGATGCTAATGAATTTTCTTTATAAAAAATTGCTGTAAAAACTTATGATTTTTCAACGTCCTTGACTCTAGGTATCTATGAATGTTTTATTTGTAATCTGAAATTTACTCAAATTTGGAAATCAGGTATATCAGTACGTACCTTCTAAATAAATATTATAATATGTATAATACTGAGTAACTCAGTAACAGAAATTCATTCCATTTGGTTTAATCTTGTGCGATTCACGCTGCTTTCTCGTTGTGTTGACCCAAATTGTTTCGAGATCTTCTTTTGATGGTGTATTTGTATTATTTTTTATTGATGTGTCGATCCATGGTTTATTTAAGTTCTTATAAAACATTTTTCCGTTAGTTGCAAATGTAGCCGCAATTGTGGAGATATTTCAGATGCAGTTGCATATTTTAATTTCTTAATGTTTAGATACATCAGTGTGCAAAAATTCGTACACTTTCTCCCAATAATAGATTTCTGCGACCGGTATATATACCCCAAAATGTTGGATAATCCTCTTCTGCGATAGAAAATGTTGCTGCAAAACCGAAACTGTGGAGATATTTCGGATCTAGTTGAAGATTTTCATTCCTCATGTTTAGATACATCAGTGTGCAAAAATTCGTACACTTTCTCCCAATAATAGACTTCTGGGACCGGTATATACACCCAAAAATGTTGGATAATCCTCTTCTGCGATAGAAAATGTTGCTGCAAAACCGAAACTGTGGAGATATTTCGGATCTAGTTGAAGATTTTCATTCCTCATGTTTAGATACATCAGTGTGCAAAAATTCGTACACTTTCTCCCAATAATAAACTTCTGGGACCGGTATATATACCCCAAAATGTTGGATAATCCTCTTCTGCGATAGAAAATGTTGCTGCAAAACCGAAACTGTGGAGATATTTCGGATCTAGTTGAAGATTTTCATTCCTCATGTTTAGATACATCAGTGTGCAAAAATTCGTACACTTTCTCCCAATAATAGACTTCTGGGACCGGTATATACACCCAAAAATGTTGGATAATCCTCTTCTGCGATAGAAAATGTTGCTGCAAAACCGAAACTGTGGAGATATTTCGGATCTAGTTGAAGATTTTCATTCCTCATGTTTAGATACATCAGTGTGCAAAAATTCGTACACTTTCTCCCAATAATAAACTTCTGGGACCGGTATATATACCCCAAAATGTTGGATAATCCTCTTCTGCGATAGAAAATGTTGCTGCAAAACCGAAACTGTGGAGATATTTCGGATCTAGTTGAAGATTTTCATTCCTCATGTTTAGATACATCAGTGTGCAAAAATTCGTACACTTTCTCCCAATAATAGACTTCTGGGACCGGTATATACACCCAAAAATGTTGGATAATCCTCTTCTGCGATAGAAAATGTTGCTGCAAAACCGAAACTGTGGAGATATTTCGGATCTAGTTGAAGATTTTCATTCCTCATGTTTAGATACATCAGTGTGCAAAAATTCGTACACTTTCTCCCAATAATAGACTTCTGGGACCGGTATATACACCCAAAAATGTTGGATAATCCTCTTCTGCGATAGAAAATGTTGCTGCAAAACCGAAACTGTGGAGATATTTCGGATCTGGTTGCTGCCTCATGTTTAGACACATGAGTGTGCAAAAATTCGTACACTTTCTCCTAATAATAGATTTTTGGAACCGGTATATATACCCAAAAACGTTGGACAATCCTCTTCTGCGATAGAAAATGTTGCTGCAAAACCGAAACTGTGGAGATATTTCGGATCTAGTTGAAGATTTTCATTCCTCATGTTTAGATACATCAGTGTGCAAAAATTCGTACACTTTCTCCCAATAATAAACTTCTGGGACCGGTATATATACCCCAAAATGTTGGATAATCCTCTTCTGCGATAGAAAATGTTGCTGCAAAACCGAAACTGTAGAGATATTTCGGATCTGGTTGCTGCCTCATGTTTAGACACATGAGTGTGCAAAAATTCGTACACTTTCTCCTAATAATAGATTTTTGGAACCGGTATATATACCCAAAAACGTTGGACAATCCTCTTCTGCGATAGAAAATGTTGCTGCAAAACCGAAACTGTGGAGATATTTCGGATCTAGTTGAAGATTTTCATTCCTCATGTTTAGATACATCAGTGTGCAAAAATTCGTACACTTTCTCCCAATAATAAACTTCTGGGACCGGTATATATACCCCAAAACGTTGGATAATCCTGTTCTGCGATAGAAAATGTTGCTGCAAAACCGAAACTGTGGAGATATTTCGGATCTAGTTGAAGATTTTCATTCCTCATGTTTAGATACATCAGTGTGCAAAAATTCGTACACTTTCTCCCAATAATAGACTTCTGGGACCGGTATATATACCCCAAAATGTTGGATAATCCTCTTCTGCGATAGAAAATGTTGCTGCAAAACCGAAACTGTAGAGATATTTCGGATCTGGTTGCTGCCTCATGTTTAGACACATGAGTGTGCAAAAATTCGTACACTTTCTCCTAATAATAGATTTTTGGAACCGGTATATATACCCAAAAACGTTGGACAATCCTCTTCTGCGATAGAAAATGTTGCTGCAAAACCGAAACTGTGGAGATATTTCGGATCTAGTTGAAGATTTTCATTCCTCATGTTTAGATACATCAGTGTGCAAAAATTCGTACACTTTCTCCCAATAATAAACTTCTGGGACCGGTATATATACCCCAAAATGTTGGATAATCCTCTTCTGCGATAGAAAATGTTGCTGCAAAACCGAAACTGTAGAGATATTTCGGATCTGGTTGCTGCCTCATGTTTAGACACATGAGTGTGCAAAAATTCGTACACTTTCTCCTAATAATAGATTTTTGGAACCGGTATATATACCCAAAAACGTTGGACAATCCTCTTCTGCGATAGAAAATGTTGCTGCAAAACCGAAACTGTGGAGATATTTCGGATCTAGTTGAAGATTTTCATTCCTCATGTTTAGATACATCAGTGTGCAAAAATTCGTACACTTTCTCCCAATAATAAACTTCTGGGACCGGTATATATACCCCAAAACGTTGGATAATCCTGTTCTGCGATAGAAAATGTTGCTGCAAAACCGAAACTGTGGAGATATTTCGGATCTAGTTGAAGATTTTCATTCCTCATGTTTAGATACATCAGTGTGCAAAAATTCGTACACTTTCTCCCAATAATAGATTTCTGGGAGCGGTATATATACCCAAAAACGTTGGAATACCCACTTCTTGCGATAGAAAAAAATGTTTTGATGACTACTCTTTAAACAACCATGCAATGACTGCAGCAACATGGTCTACGGTTAAAGCGATCCAAACGTGTTGTCGCTAGCAAGGAACACTTAGGTAAGTGCGACAAACATACATACTCGAGCAGTTCGGGAAGCTCCCAAACCAACTACACCCGAAGAATTACAATTGTTTATTGGCAAAGCGATCTACTACAACGCTTTTACAGTAGATCTAGCAATGAGGTGCCGCCCACATCGTGAGTTGTTGTATTTGAAACCGTTCACTTGGACACAAGCAACCACAAAAGCGTACAACGATATAAAAGGTATCATAATTTCTACACAAGTATTACTGCCATAGGATCCACCTTGGATTGGATTGGATCGGTCTTGGTGCAGTAAAGACCGATTGCCTACGCAAGTCGGACGCTTTCTTCAACTGAACAAAAGTATCCACAAATGGACAAGGAGGCTCTAGTAATCCCTGGGCAGTACAAAAAAATTTCTATTCGCAACACCGAGAAGACGACCTCAAGGAGTATTGCCTTCTTACCATATGCCCACAAAGTCACAGATCTCATTGGGAGGATTCCTCGGAAACACCAAATCAAGGTCGTCTACAATTCGTCTGAAAAAATGTTTCAGATCTTACCCAACTTACCCAAGATAGGTTCGAACCCCTGTCTTCTAAAAATCTTCTTTAAGTTTGTATCATCAAGACTTTACACGACGTTTATAGATATTATTGATATTAATTACAAACAATTAATTTTGGCAATTAAAATTGTTAACATGTATTTTAATATATCAATAAATTTAATTGAACCTCACCCCGTTGGGAGTGGGGGTGAGTTTTGATCAAGTTTTGAAGTTGGTTGAAATTAGAATTCTATAAGAATTGGCATCTTTTGAACAATCCATATTCTCATATTCTGCCTACTTAATTGACTCCTCGTTTAGGCAACTGTAAAAGAACATTTACAGGATTTTTGTGAAAGTAATTCATTGGCAAGGATAAATTACAGTTTTTAGAAGCCACGTAAATAGATATTAATTTTCATTGAAAAATATTTCTCCCATTTGCACGAAAAACGTAAAGATTATTCAACAATATTACTTTTCTGTAAATAATAACAAACACAAAGGAATAATTAGCAATTTCTATGGTTTTTTCCAATTATAAATCTTTAACGAAATCAATATGAATTTTGAAATCAAGTTTTGGTATGTGAAAATTTGAAAATATTCCAAAAATAAAAAGTTTAGTTTTAGCCGTAGTTAAAGAAAAAAAAATGTTTTCTGGTCTTGAAGTTGTTCGGTAAGATAAAACTGACAGAAGATGAAAAAATTTGCTTGAAATCTTGCTTAATTTAGGAATTTTTGAATTTAGACAATTTCGAAAAACGCCATTTTCTAGCTAAGTGAAAATCACTCAGTGTATCTGATAGGGGCTACATAGGTTTTCAGGCAAGCACAAATTATTGTCGTAAAAAGTTTTTTAAAAAAATGAAAAATAAAAAAAAAATCCATTTGGTGCCAACTTTTTGGCAAGCCTAAATTTCAAAATCTCCAATAAATATTTTAACGTAAGTTAATCTAATTAATAGATTTTATGGCATTTTTTAATTTGAAAAAAGTAATTTTGATATAGATGTGTGGAATAGCAAACCATTGCAATTATGTTAATTGAGTTTTGGAGGAGATTGAAATTTGTATAGTAACAAATATGAGATTGCCACAGCCAATTAGGAAAAGAAAACTATAATAATTAGCGATTGTAGTCATTCATTTATAAATTCATTAACAGACCAGAACAAATACATTTCGCAGAGTATGCAAGAAACATTGTAATGATAATCATTAATGTGTAATGTGTAATTTTTAACTTGCGCTGTTTTATACGTGCTTGCGGAACCGTATCAAGAGGTTCCTTTAATAGGTAGATTCGTCCACCGTACACATAATGGTAGAAATAAGTATTCCAGTCAATTGAACCTGCGTCAAAGTTATAGCGTTCTTTATCGTGATCACTTAAGCTCGCCCATAACTCTTGTGTGTTGCTGTTTGAAAAATTCCACTGGCGTGTTGCAAAGTACCCAATTACGTTCAATAATTTGGCTATCTTCTGGTATCCTTTCACCAATCTGCAAATACATACATATTATGTGAAAAAAGGCAATGGGCTCCTCACTGTGGTTTTTTCCCAACACAAATACAGAAAAAATCGATAACGTAAGCTGGTACAACGTGCAAAATGAAATGAAGCAGTAAGTACAGGTAACTATGACTGGAGGGCAGAAAAATTACCGACCAAATTGCCATGGTGCTTGGAATTTTATCTGCGTGTTTCGCTCCAAACGCGCTACATTCTCCTGCAATTAAAAATGTTTGAATTTGGGGAGGAGGGCATGAATTTACCCCAAGTTAGCGGACGTTGGCACGATGTAATGCAATTATAAATTCCACGTCCTTCGTTCTGGTTTTCCCTAAAAAAGTTCATAATGGTATTACACAATTTTTGGCGCTAGTAAAGTATCAAGGATTTCTACTAATCTCTTTTTGCTTAATTATATTAGAAGGGTCGCTAATTAAAAAAAACTGTGCCTTAATTATACAACGTGCTCAAGATACTGATGAACAGCATGGGGATCTTGAAAACGATAAGAGATACGAAGGCTGTTCATCCTTATCTTGGACACGTTGTATAGTCTTGTTAATAAAATGCTGACCGATTTTTGTGTACCATTGTTGCCGTTGCTATCATGCAATTAACTACGTGATCGGCCGGTACCAGGTCAGCAATATAATCAGATCTGCATTTCATGGTTCGTATAACTCCAAGAAGGGTTCCGACGAAAACACCAGTCGCACCGATAAGGTTGTCAACCCATCCAGGCACAGGATCGCACACTGTCGCCGTAACTAAAACCAGTTCGAAAATTAACACACCCCAGGATTGAATTTCGCTTAGATACTGATAGATGGTCGAACCATTCCTATGGGTAAAATATCGTAATATTCCCATACGACATTTTCTGCAATAGATTTTGTAAATACATACGTATTGGGCCATTGCTTCAGCAATCTGGAATATTGTCTTTTCAGTTTCGAAAAGCCTTCATCACTAATAGTTGCACTTACAAAGGTTTAATTACATCCAGCTTTTCATCGTCCAAAGTATCGACAATGTTTAGTAGGTCAGCACCTTGTAAATGTGATTTATAACACTTTTCTTCAATTTTGGATTGTACACAAAATGAGTAAGCCGTGGATACGTGAACGACAGACTGAAAGAGTAGGTAATTCGGAATATCCTCCACAAGAACAACACTTACCCGAAGATTTTCCATCTCGGTGCACAACTTCATCATCTCCAAAGTTCCTCGTACATTAACGTACGAAGCGATTCTTAGCGTCTCATCAAATCGAGTAGTTGCAGCAGAATGAAAGACGATGTTGACTTCTTCAATGATCATCTTACGATCGGTTTCGCTTATTCCAAGATTGGGAAGTCCAATATCCGCGTTTATTATCTCCATTTTTTAATTGCCTCCCCTCGCTCAGATTTTAAACGGTCATATAGCTACAGTACCTACTTTTTTAAAGTTGCAAACTAAAACCCATACTTACGGGATTCTCAAAGTATTCCTCCATCCGTTGGTATATACTTTTATTTTTCTTGGGACGCATTGTTACGTACATTTTATTAACGTCGCAAGTTCGCAAGATTTTTTCAACAAGTAATTTACCAACAAATCCTGTCGCTCCCGTTATGAGCACAGTTTTTTGTTTAAAATAATCACAAATGTTACTTGCGCCGTTCATCTTACAGAATGAAACTATCGAGACGTATCGACGTGTCTTTAAAGACTCTTAGAAAAGCAAATATTTCATGTCGACCTTCTACTCCTTCACGGTTCCCCCCCCCCCAAAAGAATTGCCGTGGCCTTCTTCCATATTAATTCATCGGAAATGTAAATCATTTTATTTGGAAAAACAATAGTAGATTATACCACGAGTCAATTATGAAAGCTATTACTCCGAGGTAATAATAGTCATTATTGCGAACAGTGGCGTACCCAAGGGGGAGGGGGTTAAGGGGAATATATATCCCTCCCCTACCGTCCAACCCTTCCATTCTATTTTACGCTTATTCTTTTTAATCCTTTAAAAAAGACCTATCTTAGAATTCAACCTCACAGAACAGACTTTATGCACCAGCAATGATGTCAATTCATAGGGAACTACCCATTTCGGAAGACGAAATAATAGAGGAACTTGCACGACAGCCAAGGCGATTGGATTTTGTATTATAATAATATTTACTTTATAACTTTCTGTAAAACAAAATGTTTATTAAAACTATAGTCTGCGTACGCCACTGATTGCGAGTAGTTTTCGACGACTTTTTTTAAAGATTTTTAATGCACTTTATTTACCAATAATATATTATATTAAAATTAGTAATAGGTAGTACAATTATTAAACTGAATTGGTCGTGAACTATCATTAACTTTGGAAGAGTTCCTAAAAACAAATATTTGGAATTTCGGTTGCTGTAAAGGAAGAAGATATTTCATTAGCATTACTATACACTTGTCCTTCGTTCTTCGATAGTATCTTTAATATTAATTTTAGGACAAAAGGTCAAGAGACACTTCTTATTCAGATGTTCCTTGTTCACAACCTAAAAATATTTTGGGGCCCGCACTGCTCTCGGTTACGTCTGTACAGGATCGTACTCGATTATTTTAAATGGAACACCCTATAGATTTTTATATTTTTGAAATCCATATTCGATTCTAGACCAAGTTTGTTTAGCCTTTCACCTACTTAAGTCAACTCATTTAGGAGAAACTAAATTGTCGCCGAAATCAACATTCAGTAAAAAAATCGTAACTATTCAATCATTGGCAGCAGAGCAACAAAATTGGAGATTATCATAAACAAAAGAGCGTTTTATTTCTCGATAATATGCCGATTCGATGCAAAAGGGCCGTACTGAATTTTTTCTAACAACCACAGAAGAAATGCCAAAAATCGACTATTTTAAATAGAATCCCCTGTATATTTGCTTATTTTGGTCCCCCTACCGCACAATTTTTACCTGTTACACCCTATATATCAAATTTAATACTTAATAGGTAGTTTAAAGCAACGTTTTTTGTGGAGACAAACTGATTGGATATACGGGGTGTTTTTTTGGGAGCTTTGGTTAGACGTTTCTGGGAAAGTTTTATAGGTAGATTTTTGAAAATTTGTACTTAGGGGTTACTCAAAAAGCCGAATCGATGTAAAATATGTTCAAAATGGCAGCACTTCCGGAAATGCCGGAAGTAGCTACCAACTTCGTTATTTTAAATAGCAACCCCTATTTTTTATTGCATTTTTGGATTCTACGTTAAATTTCATAACTTTTGATACAAACATGTCAATATCTACAAGTTATGGTTTTTAAGTTACTTTTCATTTATTTAAAACAAATGGCGGATGCAGACGGTACTTTAAGAATTCATTACTTGAAAACGGTTGTAGCTATGGCAACCAAGTTTTCACCAGCACATAGAGGAAGAATAGGGCTTTCTTTTGGTGTACTTAAAAAAAAAGTTATGTTGCGTACGGCGTTACTTATGAGGCTCCAAATTTAAGAAAATTCAATGACTGGAAACTCAGTTTTTTTAAATGAAATGATCATTTTCTTACTATTGCATTTGATAGAGAATCAAAATGGGCATATTTTGGTATTACATGTTCCTATCCCTATCTTTAATAGTTTCTGACTTATTCTCATTTCATCGCATTGATACCATTTTTTTCGAATTTTTTGTAGTAGTCGACCATGACATGGACCATGGCAATCGAATTTTGAACAAATCAAGTGATACTAAACCGTCACCTGTAATAGGTTAACATGAGTTTTTCAATAATCGAAAAAAATGAAAAATGGCTCGCAATGGTTTTACATATTAAGATTTTTGGAATCTAATTGTTATTTATGATGAAATGAACAGAATCGCGTCACATGCCTTTTATACGTTCATTGAGAGATATCCAGAAACACCGCGTCCTAGTGAACGTACCATCCGAACACTGGAATGAAATTGTTTGAATTATATATCAGTGCATCACAGTACATCAGATCGGTGACCGGTCACGACGACGTATTCTGTTGCAGCCTAGGCGGGATACATTTTCAAAACCAGGAAAACGGACCTTGAGGTTATCTATCAGAAAGCGTCGCCGAGTTCGCTACGAAATTGGCGACTAAGACATTCAATCTGATCGATACCTCCACTCTTCCTAACATCCGGAGTATTGTACTCGCTGCCAGCAATGGGCAAAGGAAAAGAAAGCGTCCTGAAAACAAAATGCATGTACTTATACGATTTTACAGGGAGGTCCTCCGGGAACTGCATCGATTGATTATATTATTGGAAAACTATGGCTGGGAAAAATTGAAATTCTGGTATCATACTAAGGTCTGTGGCAGATATACGATCAAAATATTTTGACATTTCTGGCACTTCCGGTTATACCATAAAAATCTAAATACATTTAATGTATAATGTCCTATACATAAGTCCAACCGTTTTTTACATACTTTAAATTTTATGTAAAAAATGACGTTTGCAAGCCATACAGTATCATTTAATTTCTATACGGAAGTCTCTCTCTCTCTCTCTGCTTATGCAAGGTACAGTAACTTTATACCAGACAGTATAGACAATAGGGAGGAAGTCCGCCATCTTGTTGCCAAATTTGAATGGAGATATATGGAATATGATCAAATATGGATTTTCTTAGGTTTTAAACAATGCTCATGTTCAAAATGTAAAAATATACAATTTGGCAGCATCCATATTTGATCATAGTATTCCATATATCTCCATTCAAATTTGGCAACAAGATGGCGGACTCCCTCCCATTGTCTATTCTATACTGTCTAGTATAAAGTTACTGTAATGCAAGGTGGAGAAGAGCCCTGTAAGTTGTTTGACGTTGATTTTAACACAGTACGGAAATGGCTGACCGAGTTATGAGTAATTTTTTTTTAATATTTCGCTTGAATGCCATTTTCGCTTGAACACTGATGCTTTTGAAGACTAACAATCTAGGTACAGTTTATGGAACAGTTCGGGTAGTCATATGATGTTCAAAAGGTGCGAATTCTTATAAGTAGATAATTTCAACCAAATTCAAAACTTGATAATATCTTAATATCGAAATTTTGATTTTAACGGTCTCCCGACGGCGAACGGGTGATCAGATAAAAAATCTACCAGAGATTTGGAATTAGCAATGAATTTCCTATAAGATGACACGACTTTCAGCGCCTTCTAAATCCTGCAACGCACAGACATCCAGACGAATTCATTTGTGTGTTATCAACCAACTTCAAAAACCTGGTTAATTAGACACAAATGAATTATTATTTATTTATAGATATATAATTATTCATGGTAAGGAAATTTATTGCAAAATTTTAACCTTTTGACCATCATTAACTAATCAGTTCGGTATAAGCAGGTCACCTATTTTTTTGTTAGAGTATGCAAAAACACTGTTTCCAAGGTAACGACTGGGATGAACCCATTAAAAGTCGTCACACCATCCTTTCCATCAATCGTCTCCATTGCTCTCCCTAATGGCCACTCCACAGGCTTCTTAAAGTCGCATCCGACAAGAACAATATCACCAAGACGAACTTTTTGACAGAGTCGCGATCGATAACGTGAGCCAAATATTTTTTTTGAAAACGGTTTCCACTGAAGTTACTTCAAAACGCAGTTCATGACATAGAAGAACGACTTTCTTTAATTTTTTCTTGTTTGTCTTTATTAAGGAACTTCGTTTCTTTACAAACAAAATGGTGCCTTTATTTTTTCAAAATCTCACAAATTAGCAGAGCAATGGCCATACATATAGGTACTCTGTGAGTGTCCCGCACTTGTCCAACTAAGACGATCCATGTTGGGGGAATCCTGACCAAACGATTAGAGCCGCTTCCCCTTCCAGCATCCTCAGGCTCATCTCACGTATGTGATGGCTTGAGTGATGTTGCGGGGTCGGACGACTCTAGTGAGGGAGGTAGTACAAAAGGGCAAGCTTGTGGCCTAAGTACGCGTGGACTATGTCCATCCTCCTTTCGTAATCCAAAATCCAGATTAGACAGTCAACATAATCAGTCAGGAGAGAGGCTCCGATATTCAAGCGCTTTTTTGATTCTGCTCCCGTTCCTTAGTCATTCTATCCGGGTGATTATTGTGCCTGCTAAATTCCTCCATTTCAAATGAGAATCGGCAAGAACTAACCCCGTTAAAAAAAGAATATAATATAATAATAATAAACAGACCATCAATTGATGAGTGTGTGGATTACGATGAAGAGGATGAATGCGCAGGGGATACTTACTTTGTGTAGGTAATACAAAATTAAGCCCATAAACTTGGGCGCTCTATCTAGCGTACGAAACCAATATTTGTCATGAATACTTTACGTTGAATATCCGAGCTGCCCTCTACCGTCACCGGCGTCACCTAACACAAATCTACTACAGATGGCAGCATTTAATTATAACAGCATTAAATTAAAGATTAAAAGTGTTACTTACCGTAACGACAGTACAGACGTACTCAGCCGTATGGAACATAGTTTTCACAGATGGCAAAACATATACCACCGTCTTCCGGCCACTCTTCTACCTGAAGATGAGGTACTTGCACTAGACGAAGAACAGTACCGTTTTTTCCCTTGCCTTCGTAATGGTTCTTTTTCGCACTTGTGATGTTAAAAGAGGAGCACACACATATACTCTGATTAAGGAAAGTGTGCATTAGTCGAATTAATACAAATAGCACGGGCAAAATATCTGCGCACCAAAAACGTATAAACAAAATACAACGTGGAGAAAGCAGTTGAAGAGGGTAAAAATTAATCATGGAATTTTATGGAACAATTAGAAGCATAAAACGAACTGACCAAAGCTGAAGAAATACCGAAAGAAGAACAAGAATTTGTAAATATTAATAACGGACAAAGAATAACAGAAGCAAGAGCCCCTTGAAAGGTTGAAGAGAATATAGCAAGAAGCTCTAAAGTTATCTCCCTGGATTGGAAAACTGGAATAATCCTGACATTTTATAAAAACAAGGCAACTGTAGAATTGTAGGGGTATAACACTATAGTGGCTTGCCCATTAGTTGCTAAAGAAGTCTGGCATTCTTGTTGATGCTGTACTGCCAATTGAGAATGTAACGTAGTATAGCATGTAAGCCAATTTCCAATAGATTGTACAATAAAAACGACTACTAAGTACCCACTCATATAGATAATTTATTAATTTACAAAATTAGTGTTATCATACGATAGCAAAACCATAAAAATATCGCACAAAGAACAGCAATTAAAGCGTAGTGCATAAATATAAGTTTAATATATTTTATTCGACCCTGCGGTAATGTTTCTAAAGGATCCTTTAAGAGATAAACTCGACCGCCTCTAGCAAATGTGTAAAAATACGCATCCCAATCAAATTCTTTTAGATTAAAGCCAAACGTATCTTTATCGGTTGAATTTAAACATTGATACAAGTTTTGCGTATTTTGATCCGAAAAGTTCCATTGCCGAACTGCAAAATATGAAATAACGTCAGTAAATTTTCCAATTTTTTGATAACCCTTGACTAGTCTGAAAGTAAAACGTGTAGGTAATCATTGTTGTTACGCTCTTGCATACGTACAATGGTTGCTTTCCAATGCAAAGTGCTAAAAGATCACCGACGTACGCGGGTATATAATGGAATAGTATAACGCATAGTATATGCATAAAATAATTAGAGTTCAGTATGAAAAAATGATGCCACAATTGCAAGGGAGACGGTACTCTCTTTAAATGTTGTTCTGAGTACTTCATCCATATACCTGTAAAATGTAAGTAAATAACTGGCACATAATCGTGGTCCACTTACGCCAAGTAATTTGTGTCTGTGTAGAGCAAACGAAGTTGAATACGGTCACTTCGTTATTATTCACTGTTACTTCCTTGTTGATCGACTCTCTGCAAGAAAATGTAGGCTTTACTTACAAAATTAGGCACATAAAACCCCATTAAACTATGATCGAAACTGTAACAGTCACATAAGTGAAACATAGGTTTTGCTACAACCTTCTGTTCCAATCGTGTAATTCGTAACCATTTCATAAAAGTTTCTGAACAAACGGTTACGTTTCATTTTGTTGCAACTGTAACAAAACCGATTGCTGGGTTTTATTAAAAAAATGAATCTTTTCAACTGATTATGTGACGATTTGAAAATCGACATTTCTGTTTTAATAAGTAGAATATTGTAAGTTTATGTTTATGTTGTGGGCCGAGATCTAGGAACAGTAACTATTTGCAATGTAACTTCACTTAATTTTAAGCAAGGGATAACTTGAATGAAAAGATTTTTTTAACGAAACTCGAATATTCGTTTCATGATCAGGTAAATATGATTTTTATCTGCGACCGCGCCAGGGCCGGATTTAGAACTGTGGGGGCCTGTGGGCAGATCCACTGTGGAGGCCCTCTGTGGTCTGTGTGGACTGGTCCAAGATACCTATGCATTTTTGTGGTGAGCACTTATTTAGCCAAATAATATTTTAAAGGTTAATTGATATTTATCTCCTTCTCTTATTTCTCTTGAAATAAACGCAATAAAGGCAGAAAGTTGAAAACTAAAACGCAGTCATATCAAACACATCTAACTGCTAAATTTCCTTTCAGTTTCAATATCAGTTTTCACATTTCACACCCACATTGCGAACATACTATACAGATATACAGAAAACAATTGACAATGTAAAATTTAACGTTTCATTATTACGAAGTATAATTTCTTTCTAATACCTACTATAAATTCTGTAATGCTTATATTGTTTTTAATGTAAGAAATCACTGACTGAACAAAGATAAATTTGAAAACCTTTCGTCTTACCTGGTTTATATTTCCTTAGAACTTAACCGACTTTAAACGTATTATTTACTTAGTGAAATTATAGTTATGTGGGGGCCCCAATTTTGTGGGGGCCCATGGGCGATCGCCCCTTCCGCCACCCCTTAAATCCGGCCCTGGACCGCGCTAGTGGTAATGGAAGCGAAGCTACAGTGTTGCATCAGGTGTCGTTTCCAAAGCGAAGACAGTCGAGTCATCCAGTCTTTATTGCTGTTTATCGGCGTGTTACTGAGACAGTATCCCTAGCATCACAGACTGTTGCTCGAGGACGGTCAAGATGCTTACATAACAGTATCAGCACAGAAGAATCGGTTCTGGTATGTTACTTCAAGTATACTTAACGAGTAGCTCATGTAGGTACTTGTTTCATCTTCATCGTGTAAAGGGTCCTTCGCTTGCTGATCCACTCACCACGGGAAAACTATTGCCGATGGTTTATTACACAAACTGCCAATCGCATCAGTTTTACTTACAGGCGAGGCAACGTTCGGAAGAAATTTCCACAACCAACGCATGGTATAGTTGTCTAGTAGGTACAGACGTTCTTTCAGCACGGTTATTCCAAGACTTATTAGAAGATGTGCCGCTTCAAATAAGAGAAAACGTGTGGTTTACGCATGATGGGGTTCCAGAACATTTTATTCTCATTCGACACCGTTGCAAATGAGAGGAAGACATTTTGAACATTTATTATCAGTTTCTCATTTGATGACACTTTCAAGCTGACGATGTGTCGAACATAAAGTTTCATTAATAACTGAAACACTAACACAGAATCATGAGCGAAGTTGGGGGGGGCTAAGCCCTTCCAAACTTCAATTTAGTCTCCCTAAAAATATTCCAGATTGTTCACGTAAAAAATATAATGTACGTGTACTTTTGCGGTAACTTTCAACTCCTAATTTTAAATGAATCGGCGTCACAGCTAATAGGCTAGGGTGACCAAAACGGCTGACGCGTTACCCAACTCAAACCCAAATAAATGTTGCTCGTTAATGTGTCTCGAAAAAAATAAGGTCCCAATATTTCAGTTCCAATCATTCCAGCCCAAACATTGCCTTTCTGCTGATGTTGAGTATGCGTCCTTCTAGAGACGACCAATGAGGATTTTTTGAAGCTCAGTGGCGTGTATTTTACTTTGTACGCATGCCAATTTTTTTTCTTTAAAATTCTGTGTACATTACATTTATTCTTTCTGTGTTCTCTTTACCCCGTATCGCAGAATCATTAAAATTTCAATCCAGAGTTTTCCAGACAATTGAGCTATTTTCAATAAACTAGTTTCGCACACAACAGTGGCGTACCGGGAGGGTGGGTAAGGGGGATATATCACCCCCCCCCCACTTTGGTAGATCACACCGCACTTTTTATATCCCCTCCCATGGCGTACGCCACTGGGTATACATAATTGATTCTCTTGCTAGATCACGTATCGACTGCGGACTTTTGCTAGATTATTGCTTGTGGTATTTAGATGTGCATATAATTCCCATTCGTCGCCCAGGTCAAAAGTTGTAGAGCAAAATTTACCCAAAATCGTCATTTATGCGGCGAAAACGTTCAAACGACGAGCACATTTCATGCATTTTTGACTACCACATGATTTTTGACCAAGACGTTCTCAAAATTCAACAGAATAATTCATGGTAATAGTGAGGATGCTTCGATATTACGTTGTATCATTTTTCATCCTTCTTTGTTGCTCAGGCTTTTATTTTTTCTTTGGTAGTTTTAGATTTATTAATATTTAATATTTATTTATCTATATTTTTCTTTTTCTTTTGTTTTTTATCTTTGCGAAAGGGAGCGAAACGTTGACACGGTCCAACATTGCAAGTCGTTTTTATCTTGTAAAAGATGTTACACGAGGTAAAATATCTACTTCGTGGCCGAGGGAAAAAACAGCTAAAAACCTAGGCATATCATACCAAAGAATCCTAAGTCGTGGGCTGATTATGTTCTAGTGAATGTTTGGCGTAGTGCGACCTATGTGTCTTTATATCCAAAATCGAAATTTCGAATTGTTTGACCAACGCATACAGAATTGCAAAATTCGTATTTACATAATCTGGTACCCTTGATAATGACACATAATGGTGTCGAAACGCGTTGGGTTCTATTTAAAATAAACATTTAAGTGGAATTACTTGTTATTATTATAATTATTTATGGAGTTCCACAACGTAAATTAACAGAAAATTAACAACGAATGGAAATCCTTCTTGTAGCCTATGCATCTTGTGTAGAGAATGCGTAATTATGTTTTGGCTTATGTGGTTGCTATTGTGTCTATAATATTTTTTTATTATGATTTGTTCTTCACATCGCCTGGTGTTTTTGCGGCATCCCTTCTGTTATGGCGATAATCATATAATTTCTGTGTGATAATAAATGCACCATTATTATTATTACACCATGTTTATGTTTATGTTCGTGTTCATGTTCATCTTCATGCTGATGTTCATGTTTGTGTCATGTTTATGGTCTTGCAATTCATCCAGCATTCTCCCAGCGTGGAATTTTGAGTTGTTACCGACCCCATAATTGTTTGAGTTTGTTCCGGCGAAGTTATAATTACACATGATGGACGAATGACAATTAACAGAAGTAAGTAGGTTATAAAAACCTGTTCGGTATCGCATACAAGTTATTACCGTGAATTACTCACTTAAATACTTGTATCATTTACGTAACGTAAAATCATTATCAATAATCGACCGCTACGTGTTATACTCGTATTTGAAGAATTCAATGTATGCACGAAGGACAAAAAATTAAAAAAAATCGTCTTCAATACAATTATTAAAAAAATGCTTGTTGACATCTCCCAAATATTATAGTTTAGCTAAAAAAAGTGCATTAGAAGTATAGGTATAAGATCGTTCGTGGGCATCCGCGTATACCATGAAACTACATTGAGACGGTCTGGGGTTCGCATCCCGATCCGGGGACACACTGTATATTGTGCTATTCTTATTTTTTGAAAAAAGTGTTAATAAGAGGGAAGTCTCGTGGCAACTTGCCAGAATTGGTGACTATAACCACCAGCGGAACTATGTAACTTTTAATATTGAATTGGTCAACTAAAGGGTGTTACAATAGTTTGGACACATGTTAAGTTAGTTTTTTATTTTGACATCTTCAGTCGTTTATAAATCGAATCATAGAAAAGTTGGGCATTGAAAAACCTGTTAAAGTTATTGAAGCTTATTACGGAAATGGGCGTTCAAACAAAAGGGCACTTCGCCCTCTTCGTGATTTTTTCGGTCCGCATAATCGAGAGTGCTATTGGCAAAATTGTGAAGAAATTCCAAGAAACTGGTTCTGTGGCAGATGTTAAGAAGCCAGTACGTGCTCGTGCAGGACGCTCACCCGAAAACCTTGCTACCGTGAGGGAGAATGTAGCCGAGAGCCCAAACATTGCAGAATATGGGCTGATCTGATGAAAATATAAGGGCAATTGTCGAAACACCAGTGCATCCACAAAAAGTCACTGTGTGGTGTGCTTTTTGTGCTGGAGGAATCATTAGACCATTTTTCTTTGAAAATGATGCTGGGAATTCGGTTGCAGTGAATGACAAGCGCTACCGCCGAATGTTAAACAACGTTGTCTGGATGATTATGACATCGTTGTGGTTTCAAAAAGATGGCGCCACATGCCACATAGCTCACGCCACAATGACTCTACTGCATGAAAAGTTTCCCGGGCAGGATTACCGCGTGCTCGCGATTGGACTTCTTTCTTTTGGGCTATCTGAAGAGTAAAGTCTATGCCATAACAAGCCAACCACCATCCAGCAACTCAAAGACGAGATTTCACGGCACATTGATGAGATTGAGGAGCAATTATGCCGAGATTTCGATAGTTGGATCAACATTTTTTTTATTAGTGTCCTATTTTAGCCTTTTTAAACCACGCCCCAGCGTATTTAAATCGCAAAATGAAAGTCATTTCCATGACAACGAAAGGTATACTGATTTCACACTACGAATTCAACCATTTCACATCATTAGTTCATATTTCCATTTTAATACTAGATTTCAAAGTGCACCAATAAAAAAATAGCGTAAAGTATTCGTGGATAAACAGGTCTTTAAAACACTTGCTCTGTTTCAAGCACTCCGGCTACGCCGTCGTGCTTGAAAACTCGCGCGTGTTTTAAAGACCTGTTTATCCACTTATACTTTAATATATGTACTATTTTTTTATTGGTGTCCTATTTTAGCTTTTTAAACCACGCCCCAGCGTGTTTAAATCGCACTTTCAAAAACGCGCGTGTTTTAAAGTTGCCATGGCATCATCACCAATTTGAAAAACGGATTTCTATTGGTTATTGATCTGGCAGGAGTACTTTGTTACGTCAAATAAAATGACAGATTGGAAATTAATTTCCGTTTTTCTCATTTCCATGATAACGAAAGGTATACTCATTTCACATTACGAATTCAACCATTTCACATTATTAGTTCATATTTCCATTTTAATACCAGATTTCAAAGCGAACCAATAAAAAACATAGCGTAAAGTATTCGTGGATAAACAGGTCTTTAAAACACTTGCTCTGTTTCAAGCACTCCGGCTACGCCGTCGTGCTTGAAAACTCGCGCGTGTTTTAAAGACCTGTTTATCCACTTATACTTTAATATACTCTTTTTTTATTGGTGTTCTATTTTAGCCTTTTAAACCACGCCCCAGCGTGTTTAAATCGCACTTTCAAAAACGCGCGTGTTTTAAAGTTGCCATGGCATCATCACCAATTTGAAAAACGTGATTTTTATTGGTTATTGATCTGACAGGAGTACTTTGTTACGCCAAATAAAATGACAGATTGCAAATTAATTTCCGCTTTTCTCATTTCCATGACATCTAAAGCTATACTGATTTCACATTACGAATTCAACCATTTCACATTATTAGTTCATATTTCCATTTTAATAACATATTCCAAAGTGAACCAATAAAAAAAAATAGTGTAAAGTATTCGTGGATAAACAGGTCTTTAAAACACTTGCTCTGTTTCAAGCACTCCGGCTACGCCGTCGTGCTTGAAAACTCGCGCGTGTTTTAAAGACCTGTTTAGTGTTTATCCACTTATACTTTAATATACTATTTCGCATTTAATTGTAATGGATCAAATAACATGTTTCATTAAAAAAATCTTTAATTTTGTACACCGCTGATTTTTAATTAACAAGAAGATCAATCCGGTTTTATTGTAACACCCTTTATAAGTAAGAAGAAGAATAAAATAAAATAAACAAGGGTTTTACTATTACCTTCAAATTGTTATAAAGTAGGTCATTTGTTTAAAGGTCAAAATTACACAATGGACAAGTTATTATATTCATATTACGAAGAAGCGCGTGATTTCTTTAGAATAAAAGCAGTTTAACTGTGAAAATGTAAATGAATTCAACTTACTTGCTACCGACACTCCAAGCCGCAGCAATTGCACTATTAATGACATAATCGGCAGGCACAATATCGGCGAGACAGTCCTTTTTACAATGGAGCGTACGAATTAAACCCAAAGCGATTCCCACAGTAATACCAGTTACTCCATACATATTATCGATCCATCCTGCTATCGGTGCCTTGGCAGTTCCCACAACTGAAAAATTGCGACCCGTTAGATTCAAGGGGGGTGTTTGTGACCAAAACTCGTACCTATGGACGGACGAACGATGGCTATAGGTAACCCTTTACCTTCGCTTCCAACAACTTCTTCGGCAATTCCTTTCGTATAGACATACGTGTTGGGCCACTCGCCGAGAAGGCTGTAAGAGACTTGATGCAAGCGCAAGAATACTACGAATGTAAACTTACGTTGGAGTAACCTTATCAAGAAAGTCATCACTGCACGTCTCCAAGAGTGTCAGTAATTTCTCCCCCGTAATTGGAGTGTCATAGACAACTTCTTGAATATCTTTTCGGCAGCAGTGAGCGTAGGCGGTTGATATGTAAATAAAAGACTTTAAATTTATCATCTGCTTCGCCATCTTTAAAAGGTCCCGTGTTGCCCTTACGTTGATATAGGCGGCCGTTCGAATTTTTTCATCAAATTTCACAGTAGCCGCACAGTGAAAAACGCAATTAACATTTTTTAATAACATCTCCTTGTCTTCATTACTTAAACCCAAATCGGGTTTCAAACAGTCACCGTTAACAAACACCACTTTATTCCTAAATTTTGGCTGTTCCCTTTTCAGTTTTTCAAAAACCTGAAATATGTAAATTTCAACTGTTCCACAGTCAAAAGGGGCAGAAATACTTACGATATTATCAAATATTTCGAGGCATCTATCCTCGATTTTCTTTCCCTTTTTCTCGCGTATTAAAAAGTATAACTTTTCCAAATCACTACACGAACGAAGCAATTTTTCCGTAATCAATTTGCCCAAAAATCCACTTGCGCCAGTTACGAGTACGTGACTGCCCGAAAAATATTGCCCAATTTTCGACGGTTCGGCAATCGTTTGTATCATATCCGTGTAAGTAATATCACCACCTTCACGATCCATAATATTTCCTGTGGAAGTAATTTTTGTACGAGTGAGCGTAATTACACACCTAACTTGCGTAATTTTTTTTACTTAATAGTAAGTAAGAATCGCGTACGTCGTCGTAAGTTATTTCAGAACTGAATACATTTTTAATTATTAAAAAAAAAACCAGTTTACTTTTGTACTTGAGATTCCCCCACCACAAAAATGCGATTGTAATAATCTTAAAATTTGGAAAAATTTTCAAGATCATATCCAATTACTGTGGACAAGGGGTAAAACCAAAGGATGGATGAGCCCCTACTTTTGGCATTGATCTAAAAAGGTAACTAGGTAATTGAAGTAATCCTTTTGAACCTTGAAGATTTGTAATAACAGCTTGTCTTTTGCTTATAAAAATTAATAGAACTGGTTATGTTAGTTATTGTACTTCACCTAATTACGTAAAGGTAAATAAAAAAAAAGAAACGAGTAATTGAACTTTGATCAAACATGTAGGTACTTTACGCCAAGCAAATAATTTGTTTTGCAATAATTAACCAACTGAATTAATCTATATGGTTATGTTAATTAAGCACATAAAAAAACCATAATTGTACTATTAGAGTGTTTGAAAAAAAGGAAATTTTACACAACTATAATGCGAACAATTAATCATAATTAAGAAAGTGTTAATTAATTATGAATATTTAATTGACAAATGAAGAGTGCTGACAATATAATTTAATTCCAAAAGAGGCTACTGAGTTATTTATTCGGACTGTGAAAGCCCAGAAAAAGGGGTGAAAGTCAGTGCGACTCCTTTTCACATTCAATATTAGTCACTAATTCACGCGATTTTCCAACCCCTAACTCCTTAGAGTAGAGACTACAGTCAGAATTAGCTGCTTTGAAGCCGGTTCCATTATTCAGTTTTGTACTCTTACCTTGAAAACGGTGCATCGTAGCGTAAAGACGAAAGGTCAGAAAATTTACTACGACCAAAAACTATCCATAGTCCTTGGACTTTGCTTGTGAGTATACATATTTTGACAAATCCGAACCGTTTTCGACATATCGGCTCTCGAACGATGGAAAAAAAACAATTTTGCCGCACGTTTTTCGTCAAACTTCTTTTTCTAGCGCCTCACTCTTCATTGTACAGAAATATCGTCCAGAAAGTTGTACGTAGAAAGAATAATATACCGAGTAACTTAGAAAGTGCTAAACCAAGGAGGGGTTGGAATTTTTTATTGAAACTTGGCAGATTTGTTGGACTGACATGACGTAATAATTGAGTAACTTTTGACATCAAGTGATAATGCGATAACGTCACATTTGGCAGTTCTTAGAACTTTCTGCTGTCTGCCTGTCTGTGTTTTTCATACGATTTGTTATTCTTTTTCATTGTTCATTAACATTACTTTGTTTGTTGTTCTTTTATTAACGTGTTTTGTTTGTTTGATCATGACTACATTTTTTTAGTAACGTCAATTAAACGAATTCGGGTGGGGTCAAATTATTGGTTTGTGCGAAGCTAGTTCTTCATTTGTGGAGGTTGCTATAACCGTGTAAATCGAAATCGGTCTACTGCAATGTGGGTGTGTCGTGCACGGTTTGAAGATGGCCAGGAACCGGGCCTTCAAGACTAACGAATGAACGTCAAAATCGTCGCTTAAAGACAACTGGCAACTCGGGCAATTGATGACCAATGGTTTGGTGAAGAATGTCACTATGTAACCCTTTTAGGACAGTTTATCGACGAATCCAAAGTTTTGGGTTAACATCGAATCGTCAGTCCTTTGATTGCGGAGTATTGGCAGCAACGGTTACAATGGCGAAATAAATGATCTCATTGGAATCCTTGGTGTCCTGTTGTTTAGGCAAGAACGACGAAATCTTCCATTTACGGTTGACAAGACACGTACACCGCACTAATGTTATGGTTTGGGGTAAGACTACTTATGACAGCCGGTCTCTCTTGGTGTTTATTCGAGACAACGAAATATTGCGGAGGTGGAACACATCTTCGGTCATACTTACAGGAGCTCGAAGATTCATTATTCCAGCAAGATTCTGCACGTCCTCATATAGCAAGATTTTCTTTGAACTTCTTTGAACAAGTGTTTACAATACCGGAAGAAATTTTGAATACCGGTTTTCGGTATTCAATCAAGTGAATCTCGGGATTTCGGTATTAATACCGGTATTGACTTTTTTTACTACTGAATCTATAAAATAAAAATAACAAACTCATAGCTTAGAAATACAAAGTTCAATATTCCAAATTCAAAATATTCAAGTTATTCAGAGATGTAAATATAAAATGTAAATTAAATAAATCCACATAATATTCAAAAATTTCGTATTCAAAATAGAACTTTGAAACTCAAAATATTAATGCTAATGAATCCTAAATTATAATTTGAAAATTTAAATTGCAAAATTCGAAACGCAAAATATTACTGCTACTTACAGTTAAAAAGTTTAAATTAAATTAAAAATTGAAAAAAGAAATAAGGAGTCGCAATTATAATTTTCTAAATTCAAAAATTAAAACGTAGAAAAAGAAAAATTGGTAGTGCCATTTGAAAAATCAAGTTACCGTTTATTGAAATCTTGTCAATTTGACGTAGTAATTTCTCCGATCACAAGAAGATTTCGGATTTGACCGTCCGGTTTACGATAGTACATTTGGACCCCCTTCTGCAATAAGGAACCAAACGCCAAATATGTAGTTTTGAGTAATAATTTCCAAAGAAATGTGTATTTTTAAAAATTATGATGAGTGCAGATATTACACAAAATTAAATATTTAAATGATTTATTGTCTATTTAATGACGTTATCCAAGTACACAAAACAAGAAAAAAAAAACTTAAAAATTCAACGAAAAAATGTCTCTTGGACCTTTATTGCTAAATGTAAACAACATGGATTAGTTTTCAACACAACGATAAAAAATGAAAATAATAACAACAAACACTGTTTTTTTAATCACTACCACTTTCCAATTCAAAATCTAGAGCTGCTACATTATATCCATCAATGTCTTCCTCCAGTATTGCATCTCCAGTTAAATGTAAATAAAATGGTTGATCTGCAGCAGGAATTAAATGCAAGTATGACGTTATATCATCCAATTTAGCCTGTGCTACTGGTTTTCCACGTGGCCAAAGAGGTTCCAAGTTGTTTAGAAAGATTATATGATTGTCTACATTTTTAGGTCTACCTTGCCTTTTTTTAATATTTATTTCAGAGTAGTCCGGTGCATTATGCATATTTATAATAAAAATGCTGTAAGGTTTATCCTGTTGGATTTTAATTTCCTTAATCTGCAGCCAGTTAATTTTTGTTTCATTTACGTCTTTCTTTCTGTTGGTAATCAGTTTTTCGATGTTTCCTGTCCCCACAAAGTCGTTTTTCTCTAAAAATACCACTTCTATTGGATTCCTCTTCCTACATCCTTTAATGACGTTGGCATAGTCTTCAGGGGAAAACAGCTTTTGTTGTCTTTTTAATGCGCATTCGATATCTCCGAAATCACTGTCGTTAGGAAGAAATGAATGACCAGAAGTTAAAAATTTCAACTGAATGCTGTCCAAAGACGGGTTTTCTTCAAGTACGCATTTAAACATTAATATTATCTTTATATTACGATTTTGGCCCCCGCATGAGTCGCTCCAAAGTATGAGTCGCTTAACTGTTTCAGGAACATTGTTTTTCACATATTTTTTAATACAGGATCCCACTTCCTGGGCTCCACGACCAGCCTGACCCTCTATCCAAAGATTACAGACAGCTTTGTTATTTTTTCCAGAGTGAATTCCGCAGTCATATAGCCATAACTGCCGCTTGTAAAATATAATGTTCGTAGTCAGACGAGGTAGGGGAAGTGTCTTTTCCATGTCGAATGTCAGTGTTTCCAGTTCATTGTTTTCAAAAGCTTCTTTTAAGTCAGCCTCCATTTGTTTTCTTGCACATTCAGCTTCAAGCAAATGCGCGTCATGTTCTGATTTCAGTAGTTGTTTCTCCTCGATGCTGCTGGTACTCTGTGCTTTGGCTTGAAAAGTATCACATTTATTGCAGGTGTCCTTTTTGGGAGCTTTCGTCCTAAGGTTGAATTCTGTTAGGAATATTTTCCTGTAACTGGAAAAACTAACGCAATCTTTTTTTGGAGTCTCTTCGTTATATAGTTTATACATAAGGGGAAGTGTCGTACCAACAGGCAAAAATTCTTGCTCATTTCTGTGTGCCCTACAGTAATGGGACTTATACCTCGGGAATTTATTAATGTGATTTATGACGTAATTTCTTTGATGTTCCGTCATTTTGTTGTGGCCACCAGCTATGCCCCGTTTATCAGAAACGGAAAGAGTTCTTACCTTGCTAAGAGAACTATTAACACGTTTCGTTGATATTTGCAACGTATTTATAAACATTTCCCTACATACTTGTATATTGTTTTGTAATGTATATATACGTGAAAAATTTCGCTTATTGGCATCATTCGAGTTCCTCTTTCTCTTCACATTTTGTTGTTTAACATGTGTAGATATAAAAGTGGTTTGACAGTTATAATCGGCTAGATTCCAATAGCTATTAAAGAAAACTTCCCTTTCATCAGTAGAGATTTTTAAATGGCACTGAGCCTTGCATGTACATTCAAAATCTCTATATTTTTTGCTATTTACAAACTTGCCTTTTGCAGAGTAGTACGGTTTATTGCTATTGCAATTTTTCTTCCTAAGCTTTCGATCTTGTCCTGCATATTTTTGTTTTCTGCCCTTCTTTGGCCTACCTTTGTGAACTTGTGGGTCTGCAAGTATTTCAGGTTCTTCTACAGCTTCTGTGGCTGTATCTGCTTCTTCTGACAGACTACTGCTTGTGCTTGAAGGTGAAGTTGGGCGATAATCCCTGTCCCTAACAGAATCATCAGAGTCCTCGAAGTACAAACCCTCTTCACTATCGGTTGCAGTATTTGTCACACTTTTAATAATTTCATCATTCTGCAATAACAATTATAATTATAGGACCCCTTTATCCCAAATATTCAAAAATCGCGCTGAATTTATTACAATAATACATACGAATATAAAAATATTACTTTTTGGAGGTTAGATATATATAACGTATCAAAATAGCATTGTTAGTTAATAAAAAATAACTTACCCGATCAGAATTAGTAACTGCAGCATGTTGTGTTTCTTTTGTAAGAAGTGAAACTATATATACTTTCCTCTATTCATTTTAAAACCGTTGATAAAACACAGAGTTTAAGAACACGTGCAAATGGTAACACGAAAATTATAGTTTTGCATTAAGGAACCAACAGTTGGATCTTTATTGCAGCAAAGAATCTTGCTAATATAATTTTTTGAGTTGGTGCAATTTACTAACAGAGGGTGCTAGTGTTCAAAATTCTGTTGGTTTCTTACTTAGACCATATACTACTGGACCGCCGGACAAACGTTAAATCATAAGCCAAATAGAAAAGAGAGAAAAGATACTTCTGTCCCTTTGGATACATAAAGTAAGGTTAAAGTAACCCAGTAATACCACTACCACCCCAGTATACATGCGGTGCTACCACCACTAGATAACTAATCTTTTACTAAAAGTAAGGTTGGGGCTAAAATTTAAATTTAAATCCTTCGTCTGTCAATTAGTGAATATATTTAATTGTGTATCTTTTTTATGTTTTGTGTCAAGTGTGTGATAAACAGCGAATAACATTAGTGTAGTGAGACGTACCTACAGATTGTAGTTTTAGATATGGGTCTCCATTGCCTTGTATGTAAAAATAACTCGTCAAACCAAGATTTATATCCTTTCCAAATTTCATAGGTTAATTAACTTTACAAATCAATAAAGAATATTATAAAAGAGTTACTTTTACTTTCCCATATTCAAACGGGTGGCCTAGTCCTATCCGTGTGCAATAACCATCGAATGTTTATATGATATCATATTTGGTAGTCAAACGCAATTACAAATAACTTACCGTACCTACTCTCAGTTTCCCGCTCTTAATCTAATTGAACGTTTTTCACTTTCATCCTTTATTTAGTTGAAAATTACCTTTACCAGTTGTAAAAAAAACTGCAAAGTGCAAAAGTTAAAATTGAAAGTTTGATGTTATCTGTCTATGAGGTTATCATTTGTAGGAAACATAACCAAAGAATAAATACGTTCGGTTCCTTTCGGTTCGTATAATAAGTATTTAATCTTTGACATAACATGAACATAACCTATAAAAATGTATCCAAAAGGATGCAAAATACTGCTCTCTCGCTTGCAAGTGGCTGATTTTTTTTACATTAGGTTAATAGGGAACCGGCAGTCCAGTAGTATATGGTCTAAGGTTTCTTATTGCAAAATGTACTATATTGTATTCTTATTCGGCGACTAATTCAGCGCGATTTTTGAAATTTTGGCGTTTGGTTCCGTATTGCATAAGGGGGTCCATTTCATGTTTTAGTAATATCGCATCGTCACGGCCTTCTAAGCTTTGTGATCCCTGCGATATTCAATTTTTTGGACATATGCGGCCAAATGATTCGTTTTAAATACTATGTGTGACACATAAGGTCGCACTAGAATTGACCAAGGAATATACAGGGAGTTCCATTTAAAAAAATACAACTTTGATATAAATCATCCTGTATAAACTTTGCGATTCAAGTGAAAATACTTTGTAGCCTTACCATATCCCATGAACGAAATGTTCGTTAATAAACCCACAGTCTTCCATCCATACATTATTGGCCCACCCTGTATACATATATTATTTTGCAGTAGTTACAAATATCATTAATCCAAAATATTTTCTACTAAAATTACATTAAATTAATAGCGAAATATCGGTATTTCCGTATGAATACCGATTTTAAATACTGCATCAATCTCGATTTTTGAAATTCCGGAATTCCGGTATTGTAAGCGCTACCCCGATTCATCTTTTGCCCTCCCCTCCAAGGTCTCCACATCTTGCAGCTAACTCGTTGCGTTTCGTCCCAACGACCTTCAGGGTGTTGCTACTTGCTGCTTGCTCTAGTGATGGTAGTATTCAGAAACCACCCTAGAGGTAGAGTGACCAAGTGCCTGCAGGGCAGCCCTTGCTTTCACAGGAAATCTAATAGTTTTGTTCTTTATGTTATGCATAAGAACTTTTCTTGCACTAAGCGTTAATCCTACCAATTCTGACTGGAATTCAGTCGGAAATTTGCCTATAGTGGTTGGGTGATATGGAAGTTCAGTTCTTTGGAGTAAATACCTAGCTGTTCCTCCCATTCTTTTAGATCCATCCGTGAAGATGAATATGTCAGGTTGGGATGCCACTTCCGTATTTAAGAAGATGTGGTAGTTTTTCCCTAATATAAATTGAGGAATGAGTGAGTGAGATCGCCTCTCAAGGATTTCCTCGCTCAAAATTCGAGAGTGGCCCTCTCACGTAGAGATCTAGTGGAGACAGACCTCGAAGGGCTTCCTTGACGGCTGTGGGTGTTGTTCGTATTGCGCCCGTGCACGCAAGGCACGCTAGTCTTTGCACGTGATTAAGAAGTGCTATAGTTGTGGAGAGTCTGGTTCTAGGCCACCAGACAATTGCTCCATAACAGAGCATAGGTCTAATCACAGCAGTGTACAGCCACAGGAGAGCCTTTGGAGATGGGCTCCAAAAACTCTTCCGATTGTGCGGAGACATTTCCAGAAAGCCCTAGATGTTCCAAGTGGAGTGACCTCGACTGTAAGCAGAGTATCGACGCTGTTGAACGTCACTAGAAAGAGTATATCGAGCAAAAGGAAACTGTGTCCTGTGTCGAGAAATAAAGTTACGTTTGTTAGATCGGGACTGTTCTCGAACATCGATTAGATGTCCTATGAAGCGAATGAAACATGAAAAACAATTTTTCCACCTCGGCAATTCTTCTTCTTTAGGAAGATGTAAAAAGAATTGTCGAAATTCCATTAATGTTAAAATTAAAGAAACAGTTTCCGGATCTTCGACGTCATTCATTCAACCAAATTACCTACCATACAATCCTTGCTCTTTTACATTTAGCTATACTCACTTTTTATGTCGTGCTCTACTACTCGATTCGATTTAAATTGAATTAATTCATATTTGAATTGAATTTAAATCCAATTAAAATGAGAATGTCAATGTATCTACAAGGTCGTAGTATTCCTGCTTCGTCGATCCCCAAATCAAACAATTGAAATTGTTATTATTCGTTATACTAGAATTACTTCTTTTTCAGAAAATGTTAAAAGGATTTATTATAACCCATTCCTCTCTCAATCATTTATTATTATTAATAATGTCTCTTTCTAGTTTTCATTTGTTCTCTTCTAGGTTTGGTCGTCTCCTTCGTTTTCAAGTCTTCTAATGTTTTCCTTCCTCTCCGACTCGTCTCATCATTTTCTTTTCCTGTTAGTGTGACTATTTCTCTTTCGTTCCTTTGTTCTCTCGCTTCTCATCGCCGATCGACAATTTTCCTTCTTCTCATTCGACGAGCTGGACGAAGAAAATGAAAACGCAATGTAATTTAACAGTAGGTATCTTATATTTCAGCAATCGCTATTACTATTTTGGTGAGAGCCAAGATCACGAAACAGAACTCACAACACTTAAAACACCAAAAATTGCAATAAAACTTAATCAAACCGAACTCGTTTCGACAGCGAAGCTATCGTCATTAGCGAACAGAGCAATTTGAATGAACATTTTCTTTGGACAGATCGAAAAAAATGTTTCAGACAAATGTTATTGTTATAAATGTTTTATTTTCAAAAATCGGTCGAGTAGCTTTCAAAATATCTTGTTTTGAAATCTTTGATGGGTCGCCATTTTGTTATTTTATAAAATCGAAAATAATTGTAACTACAAAATATATTTTAAAGAACCGAAAGCAAATGCTGAAAGTTTTTGTATTTTTTAAATATTCCTTAAACTAAGGGAGCAATGATGATTTTTCGAAAAACAAAGAAACGTCATAACTATACAGGGTGTCCCCGGATGGGGTTGCGCACTCTTGTAAACTTTTTTATTTTGGAGTTTTCGACAAAATGTTATTCTTCATAAAAAGTTTTGCTTGTCCTGAAACTTATTTTTAGCCTACTTTCGATTTTTTAAAATCAAGTAGGCCTTTACAGTTGAGCAAAGACTATTTTCATTTTAGGTAAAGTACCTTTTCTGTTCACAATATGCCAAAATGTTGTTAAGAAAAGTTGTTCAGAATGAAAAGTTATGGCCATATGCCAATTTTCAGGATGATAGTCCTACTTTGATAAAATTCGAAAAGTTATTGAGTTAGGTATGTAAATTTTCGTCGCAAATTAATAATAAAGATCTTTCTGCTATTGTCGACGCGATATTGAGTATTATCAAAGTACGGTAGGTCAAGTACTGCTATTTGAATGATATTATAAAATTGCATAAACTTCGCATGGTGTAATGGAAAAATAGAACGAACTTAGTAAACAATTGCAGTAACTGCATACTTCATATCTGGGATATTTTATATTTTATTCTTTAATGCAACATAACAAAAAATAAATTAAATTCTAAACATTGAAATTATTCCACGTAATATCCTCCTCTTAGTACACCTTCTTCTATTCGGGTTCTAAATTCTAGGTAGGTCGATGAAAGCATTTCTTCATTCACACTAGCAACAGCTTCTACGATTTTTTGTTTTAAAATCGTCTTCTAATTCGTTTGTGTAAACCTTTTCCTTTAGGTTGCCCGATAAGAAAAAGTCCAGTGGGTAGAGATCTGGAGATCTCGCCGGCCACTTTAGTGGACCAAAGCGTCCAATTCACCGACTAGGAAGAAATTTATCAAAGTACGACTATCATCCTGAAAATTTGCACGTGGCCATAACTTCTCATTCTGAACAACTTTTCTTAACAACATTTTGGCATACTGTGAACAGAAAAGATACTTTACCTAAAATGAAAATAGTTTTTGCTCAACTGTAAAGGCCTACTTGATTTTAAAAAATCGAAAGTAGGCTAAAAATAAGTTTCAGACCAAGCAAAACTTTTTATGAAGAATAACATTTTGCCGAAAACTCCAAAATAAAAAAGTTGACAAGAGTGCGCAACCCCATCCGGGGACACCCTGTACATATATGAACTGGGGAGCCAAAATCAAAAATTTACACTAAGAAAAGTTCTTTGTTTCAATGAGTACTAACTGCCGTTTTCGCATGTTACAACTTGGCGTTAGTATTAACGCCCTGTCCTAAATCAAAAGCTCGTGTAATATATTTTTTTAATAACTCACCCTTATCGCCCAATCAAATCGAGAACTAGAGGTTGAAAGGGCGGAAACTTCCAGTCAAATCGATGAAATTGATCCAAAAGACGAATGTGCAAAGTTTTACGCTTTCCTCACTCATTTGGATTTTTGTTGTTCTTGTTCCTTCTGATGTTTTCCTTATTCACATCTTGATAGGAATTCCATTTTTTTTATGGTCAAGGGCTCCTTCAAAGAGGGGCCGGGGGGGGGGGGGTTGTTACCTAAAAATAAAAATAAATGTTGAACGAAATCTTGAAAAAACGCCAGAGCTACGAACCCCCATTAGTACTTGCCCCGCATGGGAAAGTTTCTGGCGGCGGCGCCCATATGATTCTTTTCTTTGGGGAAATCAGTCATTTAAAAGATTGGTCCACAATCCATTGAGCAATTACAAGAGCATTCCGAAAAGTATAGGACATAGGTACGTGAAACTGAGAACAGCTTTAATTTTTATTTAAAGCGGAATTGAAACATTTTTTCCATCCGCCCATACAATGTTACTTTGATACTTTTTCCAATGGTGCAACGTAAGTATAAAATGAAAATTAAAGAATCTGTAATAGTGACCTTGAGGAGAAGAGGGATAATTACTTTGCACTTTTACAACATTAAACGGGGAGGCAATCCCTCCAGGGGGGGTACGGAAGGTTTCATTCTCCGAAATGTGTTTGAAATGACAACGTCCTAATGGTATTTTTCGTTTTAACGATTCTAGTCACTCTATACTTACAGGGTGTCCAACGATCTGGTAGACCTAGAAGATTACATCTATTACTGTTGATTTAATATTAATTCATTGTAGTGAACAACGAGCCATCTAAAAAAACATAAAGTTTGTATAGTGCTCGAAAATGGGCCATCGCCGCCATCCTGTATATTTATAGAAAAATTTAGAATTTTTAATCCAACAAACAACCGTATAAGTAAGCGTAGGTAATCTTCCATCACCCTGTATAGGTACTCGTTTACTATACCGGCTGCACTACGAAAAACCGTCGGTTATCGAATAACAAAGAAATGCTAATGAAGTTGGGTCATAATTTTTCCAAAAATTAAGAAAATTAATGAAAGGGGGAACAAAATATAATATGTCTTTATATCGGCGAGAGAACCCAAAGGTTAGTTTATTGCTTTATGGAAGAAAATGAGTTCGTTACACTTCCTTAACAAATGACGTAGGTATTCTTGGGAAAAAAAACGTAATTGACGTAATAATAAATCGTTTATTCAACAATTTTCCATAATCTACATACCGATCAATTTAAAGATTTCTTTAAAAACGCATAAATAAATATAGGTAAACAAATTCCACTTTCGGGCGTCAAAGATTTTTAAGTGGAATTTAATCTTAATTTGTAGATATAATTATGCGGCAAATATTATCATTATCATCGATTATTCGATTTAAACCAAAACCAGATAATTAAAATAAAAATTTAATTCAAATTAACACAATTTGATGTTAATTTGATTGTTTTCCGAATGACGATTAATAGCCATATCGTTTAGTACGAATATAACGTAGGTACTAATGCACATGAAGGTCAAATTGTATAGCTAATTAACGACCATTGCATTGTCTTAAATTGTTTTTGTACAAAAAGCAATTTTTGAAGATTTTAAAATTATCACTTTTTAGGCAACCAACATATCAACGCTTCAGGGATGGTACCTAGGAGAAAAATTTGAATTATTATTTTTACCCCAAGAATTATTTCTTCTACCTTAGCTTTTTAATTATTTTGGTCCCAAGATTTTTGTTCCCAAGAATTATTATATTAGCCCCCAAAATTATTAATTTAGACCACATAATTATTCCTTTGGCCCCAAGATTTTATTCATTTTACCCCATGATTTTATTCATTTTACCCCAAGATTTTATTCATTTCACCCCAAGATTTTTTTATTTTACCCCAAGATTTTATTTATTTACTTATTTTATAGAAGTATTTGGAACTAAAAAAAATGCCACCCTGCCCAACCTAAACGTATATTGCCACTCAGGCGCTTAGGTTAGAGGTAGGTTTAGTTAGTATATTTTTTTTCAATTGATACAAAAACGGGAATATGATACTAAATAGTATTTGAAACTAAAAAAAAAATTACAAAGGCTACATAGAAGCTCATACCCACAAACTCCTCGCATACTTTATTTAGTAAGTCTCTAAAACCTTCGGAACACAACTTAAGGGTGGTGTGAAAATGTAAATTTTAGGTAAAAATGTCAAAACGGCGGGGTAAAGTTAGTAAAATTTTGGTGTAAAATGAATAAAATCATGGGGTAAAATGAATAAAATCTTGGGGCCAAAAGAATGATTATGTGGGCTAAATTAATAATTTTGGGGGCTATTATAATAATATCACAAATCGGTGAGGGGATTTACCCCAGCGATAGTTACCACTATTGTAACCATAGTATTCGATACCTATATCAAATTAAAGCTCAGAAATGACGTCAGTACGAAGCAGGGACCTCGGATCGCGCGGATTGGGGGATATAATTAAAGAGAATTTTCTGAGCTTTAATTTGATATATCGAACAGTATATAGTTACAAGAGTGGTAACTATCACATAATCGGCTCAATGGATAGGGTCCCTCACTATTTAACAAATATATAAAATGTGATACATCAAAGTTTACGAAATTTTACTCTCTTTTCAAAAACCCCTAAAATATACAGGGTGGCCCGTATGAAAAAATGTAGTTTAGCATTAAAGAAATCGAATAAATTCGAGAAACGCCCCTTAGCAGACCAACGATTAGAGATAGTTTAATACAATTTGGACAACCAAGTACAATGGGTATAAAATTGCCTCTCTCCAAGTACAAACTACTGGAATCTCCTCCCCTGCCCATAGTTTATTGAAGACTTTCGCATTGTTCTTTTTACCTTTCTTCCCGTATGGCCCCCCCCCCCCCCCGCCGTCTTTATTCTTCTTAGGCTACACCTATATTGGATCAGTATTTCTTTCGATTCGACGACGCACGATTTTCCAGTACGACGTCGGGAGTGCCTATACTGGTTCAGTTAGGGTCCGACACCCAAAAACGATGATTTTATGTGTTTGCTCCTGCTAGAGAACAACGTTCTAAGGCAGCGGTTCCCAACGTTCTAGCAACTGCGTAACACCTGAAGGTTTTGGCGTACCACCATCACCAGGGGGTCTGGGGGGAGCGGGAGTGTAGATTGGAAGAAAGCCCCCCTGATCCTAATTTCTTTTAGAAACACACTTTCAATCAGAAACACGTCCAACCAAATAATCAGAGCGCTTTGTGTTTTGGTGACGCATCAGCAGAGAAGGCTTCATGCTTTGGTTCGAAAGTGTTTCGAAACAAACAACCCGTTGAGGAATGGGATCGTCACTGTTTTCTGTGGCCGACTTTACAATAGAACCATACTGTAAATAGCTTTCGTCGTATTTACGATTGACCTGCGGTTTAGGTTTTTTAACACTATTATTTGAAGTACCAGGGTTCACCAGAAACTGCTTCATAGTTTACTATGGAAGCACAACAAAATCATACACAACAGTGATGCTTAACACAACATGAAAACGTTACGGCGTTCTCGTTGATGTAAACGATTGCGGAGCCAGTGGAGCGGAACAATAGGTGAAGCGCGCCAGAGGAGGGGATAGTTGGTGACAGGTTGTTGACGGGACGAGGCCACGTGGGGTATACCTACCCCCTCAAACCTTTCCGCGTACCACCGGTTGGGAACCCCTGTTATAAGGCGTAGCAAAGGACATGGGTGCATAAATTCAATGCAGATCTTAGACCATATACATATATGATCTAAGATGCAGATAGATGTGCAGAGGAATTTTTGAAAACTTGGCAAACTAGAGGGTGGGGCAAACCTCTGTCGTAGTTCTATAACTCTTATTGTATAAAACTTACAGATTTATATGAAAGAGGTAGGTATCCATTAATGATGATCAAAAGCAAGTATTTTAAAATTATTTTTATGTATACAGGGTGATCCAACACTACTTTTTTTCAAATGAAATGACCTAACTTTTTTTACTTTTGTAGAACCTCTGTAGACACTGTTATATTGCCCTTTTTAGTCTAAAATTATTTTTTGACCACCCTATACAATATAAAAATTAAAAACTTAGTAAAAAAAAGTTGTGTCCATTACCACCCTGTATACATGAAAATAATTTAAAAATATTTCCTTTTGACCACCATTCACCTTTCAAATAAATCTGTAAGTATTATACAATAAGAGTCAATGATTAGAACTCTCTAATTTTTGATAAGAGTTATAGAACGACAGAGGTTTGCCCCACTCTGTATAAGAAATGACCCTGATAAATTCAAACAGAACTTGACTATGGAAACATTTGATTATATACTGGAAGGTATAAAAAATAACATATCTGGCGGATCTGGTCAATCAAACTTCAGGCAATGCGTCAGTCGAGAATAAAAACTTGGTATCACTTACATTTTTGTTCGGTCTGGAGAAGTCAGGATGAGTAATAGGATTGGAAACGAACAAGTTTGGTTTTGACAATCAGCTGGGCGACGTCAAACGTGATTGGATGTTCACCCTACAATGTAGGCACTATTCATTGCAAACCCATGGATTTGTTTTCAATCCGATAGTCGCCCGAAGTGTGGCGTCATCGGATCGGGAGAAATACTGATCCAATATAGGTGTAGCCTTAACGCTTTTCCAAGTCTTCCATCCTTATCCCTTTGCTCCTTTACTTGCTTTCAGCCTCTTTCACTGGCCTTCTCATCTCACCGTACCTAATGAACCACCCTGTATATTCCAAACATTTATCAAACATATAGGTAGTAAGCATTTTTATTTGTACAATAAAAAAATCAAAGATTAAGATAAATACAGAGTGTTTCCTAAAATAAGCAAAAATCAAATAGATTATTATCCTCCAACTGATGCCATATTTGATTTTGAAATTTCGAATCAAAATGGCCTCTCAATTTAGAAAAAAAAAAACAAAATACAGGCTGTAAACAGCATTTTTCAATCAAACTAATACAGTTTACGACTGGGTTACGTTAGCTTTCTTCTTATGCTTCTTACTATCCAAGTGTTGCTTAAATTGTACCTCGGAATTTAAAGTTAGATTGCACGGATTGCAATAGTAGAAACCGCTGGGAGTTCGAAAAACCGATAAATCCGTCTTGGGCACACTCGTGCTTGACAGAGTTGACAAAATCGAGTTGGAATTTGGTACTAAAAGAACGTCGGTAGCGTGAAAAAATTTACGTTTCGAATAATAACCAACCTTCAACTTTACTCGGCGCTTCCAACACTTTCAACTTCTTCTTATGCTTCGCGCCATTCTTGTGTATCACCATCTGTTGTTCGGAGGTGACGCAAACATTACAAATGTAACATCGTAAACCATCTTGACGCAGGGAATGCTCGATCCTCACCTCGTCGGGTATCGCAAAATCCACCCCAAAAGTATCGCGTGTCACCACGGGACTGCATAGTACAGTGATTACCACAGATAACAATTCTAGAGCAACTTACGTTCTGATCCAATTACCGAGCTGATCGTATTGTCCTTGGCCGGCAGGTCGTGCAATGCCTAAAATGACCCTAAAACTTAAATAAATAAAAGCTCTAATTTAAGTACATAAAGTGAAACCTTCGATGGTTCCTACTGTTGTAATGCGATTCGGCGTGAAGACGTCCCGTTAACGGTAGATCACACGATTTGCAGTAGAAATATTTGGGATCGTCATCTGCGAGAAGTTGTTTTTCGGCCGGTTTGGCTTTCTCGTGAAGTGGCGTACCGGTACGTTCGGAATACTCCACCAAATACGCCCGTACTTTTCTCGTATGTCGTTTCGAGTCGTAATGCAACTTTGCCATTATATTACTCGAATGTTGGCATTCGCATAATTTACAAAAAAGCGGTTGAAATAACGCTAACAATTCTTGGGGAAGCGTTGGATCGCTTAAGTGAGGGAACGTTTGTACGTCACCTAATCAATTTTATTTATTATTTGAATGACAGAAATACTTAGAGGAGAGTTACTTACATTTCTGATCGGATGTGCTCGTTTTCGGTTTTTCCGTAATGTGCTTGACATGTTTGTGAATTTCCGATATCGTCTTATAGATTACAGTAGAGGGATCTTCGTAATAAACATTTTGAAGTGGTTGAAACTGATGAGCGGTGAGAGAATTGTTTGTGTCTTCGGTTTTTGCTTGTTTTCGAGGAATCGTAAAATCGGCAGAAAACTGAACCGCTAAAAAGGGGATAACAACGGTAAGTGATTCGTGATTAAAAGTGAAACTTACGTCTTTTAAGGTTAGGCATATCCATTTTTTGATGCAGAAAATATTAATAAACAAATTTTAATCTAATAAACAAATTAAAAACATTCATAATAACAACAAGGTGACACACTCAAGTGACGTATTGATCAGCATCAAGCATCAACGCCATGTTAATAGATAACCGCCATTTTAAAAATGTTAAAATGATTAAATACATACAGTATGTGTCAAAATAAACGGACTCGCAAAAGCAAGACTAATAGGTGTTTTCATTTTGCATGTTTTTGTGGACTTAAGTCAGCTCTGTGAATAACACACCATTCGTTTTATAAAAGTAATTTGACTCAGTTCTCAATAACCCTATTCGTTTTAAAAGCTTTATTTAAGTTGAATATTAACCTGAGGCAGAAATGTCTTCTGACGCAAGGCACTTCAATTACGTGATTATTATACCTTTACCCACTGACCTGTATCTTAAAGGACTGAGCATTCTAATGATCCCCTCCACTATTTTTGAAGCAAATTGAAAACCGGTGTTTTAAGGTGCCAATTAGTAATTTAGGTTTGTTGTGTTGGTGATTATTGGTAACACTGTAACTAATGTTTTTATTTACATAAACATAACCTTGTTTCATACGTAGTATAAACTCACTGACCTGTATCTTAAAGGACTGAGCATTCTAATGATCCCCTCCACTATTTTTGAAGCAAATTGAAAACCGGTGTTTTAAGGTGCCAATTAGTAATTTAGGTTTGTTGTGTTGGTGATTATTGGTAACACTGTAACTAATGTTTTTATTTACATAAACATAACCTTGTTTCATACGTAGTATAAACTACGTTTATGCATTGCAATAAAATACAATTATTAATAATTTACGTTTTTAAATAATTATGAGCCTGTAATTATACTACTTTTCACCAGATATTAAGCATATACAATAGATTAGAACAAGCTAAACTGTAACAGCTGATACCAGTACTACCAACACATTATAAACACCGAGCTACCATCATTATATAACTAACGCACTAGTTGGCACGTGAAGTAACTAATATTTAGGTGGGGCTTGTTTGCTTCAATGTTGTATTGAAGAATGCTCAGTCCTTTATGATACAGGTCAGTGCCTTTACCTAACCCTGTGGCGGTGCAAAAAGAAAACACCTATTGTTGTCGCTTAAATCTATATTTTCCTTACTATACTTGCCTTCCAATGGAAACAGACACATTTACTTCGCACCGGGAGTAGAATCGGATTGAACACTACGGTAGCAACTAGGCATATACGTCGCTTGGAGTACCTAGTAGTATAACATACCAAAAGGTCTTAACCGTAGGGGCGGCGAAGGAGAAGGCGAAGGGAGGTTAAAGGTCTCTTTTTTTGGTTTTTCGCCTATATCTCAGTAGAAAGAAGCTATGGACAAAGATATAAGTTATAACATGTAGCATCATGTGGAAAGGACCGTCATAGAAAGCATGTGGGGAAAGATAGGGGGTTCCAACAAGCATATATACTTATAGAGTAGATTTCAAGATAAGGCCAGTTTGAATTTATACAAAGCTTTGAAGAGTTGTAAGGAATATAAAGGGTACTGTAGAAATTGTTTTAATATTCAAACCTGATAAGTGATAATGATAAAGTGTTAAGAGGATTTGGATTGAGGCAATACTACACGTGGATATAATAACGTAATTGGAGGGAAGTGTTAGAATCATTGAACTACACTTATACTGGAAGGCACGCTCTGTCCGCCAGCCTGATCCATGAGAGAGAAGCGCAAGGGTCATCTTTGTCTTATTCTGGACAGTACATTTTGGTTTAACGCTGTCTGCTCTCTCGCACAGCGCATGCTCAAAGCGTTACGAAAAGGATAGGAATTACAGTGACTTTATTACAAACAGTGACGACAAGCGTGGTATCGATTTTGATTGGCCGTGGTATATTTTGCATCTTAATGGCGGCCTGACTGTGTTTATGTGTGATTTTTATTTGGATTAAGAACGTTGCTAGGATACCACCGCTGAGTTCATATAAACCCGCCCACAATTTTGCCTCTTAATGGCGGATAATCGCCGCTTGTCGTCACTGTTTGTAATAAAGTCACTGTAGATAGGAATCAGAGTCAGTAGATTAATAGAGTACCGCAAGCCTTTGACGCGACAAATGCCGCCCTGGCGGCCATTTTTAGTCCATATACATAAAATATATATACGAAGTGCGTAATTTTTAATAAAATGCCGTGTTGTTGTGCCGTTAAGTGTATTTTTTTTTATTATATTCCGACAAATTTAGTCAAAACATCATCTACTTTACTGAGCGTGTAGTGAGTGAAGCGCGGAAAGGACTAAAAATGGCGGAGGTTGCGATACTCTATTAATCTACTGACTCTGATAGGAATTAAAGTCACTAGATATCTAAAGTACCGCAACGTTCGCCATTTTGGGGTTAAAATTTTGGCGGCAATTTCAAATATTGAAGACCTAGTCACTAGAAAATTTAATGACTGGTATGAAGTGTTTGATAAAAACTAAACTAACATTAGATACTTATCAATATATTTCTTAAAAATTATTTGCCATTGTTATTAAAAGGTAGTTTAATTGACAGATAAAAAATTTGGAACTTTGCCAAACGAACCTAAATACGTTTTTACAATTGACAGCTAATTTTGTCGTGTTAATACTTCATTTAGAATCGTTATTTAAATCACAGAAAAGGATACCTAAAAAATACAGCAAGTAGTGTGTAAGAATAAGAAGACGAGCCTGTCTATGGGAAAACTACAAGTTATGATGTTTTTCAAATTGCCGCGTTTCAAACCAAGCGTTAAACGTCAAACTTAGTAATAGTAAATACTAATTTTCATCGTATGTCAAACACAGATTTGTCATTTTTCCGCCATTTTGGGGTTAAAATTAGCTTTCTCTCTCTAACTCATTGGAACATAAGGTTGCGGTACTTTAGAATATTTAGTGACTTTAATAGGAATTAAAGTCACTAAATATTCTAAAGTACCGCAACCTTATGTTCCAATGAGTTAGAGAGAGAAAGCTAATTTTAACCCCAAAATGGCGGAAAAATGACAACTGTGTTTGACATACGATGAAAATTAGTATTTTACTCTTAGACCATTGGTCTAAAATTTTACTATTACTAAGTTTGACGTTTGACACTTGGTTTAATTGAAACGCGGCAATTTGAAAAACATCATAAACTTGTAGTTTTCCCATAGGCAGGCTCGTCTTCTTATTCTTACACACTATTTGCTGTATTTTTTAGTTATCCTTTTCTGTGATTTAAATAACGATTCTAAATGAAGTATTAACACGACAAAATAAAATGTCAATTTTAAAAACGTATGTTAGGTTCGTGTGGCAAAGTTCCAAATTTTTTATCTTTCAATTAAACTGTACCTTTTAATAACAATGACAACTAATTTTTAAGAAATATATTGATAAGTATCTAATGTGAGTTTAGTTTTTAAGAAACACTTTATAAAGTCATTAAATTTTCTAGCGACTAGGTCTTCAATATTTGAAATTGCCGCCAAAATTTTAACCCCAAAATGGCGAACGTTGCGGTACTTTAGATATCTAGTGACTTTAATAGGAATGACTCTTGCGCGCTCCCTCTTATCGCGTGGCGTAACTATGGCAGAGACCGCCAATGCGCGTTCCAGTATAAGTATAGTTGAGTGGTTAGATCACAAACCACTAAAAATAGACTGTCCACTTCTATAGAAAAATAGTTGGTAGAGAAATGCGGGACGGCGACTTCGCAAGAGGAAAAGGGTAGGTTGAGTGACGCCCACAGCACCTTATTGGTTAATGCTTTATTGGGGGAAAATTTGAATTGAAATAAAGTAAGGTTATTGTTTTAATAAAATCATATTTATGGTTATGTTTATCATTTATGTATCTATTGAAAATGAAATAAGACATTTAGTTACAATTTACATGATAATTATTATATAACAGTGAAAACAGTACCTATTCTACAAAGTAATACATCTGCCGGTGAATTTGTTGAAATTGTACAATGCGATGCTGGCATAACAATACTTTTGGAACGTTCAGCAACAGTTTTTTCTTCATAATCCTGAAATAAATGTGGATATGAAGACTCATATGAAACTCATAAAATAATCAATTAAAAAAATAATATTGTATCAAGCTTACTTTATATATTGGAAATGCATCATTACGTAATAAAATTGTGCTGAACTTACCAGAAAACTATAAACTTTAATACATAATAAGTAATAAACAACAAAATATAAACGCAAAACCTAATAATGAACGGTTATATGTGACGCTGATGTACTTCACATATTTTAAACGAAAAATACCGCCGTAAAATCAAACGCTTATCGCTTCGTTTGAAATGTCACAATTTAATTTTATAACTCTCAGTACCAACTAATTTTGTGAACAGGTTAACCAACCTACAAATCCCCTTTCCTCTTGTGAAGTCAACACCCGCATTTCTCTACCAACTATATTCCTATAGCAGTGGGGTTAGATTAAAAGTTATTTTATTGTCCTATGTAAAATTATGCAAGTATGGCAACACTGTTGATGAAAAAATCATTGAACTGTATGCTATACGCACAAACCACTAAAAATAGACTGTCCACTGCTATAGGAAAATAGTTGGTAGAGAAATGCGGGTGTTGACTTCACAAGAGGAAAGGGGATTTGTGGGTTGGTTAACCTGTTCACAAAATTAGTTGGTACTAAGAATTATAAAATTAAATTGACATTTAGCTGATTCAAACGAAGCGATAAGCGTTTGATTTTATGGCGGTATTTTTCGTTTAAAATATGTGAAGTAGTTTACATCAACGTCACATAATCGTTCATTATTGGGTTTTGCGTTTATATTTTGTTGTTTATTACTTATTGACTTATTATGTATTAAAGTTTATAGTTTTCTGGTAAGTTTTTAAACTTGCGTACCTACCTATGTTTACTTTCGCTACCTATTTGTTAGAATTAAGAACATAACATGGTCACCGCATGTGTAATATGGAAGAATAGGAATAGAAAAGTCCGTAGATTTAAGTTTCCGAACCCAAAACATTTATGTTTAAAGCCCATTTTTAACAAATGGGTTAAATTTATTAATGGAGAATTTAAAAATTGGACATAGGTTTCCCTTTATAAAGTGACATTATTAAAGACTTCAGCACAATTTTATTACGTAATGATGCATTTCCAATATATAAAGTAAGCTTGATACATATTATTTTTTTAATTGATTATATTTATGAGTTTCATATGACTCTTCATATCCACATTTATTACAGGATTATGAAGAAAAAACTGTTGCTGAACGTTCCAAAAGTGTTGTTATGCCAGCATCGCATTGTAAAATTTCAACAATTTCACCGGCAGATGTATTATTTTGTAGAATAGGTACTGTGTTCACTAGTTCACTGTTATATATCATGTAAATTGTAACTAAATGTATTATTTCATTTTCAATAGATACATAAATAATAAACATAACCATAAATATGATTTTATTAAAACAATAACCTCACTTTATTTCAATTCAAATTTTCCCCCAAATAGCGCCTTAACCAATAAGGTGCTGTGGGCGTCACTCAACCTACCCTTTTCCTCTTGTGAAGTCGCCGTCCCGCATTTCTCTACCAACTATTTTTCTATAGAAGTGGACAGTCTATTTTTAGTGGTTTGTGGCTATACGCAACTGAATACGGGCGCGATTGCAGTGCATTGTAGGTAGGCGTTGAAGCTGACAAATACAATGTGGAGTAGGTATTTCTGTCGTCTTCCAGCTTGTCGCGGTAGTACAGCAGACGAGAGAGATAACTGCCACAACGTATTTTTTTACCTGACAGCTTCATTTTATGCTCCCCGTCATCGTTTGTATAACGTTGCGTGCGATAGAGCTCCTTATTCGTTGCTTCAGTGTTACTTATGCGCATTTCCTTTCCAGTTGCGTATAGGATACAGTTCAATGGCAGTTAATGTGGCAGTGTTGCCAGGTTAGAGGGTTTTTCGGCTTTGGAAGAACCAATTTATATACTTGTAAGTTAACGTCGTTTTCGTCATTCAAATTTACGCGGTTATCTACCAGATGACCGCAGATAATTAGAGGACGACCTTAGATCATTTACACTCCGTAGATAAAGCATTAGCCACAAATATTGCTGCGATTTCTTGCAGGGATGAATTGCACAAGTGTGAATTCCACTTAATACCCTCCGAACATGAAACGCTACAAGTTTATATATGTATACGTTTATGGAGACACTTCACTGGTTCACTCCATTCACGGTACGCACTTTAGCCACAACGAATTTTCCAACCCTAACCTAGAAATTGAAATGTTTACATTGGAAAATTTGTAAAAAGGTACAACAGAAATTTACTTAATACTAACCTTTATCGCATTCAAATTTTGTGTTACAGTCATGACTTCGATACTTCGTTGTTTACTAAAAACTGCAATTCAACCGATTTTTGTACAGTCGTCGAGCAAATTTCACCTACTTTCGAAGCCGCCCGCCAACCTTCTACCATCGGCGACAAATCCTTTGGTAACGCAAATTTGCGAATTTAAAACTAAAGGTATTCTGAAACGACGTTGCAAGGCCTGTTACTTCGTAAGACGATTCGATCGTCTATATGTACTTTGTGAGAAACATCCTCGACATAAACAAATGCTAACGGCGAAGAAAGAAAAGAATACGTGGATATTAACGCATGCAACGCAAGGGAAAGTACGCCCCTGGTAGTTTTTTGTTTTTCTTCTTCATAATTTTGTAGTTCTCAATAAAATGTATTGAAAAATTTTGGGGTGTTTATCTAACGGGGGTTGGTAGTAATGTTGCGCTTTCTACTCTAGAAAAGCCGTTTTTAATCCGCACACTTGTACGAATTGTTTAATGTTCGTAAGCGTTTCTTTTTACAAAATACCCGTTTAAAAGCATTTTTTGTTGAAATTTTGGTAATTTATTTAAAGTGGTCAACGTCTTTTATCGGATTTTAGGCCTGTATACATTTATTAGGTGGCGTGATACGTTTTTATCGTGTAAGTTTCGCTTTTGACTTAAAGATTATTGTCGTGCTCGTGTCGAGTTCAGCGCACCAAAGATGCTGTACATTTCATATAGAATTTGTACCTCCGAAGGAACGTTTAGTTAATGTTGTGTCTTTGTAAATGAATCGTGTACGTTTTTATAAATGAAAATGGTGTTTAAATTCGTTTAGTTTTTATTATTATCGAGTATTTTCGTGTAAATCGTCCCCTAAACGGTATTTTTTTACGAATTGTTATTGTGGACTAATTTGTGAATTTTAAGTGAATTGTGTTCAATTTTTCGTATCTAATGAAATAAATCGCCCAATGGATTTCGGGAGGACTATTAGAGAAAATGTGAAAAATGATTTTAACAGGTAAGTAATTTTTTTTTATTCTCTAATTCGTTGATAAGGGTAATTTTCTAATGAATGTAAGAGAAGGGGGAGGGGTGGTTTTTTTTGTAAAATTATTTTATTTGTTTAATGGACGGTGAAATAGACGGTTCAGGTATTTTTTTGATATTTATACCTGTTTCTCTTACAAAATGGCGGACTGTTATGTGTATGTTTTATACCTATATATAAAAAACTGAGGTGTGCAGTTGAATTCCGGAGCATTTCGTGAACTTTAAAAAGCTGCTTCTACGTATATTTTATATAAATAAACATTTTAACACGCCGCTTTGTTTAAATTAACGTACAAATTAAAACACCTGCTTTATACCTACATTGATATGATTCATTTAATCGTGCCCCACTTGATTACGCTTAACAATAATAATTTCCTTTATGATATTGATAAGAAATGTCAACGCTTTGATTCACCTGCATTCCTTACAAATTAGTATTCTAGCGTTGCCGAGTAAAAATTGTTTGTTTTTTGTCCGCGCACACGTCAATTCCTTGTTCTTGTTTTCTTTACAAACGTTTTATCAAAAATAAGTGCGTTTTTGTGATTAATCTTTAGAATAGTGGTGCAGGCGTCGTTTTATCTCGACGACCGCCGTCTGCGATAACATTCTTTCAAGATATAAACTATCGCCACAATGTCTATTCGTCACTTTTCTCCTCGCGATAACTTAAATTCCTCAATTTTGTCTATAAACTTGAACGCCTTGTGCCATTAAAAGCAAACTAAAAAAAAATTGAGATGGCCCCATGTCAAAACTCAAAAGAAACTGAACGAAATTTTATTGAACACTGCCCTTTTTACAATATTATGAAGCAAATTTCCTTCGCATTTTCACTTAACCGAATTTTTGTCTCCAAAAATGGTCCAAATTCGATAACAGTGGCGTACTTACAATAACAATAGGGGCCAAGTTACAGAAAATTGGGGACTGCAGTTAAAGTGACAATGTGTGTGTTACACTATAGGTAACTATACAGGGTCTTCCTAAATGCCATGATTCTTTGGCCTATTTCATAACTAAAAGTTCATATAAATATAGGTCTGCATCTACAAAGTCTTGAAATTTAAAGATTTGGTGGAGCTCATTGTCAACAATGTTGTTGTAACGTAGTTTCTTTGTTATGGATATTATTTAGTTTTTTTTTGTATTGTAATAAATGATTGCTGCTAGATCATTTTACAAGAAAATATTAATTTCATCTCTCCAATTTACCTACAGAAAATCGCTCTTACATCTTTTCCCCAATAACAGTCGCAGATACGAAAAAACGATAAGAGACAAAAAAATTTAAGAGAAAACGGGACATGACCCCTGAAAGAATATCACTCTGTAGATTTTTGCAACCATTTAGGACGCCCAATAATATAAGCCCTAAAGACGAGGGGTGGTCAACTTCTCCAAAATGTGTACACAGATTTGAAATCTTTCCTGATTTTTAGGATTTTAAAAGATTTTTGAGAATTTTTGAAAATCTTTTAAGATTTTAGGGGATTTCTGACTTTAGGGATTCTTAAATTTCAAGATTTTTGGAGATTTTTAAAAATTTCTAGAGATTTTTGAAGATTTTGACGAACTGAAAGGGATTTTTTTAAAGATTACAGGAGATTTGGCGGGAATTTAAGGGATTTTAAGAGACCTTTTTATATTTTAAAGCTGGTTGCCCTATTTTTGACAACCCTTAATAAAATGTTTTTTTTTGTGTTTTGGGGAGCAATTGGGTTAACAGGTAACTGAACTGTAAATCTAATTTTGAATGGGGCTTTTTACATACATAATTTTTCCTCTTATTAAAATAATATGTTACATACTTATATAACTTGTGACCTTGGTAATATTATTAAGTAATTGAATCATTTACTATTTGAAGAACGATCTCTGTGTTACAGGTATATTGATAAAGCTTTTTTCAGAGCCTGAAAACTCAATCTCACTTAATTCTTCAACGTCTTTTTTTCTTTTTCTTGATAAAAAATTAAAAAAATATGCAACGAAAAGCAGACAGAACATACAATATTACGCAACTATTGCCAATGGAAACTACTCTTTAATGTGCAGTATGCTGCGGGAGTGAAGCCTCGGCCTGACACGTCTGAACGAGTCCGAGTGGGCTGTCCGACGAAACGACCGTGAAAAACGGATCGAATTTTAGGGGATTTTATGGGATTTCATGAAATCTTTCAAAGATTTTATGGGGCTTTTAAAGATTTTACGGATTTCCAAATATTTTACCGGATTTTTAAAGATTTTTTGAATCCCAAGAGGTTTTAAGAAGATTTCTGAAGATTTTATGGGATTTCAAGCAAATTATACACGGATTTCTAGGAGTTAACCACCCCTCGCCTAAAGAGTAACCTGTATTCCAAATGTGAGTTAAATATCTCAAAAACTGTAGGAGCTATAATCAAGACCCTGTAGATTAGTAAGTCGAAGCGTTTACGGACCTATGTTGATATGAAGTGTTAGTTATGAAACCAAAGAATCAACCCCTTCCGTATGTACATGACATTTAGGAACACCCTGTATATCAATCAATCAATCAATCAAATATCTTTATTCAGGTGCTATTATAAAACAGATAGAATACGTCAAAAAATACAATATACTTAATATTACTTACAGTAACTATTATCACTTAATTTATATAAATTCGGATACATTATAATAACCTTTAGTTTGTAGCATAATCTTAATGTATTGTTTAAATTTGGCGGGTTGCATATTTTTTACGTTATTTGGCAATTTATTATAAAGTGTTGCACAGATTGCATAGGGACTTTTGACATAATAATTTGATTTATGTATATCTAATAATATATTGTTCCCATGTCTAGTGCCGTGATTATGTGTGTCCTTATTATATTTAAACAGGTGTGGATGATTTTTGGCAAATAACAAACATTCCAAAATAATGATTGAAGGAAAAGTAAGTAATTTATTATTTATAAAAGTATTACGACATGATGTAAGTGGAGTGAGATTGAAAATAAGCCTAATAATTCTTTTCTGGGCAATAAAGATTCTTCTCCCGTACGCAGCCTTACCCCAATAAATTACTAGGTATTTGAGATGGGGATACACTAATGCATAATAGACATTCAAAAGTTGTTTTTGATTTAGGACAGATTTTAAATTTCTGATGGCGTAAGCTGCCGAATTTATTTTGTTTATGACATGATCATGTTGTTTACTCCATTGTAAATGTTCATCTAGTATCATACCTAGGAATTTGTATTCTGAACATCTCTTTATACATATATTATCCACAGACAGATTAAGAGTTTGGCTTATTTGTGGTTTTGCAAAAATCATATAATTTGTTTTCTGCACATTTAGTAATAATTTATTATTATTGCACCATGACGCAAATTTATTCAGAGAGCTGGTTGCTTTCGCATAAAGTTCATCCAGAGTTGGGGCAGCAATAGCTATGGTGGTGTCGTCAGCAAACATTATTAAAAGATCGTCTTCATTTAGAGATGTAGATAAGTCGTTTATAAAGAGAATAAATAATAATGGTGACAAGATGGAGCCTTGTGGAACGCCATATTTTTGTTCGCATGTTTGTGATACACTGTTTGAAATTTTAATTTGAAGTCTTCTGTTTGATAAGAAGGACTTTATAAATGAACTCAAGTTTCCTCTCACCCCCATGTTGTACAGTTTATCAATGAGTAGATTGATAGATATACAGTCAAAGGCGCGTGTTAGGTCAAACAGTAGTATAAGTACTAACTTATTCGAGTCTAAGCTTTTAGATATATATTGTATCAAATCAAAGGATGCAGTATTCGTTGAGTGATTTTTGCGAAAGCCATGCTGGTTAACGGATAGGATGTGCTGTTTATTGATGAAATCCATAATACGATTGAAGATTATTTTTTCCAGAATTTTTGTGAATGTGGGTGATATTGATAGTATTCGATAGTTGGTTACATCGGTTTTCTCCCCTTTTTTGTGTAACGGGATTCCCGAGTACTGTTTTAACATTGTAGGAAACTCGCCAGAATTAATAAACAAGTTAAATAGATGAGTCATAGGATGAACCAATTGGTCCAGACAGTGTTTTATGACGGTAATGGGTAATTGATCAGCACCAGTACAGTCTTTGTTAGGCATATTATTGATAACTGTGATAACTTCCTCTATTGTAATTTGATAAAAATATAGTGAGTTAGATCGGTAATCATGGCCGTTTGTGATTTTATATATACTAAGGGATGCACCATACTTCTTATGGAGTAATTCTTCAGTAACAGTGGCAAAAAATTTACAAAATTCGTTTGCTATCTTTTGCGGATTTGTAATTTCCCCGTTGTTAGTCATAGTATAGTACACCAATCTAAATTTGCAAGTGATTTTTCGAATTTATTTTAACAAGAACAGTTTTTGAGGCTAAATTTTAACATTTAACATCAAAATTTTAGTGGCGCCATTAATTAGTAGATATAACAATTTGTAATCAAGTTCGAGCGGAGGTTTTCACGGACAGAGTCGGTAAGATAAAAACCACTTCCGGGATAGGACCGAATCAATGTTAAAAATAGAATTTCTAACCAAACGGTATAGCACGGTCATTTTAGGCTTTAACCCGGAAGTAATTATGGTAGTTCTGAAAATTGTCACAGGTGTTCTATTGGATGTCCTTAACAACATACTAAAAGTCCCCTAACCTCCGACGCCGGCTTCCTTGAATTCCAGGGCCTTGAACTCCTGGAACGCCGGAACGCCCTTGAGCGCGTGCTGTATGAGAACCGTTTCACTTACATTTGCAAATGAGGTGTCAAATGAAAGCCTAATAACAGGGCTACAGTTTAAAGTATAAAAAGTTGGTTTGTCATTATTTTTAAATTAACGAATTTGTCGCACTAAATAAGAAGGAGTTACGTTGAAATTATGGTCACGGAAGTAAAAGTGAGTTGTGATTTTTTTTAATGAACAAAACATTAACACTTAAAATTACAAAATTCAAATTTCTGATAATACTTCTGGATTATCTACGTCTTCGTCATCGATAAAGTTGCTGTTCGTACAACTGCCTCCCCTGCAATAACTGCACACTATTCCGCATTTAAGTCCGGCTTGTCTACATGAGCATCTTACAGCACAGTCTGTCTTGCATCCACAAGAAATCAAATTGAGTAGACTGTCTGGAGCTGGAGGTCTTGAAGAAGGTATCGGCACCAAAACACTTCGATATGATTTCCATCCCCAGTTCTCTGGATCTCCTTTGTCACGTCCGCTTCCTCCCCGCAAATAATATCAAATGGATTTAGCGACGATCTTAACCGCCGTTTTGGAATTTCCACCCCCTTGTCCGTTTCTTGGGTGTGAGTGGTATCTTTCCTTATGGTTGTCGGTCTGGTGTAATTTCTCCTGGAAATAAATTAATTGAAAGTAGCTCGTTCCTGAACCAAATATTACAACGAAAAACAAATTACCTGCAATTAACATGTACGGTAACGGACGATGCACTCCTGATGAGATCTTCGAACAATTGTGTATTTTCGACGTCTCCCCGTTGAACACTGCACTTGTGTAGAGTATGCAGTCCATTTTTAACTACTACAACGCTCTCTTGAGTAAGGAGAGATTTACAAAAAATGCATAACTCGTCTCTATCAGCCATTGTAGCTAACGCACGGCAGTTCAATGTTCTACGTAGGTAAAATTACTAATATTACTGCCAGCCACAACAAAAACGTTCACCACACTCGTGTTGTTTTTCTGTTTTTTTTCGATTTCCTCTGAACTTTTTTAAAGTTATTCTGTCACTTTGACACACTTTGACACTGCTGAAAATCTTCCTTCAGTACTAAACTGTCACACTTTCACATCACACGCAAAACATTTTCTGGTAGAACGGAAATCACCGAAAAAGGGACAAAACAAACACGAACACCTCACTCAAAAGTCAGTAAAACACTAAACGCGGTATTGCCATTCGTCTCGAAACAAAATTTTACAGTCCTGTTAAGCGCGATCGAGAAAATCCCGGATATCAAACGAAATGTAGGACTATGGACCTCACGATGTGCACGGAACTGCATTCCCAAACAAACTGGCAATATTCGTTAATTTCGGCAAGATTCGCAAAACTTCGAAAAAACTATCTCTCTCAGTTTTATGGTTTCGGTTCCTTTAATGTAGTTTTACAATGTAGCTAAAGGCCCTCTCCTTGTGCCCGTAAGAATAGGACACATGTTCAGTCCCTTTTTCGGCAACAAACTCGCAAAACTTCGACAAAATATTTATGAACTTTTATTGCGTCGGTCCCTTTAATTTAGCTCAACAAAGTAACCGAGCGGCCGCTTCTACACGGAAGAAAAGGACACATGTCGATCAGGTCAGGCGCCGCGTCATCTATGCGAAAACAGATCCCTCGCCCATTGTATCGGTCACGTCCAACTCTCGCCCGGCATCAACAAAACATTCGCAAACCATCTGGTTTGCACCAGGTTTTATTCTTTAGTCGTAAAATGGACCACCGACTCTCATTTTTTAAGCTTGTTACCCCGAAATGATTAGCAATAATAAACTCCGTTTGTTTATTTATAATCTTTTAAACATTTGTCATACTGTATATATGATCTTCTTTGCTACCATACCCGCCTTCTGCATTTTGGTAGAAGGCAAAACTATCAAACAACCGTTATAAAATATCAAAATGTTTAACACTTCAATATGACAGAGCGAGCCGCGCGCGCTTATGCGGATGCTTCGCCAGCAAGTGGGCGCGCCTGTTACTGTTCAAGCGGCTGTAGCTCGGTTACTATGAGCGACATTAATTCGGTAAGTACATCAATGGAAAGCTTATTTTATGCATCACAACTTTTATTTCGACTATTTTGGCAATATCTGCAACTTTGAGCCATCCACAACGCCGAGAAGGCAAACTCGGCTTGCGATTTTTGAAATTCCCGCGCTTTGTGGACTTCCTGTGACGCCGGAAGTAATGACAAACCAACTTTTTATACTTTAAACTGTAGCCCTGTTATTAGGCTTTCATTTGACACCTCATTTGCAAATGTAAGTGAAACGGTTCTCATACAGCACGCGTTCAAGGGCGTTCCGGCGTTCCAGGAGTTCAAGGCCCTGGAATTCAAGGAAGCCGGCGTCGGAGGTTAGGGGACTTTTAGTATGTTGTTAAGGACATCCAATAGAACACCTGTGCCAATTTTCAGAACTACCATAATTACTTCCGGGTTTGGGCCCTTTTTGAGCTAAAATGACCGTGCTAGTATGTCCTAATTTTTAAAAAATCTTTGAGGAACAATATTTTTTTTGAGTCAATATTTAGTAAGTGATATTTAACGAGATTTCTAAGTCACTTTATTACTATCTACAGCCCATCAAAATGCGTTCATGAACATACTTTGACTTTAGATTCCGCCATTGTGATTGGATTGCTAATTAAAAAATTAAGATTACAAATTAGTACAATCGACTTGCTAATTATTACTTAGAAATACAAATAGATTTAACAATTTCTCTATATTTTAAGACATTTGATTCGTGAAGTTAACCTCACCAGAACGCATTTTGGAAAGTAGTTAGTAATAAAGTGACTTACAAATTTTGAGATTATGCTTACAAATCACTTATGTACTAACTATCGATTCAAAAAAATATTGTTCCTCAAAATGGTGCGGCTTTCGAGAAGTTAGGCGCACGACAGTTTTTTTTAATTAGGAGATACTGTTTAATTACAAACAAGTGATTTACCTCGTGATTAATTAATGAGGGTACTAAAATTTTGGTATTAAAGATAAAAATTAAATTTTTTTTAATGACAAGATATAGGTATCTAGGCAATTTGTTTGATGGAGTGTTTTATTCTCTTTTCAAGAATATAAAATATGAATATACCCTTGCATCGGAAAAATTGTGAGAATTTGTGGAATAATGAATGGTGAGCACCATCTTGATTGTTTTTTTAAATAGAACACCCCGTATATTATTCCATTTTCGAAATCTGCACATAATTCTTAGCAGTTTTCGCTAATACAATTAACTCCTAAATTGAATTGTTTTCGAAATATTAACGTTTGAAAAGTTACATTTTGGTCATTTCCGAGGTCATTTCAAACCCAACCAAAAACAAAATGTTGCTTTCCATCAAGCTTGCATTGGAAAATATTGTTAATTTTGGCAGTAAACAAGATGTTAACGAGACAACGATTTTTTTCCAATGCAAACTTGATTGAAAACAACAACTCTGCATTTGTCGCAAGTACATATTGTCAATTAAGTATATCGTGTTCACACAATTGTAATTACTAAACAATAACATGTCATACACATAACACGAAAGCAACCAACTTGAATTTCACAAAATTACTGTAATTAATTGGTTAATTTTACACATTGACCTTATTGTTAGTTTCCAATCGGTTTAGTCTCGTGTTCATCGAAAGGACAATAACGATTATCGATGGTTTGCATTAAATTTGGATAACAACAGACTTTAGTTTCTCTAAAAATTGTGCACTTCCAGTAATAAAGTAGTAAAGTACGTATCCTACAACGTGGTCGTAACCGAATTGGCCGTTTTGCGAATGCCTGTAAACTTTAACAATTTTATCTAAACTTTGTGTAACTCCGTAAGTAGTTAACATTAATACTTAAATATTTAAAATTCCTGGAGACGATACTGGAAGTTTCACCTGCGTCATTAAATATTTAAAATTCCTGGAGACGATCCTGGAAGTTTCACGGGCGTCATTAAATATTTAAAATTTCTGGAGACGATCCTGGAAGTTTCACGTGCATCATTAAATATTTAAAATTCCTGGAGACGATCCTGGAAGTTTCACGTACATCATCTAACACCAAAACTATCGCTTGTGGATTGCGAAACAATGCTCGTACGCTGTATCGCTTAGTTCTGTTGGAATCACATTGTTTCTGTATCATATTCATGTTTCTTGTATTCAAAAAATCGTGGATCATAACGCTCGAAAATTGTTGTCTTAAAACTGTTTTGGTTATCCTCTCAGTTATCATGATCAGATTTTTATCTCTGGAGATTTGGTCGAAGGTGAGCGAATACCTCACCCTTGGCGATCTCTCCTCGCTGTTGATTTTCACTTGGTATGACCCTCTGAGCGCTTGTGTCCTAATTATTAGGTTTAGTGGCGGTCTCCATAGCGGCGGTTGGGGTCGTTATCATTGCCTCCCTAATTCCAAGGCAAGCCCTGCGCTGCACCTTGCTAATTATCTGTATGTACTTGTGATGAAGGTCTTATGCCACTACACCAGTGACGTATACGTGATGACCGGTCTAATTCTGGTGTATATCCAGTGAGTCATGTTATAATAATAATAATAATAATATATATTTCGTGCTACCATACAATGTATTTACACTCGTCAATCTATCTAGGTGTTAAATTATATGCTGATAATAATTAAGGTATTCATTGAAACTATAGAAGGTTTTGTTTAATAAATATTTTTTTATTGCTATTTTAAATTGCCTTAATTCTAATTGTTTTGTTTTATTTGATAATTTGTTGAAAAATTTTATCGACCAGTAATTTGGTCCCGTTTGCGATTTTTTTAATCTGTGAAAATCAGGGCGGAGATGATTACGAGTTCTGGTGAGATGATTATGTATGTTACATTGTTTCGAAAAATTTTCATGGTGTTTTTTGACAAACAGTAAACATTCTAAGATATATATGTATACACGGTAGCGTTAGTATTTGGTGTTGTATGAAGTATTGTTTACATTCAGTTCTGTAGCTGCAATTCGCTATTATTCTAATTGCCCGTCTTTGTAATTGGAATATTCGGTGGCAATCTGTAGAGTGACCCCACGCTACGATTGCGTAAGACATTAGTGATTGGCACAAGGCAAAATATGATGTTCGTAAGACTTTAGGAGACACGTTCGATTGCAAGTTTCTGAGTACGAAAATGTTCTTACTCAGTTTCTTTGATATTATATCGGTGTGATGAACCCAGTTTAACTTGCTATCGAGGTGCACTCCTAGGAAACTTGGAAATAGACCCCACTTGCTCCCGAACGCTCGCCTACAACCCCACGAGAACTTTTTGCCTTTGCTCGCCATGTTCTCATCTCCAAGTATTTACTCTCTCCCACTATTGTACCTATATAGCTTGGTGACGTACATTGCTGTCCTTTTGCTTTGTCGGCCCTTTTCTTCGTGAAAAGAGAATGAGGTTCGTTTGTGTTGGATTAGGGCTTACAATACCAGAAGAGAAATTTTGAATACATTTTTTCGGTATTCAATCAAGTGAATCCCGGTATTGACTTTTTTACTGCTGAAACTATAAAAGAAAAATAAAAAACGGATTGCTTAGAAATTCAAAGTTCAAAATTCCAAATTCAAAGTACTTATTCAAGTTATTCAAAGATGTAAGGTAGCGGCACCAGTAGCTGACAGTGCTCCTAAAGCTGACACTGATATCATTAAATGTCTCAAACAATAATAAAAACTATGGTTTCTATGTTCTGTAGGTCTGTAAAATTGAAGTGGTAGACCATCCATCGTCAGGTGGCAAAACTACATTTATATTGTATATAATTCCAATATAATAGTGCATTTATGCTGCAACGACGGTGAAGGTCAGACTTCTGTGTGCAACTCTTACTATTTTGTCAGTTGGTAAATTAAGAGTTTTAGAACAATATATATTTTTACAATAATAATTTAACTGTTTTTGTGGTTTTATCTGACTAATCAATGTGTAAAGGGCATGTACTTATTACTTTATTGAAATAATCTATAAATTTTAGGCGGAATTTGTTGTGTCAGCTAATGGTGCATGAAAGTACATCTGTACATTTACCTAACATTGAGTGACAGGTAAAGGTACAGTACATTTTGAATAGTGGCACCAATGGCTGACACCATTTTGACAATACTGTGAAACAGTTTTTGGTACATTTTTTATGTGGTTAGGTAAAAAAACCCCCGGAAAAAAACCGGTAAAAAAACCTCCGGAGAAAACCCTAGGAGAAACGACCCCCCGGAAGAAAAACTGCCGAAAAATAATTATAGATGGCTGTGAATAAATACATAAATATACAAAGTTTGGAAATAAAAGTAATGCTAAACTTAAACGTAGATTGGCACTAAAGTGCCTAGGTCATTTGCAGGTGTAGTATATATTTTTTTAATTAATACAAAACGGCAAAATGACACTAAACAAAGTTTGGAAGTAAAAACAATGCTTAAACTTAACCCTCTATTGCATGTTGTTCCCGAATGGGAACACAAGCTTTGAATTAAAAGAACATTCTTGCCATACAAAATTCGTTCTAACAACGCATAATGTACTCAAACGGGAACATCGAACAACCGTTTGCGCTACTCTCCAATAAGTGGCGCCACACATTTCAGTTGAAAATAAATATTGTTTGGAATGTTGGCGCCTTTCTTAGGATAACCTAAGTTGACCTAATTGGGAAGCTTATCATATTGTTTATATAGGTAAATGATTGTTATAAAAATTATAAAGGGTGACAAAATACCTTTACTTTTACCTCTTCTGCACCCATTATACTATATCGTCAAATTTGTTGATAGAAATTGTTTATTTAGCTATGTTCCCAATGAGGGACATTGTGCATGGGAAGAAGTCTCGACAAGTGAATTTCCAAAATACTTTATTTTGGAAATTCACATATAACGTTGATATGGATCCAATAAAATTTTATGGACTATTAAAGAATGAAGCAGCTCATCAATAATGCTATTGAAGACTATTTTCACAGTGATGATGATGATATACCACTATCACAGTTACTAAGATCGCTGTGGTCAGCCTCAGTCAGCTACTTTGAAGAGTAAATCTAATTATCCGACTTGGAATGTTACCTCTACTGAAACTCATACTGACAGAACACAATTTGGAGGTTGTGGAGGTATCAATTTATTACCAACAGAGATTCTCTAACTGAACACCCTGTATAAAATTTTCAAATATTTTATTTCTGATACATTTTTTGATGCTGTATAGCGCCAAAACATAACCTACTAAACCCATAACGACACCCAATAAAGATCGACAACAATTCATTGGGATAACGCTAAGATGTCGATTATAAAACAACCCCCAACACAAGAAGGTATTGGTCTCACTTGTTACCCATATGCATAATGTTCCCACTCGGGAACATATTTTTTTTTTGCTAGAAAAAAATAAAATTTACAAAGAAAACCTAAAAAAGCAATATTTATGCAACAGTAGAGGTCTTTGATTGCAAAATATAATTTTTCCAAATGAAAAAATTTAAAATCCATAATTCATGCAATAGAGGGTTAAACGTAGATTGCCACTAAAGCGCCTAGGTTATTTGTAGGTTTTGTATATTTTTTCCAATTGATACTTTTTCATTCTTTGATACCTTATATATTATGTACCTATGATTTTGTAATATTGATGTAAAATATAGTGCAGTGTAAATCTAAAGTATAATTATTATACCATTTATTCAGCATTTATGTTTTCAGCGGTTTGGGGTCTTTTTTCCCAGGGTTTTTTTTACCGGGGGTCTTTTTTCCGGGGTTTCTTTTCCTAGATTCATTTTTTATACATAGATGATGACCGACACAAAGGGAAAGATCTTACAATACATCGAGGAATCTGTATTTCGTTTAAATATAAAGCAGAAAGTGTTTTGCTATGGAACGCCGTATTACTTTTTATTGTCAGTTTTTATACGCAATGTATAAAATAACTTCTTCCTTAAGTTTAAAATTTTAGTTACAATTTTAATGTTTGTTTAAAAAACTTCACGTATTTATATTGATAGTTGAATTAAAATGTTACTTGAATAAAAATGTCAGTTGATAATAAAAGGAGTAACTTTATAATTTCATAAATTTTCATGAGCAATTTAAATGTTAGGATACTTTTTAGCAACTAACATTTTAAATGGTAGAATTAAAATGTTTGTTGATAATTTTAATTCGTCGCTTCGATCGGTGGCACTTCTGGAAACTACATCAGTATAAGGAAACACATGTAAATTATAGTTCGAAATAGCGCCACCGATTGAAGCGACCAATTAAAATTATCAACAAACATTTTAATTCTACCATTTAAAATGTTAGTTGCTAAAAAGTATCCTAACATTTAAATTGCTCATGAAAATTTAAGTAATTATAAAGTTACTTCTTTTATTATCAACTGACATTTTTATTCAAGTAACATTTTAATTCAACTATCAATACAAATACGTAAAATTTTTAAACAAACACTTAAAATGTAGTAAACATTAATAACATACATTTAAATTCAATCTATTAAATACTTTCTTGCTTTTACTACTAAATATTAAACTTGGTGTATAGCATTTCAAACAAACTTTAATTTTTATTAAGTAAATTTTTATCACTCTCTATTTATTTTAGTATATTAAGTGTTTGTTAAAAAAAACTTCACACATTTAAATTGTTAGATGCAAATGAGTTTTTTGATTTAATATATTTCGTCCAAAAATTAGTAACAGTCGTTTTAAAACCTTTCATTTAAATTGAGAATTAAAATATATGAACAAACATTGCATTTCATGTAACATTTTATTTAACAAACAAGAAATAACAACTAAGTAATTTAAATTAACGAATTAAAATGTATGTCGAATTAAAGTGTTACATGAATTAAAATGTTTGTTAATAATACTTGTTCTGTAATTTCGAATAAAGAATTAAAATTCTCAACAATCATATTAATTCTGAATTAAAATGTTTGTTAATAAAGTTAATAGGGCGCTGTAGGTTGCGGAAGTTGTGTGAATTACCCACTTTAATTCACTTGGCAACATCGCCTAAATCATAGATAAATTAATCGGTTAATTTACCTAATGGCCTGACCTAAATGTAATTTATAACTTTATTATTTAACCCTTAAGATGATTATGGTTCATAATCTAAGATTTAACCCTTAGATTATGGAACTTTCACAATATAAGATATAACCTATGTTTATGTTAGGTACCTTTTGGTATTTGAATACCTATCATTTTTATCCATTTGTAGAAATAGTACAGTTCAAATTAGGGTGACCATATGTACGGAATTTCGCTGTATTGTCCGGAATTTTCATGACCTGTACAGCATCCGTTGATGTCCAGCAAAACGTACAGCATTATCATTATAAATTAACCCTTGCTTTTATTTAAAAATGTAAGGGTTTTTACTCTGTACCTAAGGGGTGAATCAATGTTGTCAAAAGGCAGTAGGCAGTAAAGTACCTAGCTTCTCTAAAAAAACCAATTGACCTGTCTGCGCTTTTTTACTTTTTAAATGCCTCAAACTCTTTCCTCATTTTCCATTTTTGCAACTTCGAAACGAACAAAACTACATAATTTATTACATATTATACGAAGGGGTTTAGCTACAAGGTATACTAACGTTGGTTTAGCTATGCAGTATGCATATATGATATTGTAAGGTTATATTTTTTTGCACGTACAATGTTGCCGATTGTATTGCTATTGCTGCGTAGTACCAGAAACACTCACGCGACTGCAGAGACGAATTAAAATTATCAACAAACATTTTAATAGAACTAACATTTTAATACAACTAACATTTTAATACAACTAACATTTTAATACAACTAACGTTTTAATACAACTAACATTTTAATACAAGAAACATTTTAAATCAAGTAACAATTTAATTCAAGAAACATTTTAAATGTATGTTAATTTTTTGTTTGATGTATTAAAACGTCAGTTTATTTTAAATGTTTATTGAAAATTTTAGATTCTCAATTTTAAATAGACTCTTTAATTTGATTGTTGGAAATTTTGGTGCAATATTAGCACATGCAAAGCAACAATCGTTTTAAATGAGAAAAGTTTCTTTAACAGTCATTTTAATAGTATAGTAAAAAATCAACAAACATTAAAATGCAACTAATAAAATTGATTGTTATTTACAATGTTACATGAAAAATGTTTGTAATAAAAAGTAAAACGGCGTTCCATATTTTGCTGTCTATAATTTATTGAACCACATTTTTGTCAGCTACTGGTACTTGTCGTGTCAGCTTTAGGAGCAAACCATTTTTATGTGTGTCAGCTATAGGTGCATTTAATCATTATTAAAAAAATATGTAAAAAAAAATCAACTTGGTAAATAAAAGCTTTTGAGTATGATATAATGATAGAAAAACCCTATTCCATTAATATGGTTATATTAACTGTGACTTTTTATGTTTAAAATCATGGAAACAAATTTTTTCATGCAAGTTTGTTCTAAAAGTGTCAGCTACCTTAAATATAAAATATAAATTTAAAAAATTCACATAAAATTCGAAAATTTCGTATTCAAAATAGAAATTTGAAAAAAAAATTGAAACTCAAAACATTACTTAATGCTAATGAATCCTAAATTATAATTTCAAAATTCGAAACGCAAAATATTACTCCTATTACTTAAAGTTAAAAAGTTTAAATTAAATTCAATATTGAAATTGGAAATAATAAACTCGCAATGATAATTTTGTAAATTCATAGTTCAAATCAAAAATTAAAACGTAATAAAGAAAAATTGGCAGTGCCATTTGAAAAATCAAGTTACCGCCCTTCTAAGCTTTGTGATCCCTGCGATGTTGAATTTTTTGGACACATGCGGCCAAACGATTCGTTTTAAGTACTATGTGTGATACATAAAGTCGCACTAGAATTGACCAAGAAATACAGGGGGTTTTATTAAAAAAATACCACTTTGATATAAATCATCCTCTATAAACTTTGCGATTCAAGTGAAAAAAATTGTAGCCTTACAATATCCCATGAACGAAATGTTCGTTAATAAATAATAAATCTTCCATCCACACTATTGGCCCACCCTGTATACATACATTATTTTGCACTAGTTACAAATATCATTAATCCAAAAAATTTTCTACTAAAATAAAATAAAATTAATATCGAAATACCGGTATTTACGTATGAACACCGCTTTTAAATACTGCATCAATTTTGTCCGGGATCCCGGTTTCCGAAATCCCGGAATTCCGGTATTGTAAGCTCTATGTTGGATTAACAGACAAGCGCTCATCTCTGCACCATGTTCTCAATAGATTTAAACCTTCCTGCATCACAACTGATACGGTCTCCTCAAATCTGCCACGTACCACAACCACTATGTCATCGCCATAGCCAACTATGGTATAGATTGCCTCACCTATTCGCCTCAGCAGTCCTACCACCAAACACCACAGTAACGGGGAGAAAACTCCCTCTGTGGACATCCTCGTGGAACCCGAACCACCACAGAGTCATTGTTATGCAAGGCTGTGACGTTCCCATGTTTAGCATGGTGCGTATCCATCGCTATGGTCACTCCGTTGCAGAAGATCGCACTTTCGGCTATGACTATTAACGCTGTGGATGGCAAGTTCACAGGATCTATCTGGGTTGATAGGCACATTGGTATTTCTGATGGACTCACGCCTCAGCACCTCGTCCCTAATGTGTCGCTCAATAAGTTTCTTTTTAACGTACATAGTGTGGAGGCTAAACAGGTCGAGCCGTTGAGGCCTTGTTGTAGTAGCGCAAGGGAAAATTCCATCCATCCCATTCCCTAGGGATTTATACGGATGAAAATTCTTCATCGCCCACTTAATTTTGGGCTATCTGACGGGCCAAAACTCAATTTCTTCTGTTCCCCTTTAAAAGGGATTCCAGAGTTATTGGTTCTGTCAACGATCTACGTTTTACTTTTACCCCCCAGGTTTTCATGGACAAAGGCTCGTTAAAAGTTCTGGTACATTTTTCCGTCCCCTTTTTACCTTCTTTGGGCTACTATAGCTAACCGTGACCATTAGGTTACTTAACCAATTAATCTAATTGTCGTTACACCATTGCGATATAAAAAAAGTTTTCCCACCGATTGACTTCCTTTTTTAATTAATTTACGTACATCACGTGTTATATGTAATTTTAAACCTGAAGATAACTTTTTGGAGTCGAAACTATTTTTTATCTTTTTCTCTAAAACGAATAGGACGATGTTCAGCTCCGATTCACATTATTGGACCACGGCGATTATGCCGCACTTGCTATACTAGAATTTTTTGACATGTAACGCTAGTGCCTTCTTTACAAAAATGTTTTCGGATTCTAACAAAAATGTCAACGCCGTGCAAATTTTGTGAATCGATTTATTAGATATGTAATCGACATTTTCCAGGTGAAATTGCGTTTAAAATGAAGTTCACCTTGAATACCTTTTTGTTACACTTACATTTCTAAGTGGCACTATTTTTGTCATTGAAAGTCAATTATAACGTATGTATATTAAAATTATACAAATAAAATTAATTACGCCATCGAAATGTTTGCGATAAATAAATATATTGACACTCGAAGGTTCGAAAAATTTAATTTAGTCCTGTGTGTCCTACTTGTCTCTTATCACCTTTCGTATTTGCTTTATGATGACGTAAGCGATGGTTGCTGAAATGTCAATAATTTCCTGTATTTTGACGCTTTTTTTTCTCTTAACGCTAAAGCGGAAATTTAATTTAGAAGTTTGTGATGCAATAGAGAAACACCTTAACGTCGACATTTAGGATTTATTACTACATAGTCGGGTATTGTGCCATTTGGAGTGAATATTTAGATTATAATAAATCTTTAAATAAATAGTTACCTATAAAATCCCTTCACTTGTCTTCGAGCAAAAGCCCGAACGAACGAACACCTGTCATTCCACACGATGTAAATCCAAAAATAATTTTTAACACCAAACGTAGAAGTGAAAGCTTTTGTAGATTCAAAGATAAAAGGACTTAATTATCATAATAAATTTGATCGGATCGTGACAATAACAAAAGTAAACGTTTGAGAACCACTGAGTCATGTTAGGAAGAAGGTCTCGTTAGAGACGAGAGAATAAAAGGGAAGCCTTACAAAGAGAGTGGCAAATATTTGAACAAAGTTTTGGAATAAATCCGTGTTAAAGATTAAACCGAATTCGACTCGTTCTTTTTAGTACCGCTGATGTTTGAAATGGTGACATCTGACAAATATCTCTCGATATAGATTTTCTTATTCTAAGGATTATGTTAAGAAAAGTAAAAAGACTTCCCGGTCGTTTTCTATTGTATTTCTTCACCTTTATTTGCTAGTTTTTGTCATGATTGAACAATGGAAGAGCGTGTTTTGTAAATAAATTTCGATTTAAAATGTTAAATTTGGCCCAAAGAAGGTGATAAAGTAATTGTACGCTCGAGCAGTTGTCACAAATATACCTACCGTTTAACGACAAATTAGTGCGTTTCACAACTCTCCCGTTTTGTCCTCCAATAAGTCCTTTTCTCCTTTTATATACAGCAAGCTCTTTGAATACTACAGTTTTATCGAATAAAAGTTCAAAGATTCATGTTTATAATCCGTCTGAATCTGTTTCTAGAAGATTCCAAGAGCTTTGTAAAACTTCCATCAGAAAATATAGAAAAATTCGCGTATAAAACATTTTATATTCTTCAAAATAAAGAAAAAGTGCGACAGCGTTGAAGAAGATGAAGAATTTAACGAATTTATTCAATCTTATTTTTTATGACGATTGTTCTAAATTAAAAAAAGAAATGGAATTTTTCGATAAAGCAATTTACAATTTATTTTAAATTACTTTCTGTTACAAATTCCGCAACCCCCGATGATGGCCGTTACCCCTCTCGAATCTCATTCGGTCAAGAGACGGAAAAGCGATTAATAAAACTGTGGTAAAAATCAATCGAGTTGAAAAGAGATCCTTCTAGATAATTTTGATCTAATTTCTGATGATCAAGATTTTATTCATGTTCTGGCACTGTCCAGTGTCCCGATAGTTTTGTGTCGACGTACTGAAATAAGAGATTGGATTATTGAACGGAGAGACTATTTTGGGAACAGTAAGGCATAATGAATATATTGCTTGTATCCTTCTTGTATCTTATTGCAGTGTAAATAAGTCTCTCGCTTATATTATTGTTCGGTCGCACGGGAATCTATTGTGTTCGAAATGCGTTTTTTTTAGGACTGATCTTATCTTGGAAGGAAACTGGGGTAAAAATAGGGAAGGGTTTTAGGGTTACAGTCGAAGATTAAACCTGTTACGAATCTTTGAAAGGGTTAGGGGTAGATGTGATCCAATTAGGGGCATGACGGAATTTAATACCTACATGGATGTTACAGCAAGATATCATGGACGTGTTCTCAAAATTGATTAACGCAGGTGGAAGAATAGAAACAGCTAGTGATGATGAATAGTTGTTTCTATTCTACCACCTGCGTTAACAAACCAACCACAGCTACAATGTCGAAATCATACTCAAAATTGATGTGCTACCTGCCCGAAATCAGAGTTTTTGGCGGGTATAGTGGAGAGCTTGTATTTCTTCACCGGTTGGTCCCGTGATTGAAGAAGAAGAGCCTCGATGCACACATCAATTAATTACTTCATTGTGTTATTACTACGGCTTGTCCTTGTTCTAGAATTTGCATTTGTTCTTTGGTCATTATTTCTGTCCATGCCATGTACAGGGTGTCCAAATTGGACGCTTTCTTATGGAAACACCTCTTATTTTAAGAGATGGAAAAAAATGGACCTAAGTGCCTGGAGCTCAATTTTAATGAGAAAATCACTGGCGCAAACAGAATTTAGCTATAGACAGTTTTTATACAGGGTATTTGGTTTTTGTGTACGACCCTAAACTACATTTTTCCATACGGACCACCCTATATATTTTGGGGTTTTTGAAAAGAATAAAATTTCTGAAATTTTGATGTATCCCTTGTTATATTATGTTAAATATTATTTGCAATATTGCATTTAATACATTGTTATTTCAAATAAATCATACTGCCCTCTTTTGTAAACCATGGACACCTAGATGTCTGCAAGCAAAATATTTTAATCTATAAAAATAATATTTAACATAAATATAACAAGTGATACATCAAAATTTAGGAAATTTTCTCTCTTTTCAAAAACCCCAAAATATATAGGGTGGTCCGTATGAAAAAACACCTTATATAAAAACTGTCTGTATTCTACGTAAAAAGTGCTCTAAGAAAGAATTTGCCAAAATCGATTATCTTTAATAATAAGAAAATTATGGAACATTAAAGAAACTGACCAAATTCGAGAAACGCCCCCTAGTCATTCCAAATTGTTTACTACACTCCTTAGTTCTTAGATCTGCAAACGGTAGGAATCGGTGCTGCTTTGCATGTGTGTGCTTCTATCACCGTAATGGTGATATCGTCCTTATCAAACAGGGTGCTGTTGATAAAATAGGGGACCAAAGACGACTTTTATCAATTACTTGGAGAGAAAGGAAAGATCATACACGATTGAAATTTTTTATAATACGATGAAAAATACTTGTTAGCTTTAATTGACTGAATGGAAAGCCAAATTGGCATGGTCGAAGTTGCAGAAATCATGATTGTAGTAATAGTAATAACAATAATACCTATTAGTAATTTTTAATAAACACAATGGGCATAAAAAATACTCTGCAGAATATAAAGGCGCGTACACATCTGAACATTCGGGCCGAATGAGCAAGGCGAGCGCAAATAAGCATTCAGATGTGGACGATTGAGCCAAATAGGTTCAGCAAGGAGGCCTTGGCTCAGCCCGATCCAAATTATGTCGGTACATCAAAGGGAGCGCGTGCGGCGAACTCACTCAAATCTGCTCAGTGTGGACGGCGACGTTAGCGGAAGAAGACAGTTTAGCAGAACATACGTGAATCCGACAGACACGACGATGGATCTTGCCCGAGAACAGTGTTTGGAATTAATCGATCTATAGGTACCATCAGAGACCGATATTATGGAATCCTCGACATCCTAGTTATTTTAACAAAGTGAAGAAGGATGATGCTTCTTGGCGGAGATCGCAGAAACATGTGGTAGAGATGTAGAAGACATACAGACAAAATTTGAAGGGGTCCTACAGAAGAGAAAATGCTCGAGAAAAGGTCAAAGGAAAGAAGAGTATCGGAACAAGAAAAGGTACTTTTTGACTTGCAAAATCTTTGGCATCGTCCGTTTACCCTAAACCCGAGCTGAATTTTCAGGCCAGGACGAAAAGTACACGTCAAAATTGTTTGCTTTCTTCACCGCAGTATTTTCGATTTGATCTCGGGTTGATTGCATTTAGAAGAAAATCAAAATCATCTTGTGACTTTCGGGCGAAGTTCTTGAAGTGGCCAGTGTCTTCCTCGGACAAGTCATTCAGTAACGAGGTGCTGTTAACACCAATTTCTCGGCTTCTCTTCGCATATAATTGTGATGTCTGTCCATCGGCGTCTCTACCTCCTCGATTTCTTTTTTCTTAATAAACTGTGTAACGGAATAAAACTAGTGCTAGCCACTGCCAGACTTTCATCCGCCATATTGTTGAAAACGAGCACTAATCCGAACATTCATGGAGCGGTCCGAATGGAAACTCATGTGTCTTCCTACAGTCTTTTCCGATCAAGGTTACCTTTCACTAAATCATTTTTGTTCTTCTTACTGAGATCTGTAGTTTATTATCTTGACATCACTTGCCCGTGCTGTGTATCAGCATTCTTACGTGGTCTTCTTGTTCTTTTCTCGAGTTTCCGGATTGCCAGTATTATTTTATCATCTACGTATGCGATTCTGCTTCGTTGTTTATAAAGCTGTCATTGGATAAGACATTCAACAAAAGGGGTCCCAGGACAGAACCCTGTGGGCACCTCTTTAAACCAAAATTATGATAAAATTTTGTTCCAAACATTGTTTTTACAATGGGCTTTTTTTGGAGTATTCCCTTGACGTTATGACATGAACAATGCAATAAATTAGTACCGCTACAGCACTTTTAATATTTCAATTGTTTTAAGTGTTTGTTGATATTTTGAAGCGATTCGTCAGAGGTTCGTTCAAGCTGGACCTTTATCGTTAATCAAAATGAAAATTCATGGAGAGCGGCGAGGTGTCGGGATTTTGAGAACGGCATTGTTGCTGCATTGGCTGAAGACTCTACAGCAAGTACTGGATCTGTTTGGAGAGTTCTACGTAAAAAAGGTTTGCATTCTTATCACAAATCTTCAACTCAGAAATTTCTCGAATTACATTCGTTTCACAGACTTAGTAGCGACGGGATTTTATTTCGCGAAATAGCAACCTATCACCTTATTATAAAGTTACCATGATAAATAGGGCCAACTTGCAAACCTTTTTAAACACCGTATCATCTTTTAGAGAATCTACCCCTCCAACTGAGGTAGCGTGTGTGGTACCAACATTACGGTGCACTAGCACATTCTTCAAGAATACCTAGAGGAGCTAGCTTAAAATTTAAATTACCCGTCGTATTTGCCATATAAAGTTATGGTCCCCATTGTACCACCCCATTTTGGGCATCAACCGACTCCAAGTGATTTATAAAAATCTAATTAAATATTTTGGGATATTAACGATGTTGTTGACTCATTTTGCCATTTGAGCATAATTTCAAAAAAATAGGCACCATGTCGCCGTAGTAAAAATAAAATTCTGCAAGAGAAGAATTTATGTAATATGTGATGAATGTGAAAATTATGTCGAAATAATACTTATAACATCTGCAATCATCATTAAATTAACATAATTACGTGTTGCGACTATAAATAATAATTTGTCGCCCCTCATCTGACCGCTCGTACTTTTTCGTCCTCTCACTAACACGTAGAAATTATAACAGAAAACAATGGTTCAATGACCAAATATATTTATTAATAAATTAATAGTCGTTTACAAGCTTCCTTGTCAATAAAATAATTTAATAAATATGAAAAATTTTAGGTCAAAATTAATAGAGCGTGACACTTGTACTTGCTACATAACCTTATTTATCGTAGGTCACGACTGATTTTATATCCTTCATTACAAAAGACATATAATTGCTTTAAATTAATTTCACTAACAGTTACATATTTTTTGACATTGTTGTTTACTTAAAAACCTTTTTAAAAGAATAAACGTTTCCGCAATTTTGTTAAGTGTACATAACCTCTCAAATAATGGCTGAGAATTTTGTTGTTACATTTCACGACACACTATTCTTAATAAAAATATGCGTTAGCTAATCACATCATTTTGTACAGCCTAAAAAAGGGGAAAAAAATAACAACATAATGGGATTAAAACATTTTCCTGCATTTAAAAAGAGATTAGGATCGGACTTGCATCAGCGAATTCGTCTACGATTATTATAATAATTATTAGAATTAGTTTGGTCACGTTAATCGTAGTGGGACGGTTGATGAAGCACACCATCTTGCTTTAGTCTTTTGTTTAAATGGCGGGCGTATTTGATATTTAATCGATTATTGAGTTATTTAAGTGGGACGTTTCGAATTTTTTACGATCTTTCTATGCGTTATTTAACAATAGCAACGGTACTTAATAAATAAATCAATTCTAATTTGGTTACGAAACGTACCACCTATTGAGAAGTTGAAGGTGTGACACCGAGTTCAATTAATTTCGCGCCAAATTGCCTCGCTTATTTATTACGCGTCCTGTTTCGTATTCCGTGTTTTCACTTCTCAATCTCGCGATGATTGATGATAGTTTGTCGGACGAAACGTTTCAATTGGATTCGATTGGAGCGCAAATTAAATTCGTACTAACTTTGAAGAGATTGGCTCGGCGATCGGATTTAGCTTCTTGGTGGTATGCCATCTCGCGTTTTCTTCCGTTAACAAACATCAGGCTGTTGAGTCTATCGGCAGTGTATGTGAGAACTAACAACTAAAAAATTCTATTAAAATTACGAGTTTTGGAAACTGTTCACAAGCTCTTTACATAATTTAACTTTCTGAGTTCCATAGATTAAAGGGAGCTATGAAAATAAACTAAATTGCACGTGAGATGCTATTATTGAACACAGAATGTTGTGATACACAGTCTCGGGCAATTTAAGACGTATAATTTTCTTCCTCAATAGCAGGTGTGTATTTAATGCATTCCTAATGTCCATGTCATACATCTTCAATTTAATTTTATAGTGCGCGTCCCTTTTGCAGAAGAGTTTAAATATGTCGGTACCTATTTTTAGGTAGGCGTTACTCAAAAATATTATTTGAATATAGAAACTTCCTATCTTCACAGTAATAGAGAATACAGCAAACTAATTCGGTGGAAGCAAAATTGAAGCAGACTCAGACCATCCCCAATAATGCAAGCGAGAAACCTCTGGGATTACATATAACACAGGCAAGAAGGAGATTCAGGCAACACTCACAAAAGAGCACTGCAGACATTCCAGAACAGAACAATTCCAAGAGCTTCCTGAAAAACCCAAACGGGAATTAGAACAAACATGGGACTTGCCAACAGTTCCTTATACAGGGGTTGTGGTCATTGCCAATGTGAGCCATACACAAAGGCAAGGGAACACCTACTTGAAAATGCAAATATTACACAAGAGGAAGTAACGAAAGTTGGTCCTACAAAAAGATTCTGAAATTTTTGAAAGATACAGGTATCCTCGAAGTGTAGAGTGTAGACAATAGACCAAAAGATCGCAGTGTAGGAACCAATCGGGGCCACCCCTACAAAATTCATCTTTACAATATGATAGATCAGGGAAAAGGCACAGGATGAGAGGGGTCAATTTAAGAAGAAGTGTTCGATTTTGAGTGAACTCATGTGCAAAACAGTGAGTGAAAGGGATGTAGAAACAAAGACAGTAAGAGGAATGTAGTGTTTATATGGGAAAACGAGGAACAAAGTATGATAAATGAGAACGCTTGAAACCCACAGAGGAAGTAAGGTAGGAATGCATCCTGGCCCTAGAGGCAGGTATAAAGGGGCAATAAAACAAATAACACAATATAAAATTGCCATGAGCTTTCGATATTAGAGTATGCCGGCAGCATAGTGCTCATGGCAAGTAATGAAAACGAGACAAAAAAGATAAACCTGAAGAAAACTAAGCGCTCGGCTAACTTATGGCCAGTAGTATCCTCTAGAATATCAAATCTGTGAAGAAATGTTCAATGTCAAGCGGTACCGGAAATAAAAAATGGAATAGCAATGGCAAAAATAGCATTCCAAAAACAAAAAAGAATTCTATGTGGCCTGACTTTAAGAAAAAGGTTCAATGAAAATCTATGTATGGAGGGAGTGTAGTGTTGTATGGATCGGAAACCTGGACATTGAGAAATGCTGATAAGAAGAGACTGGAGGCTTTTGAAATGTGGTCATGGAGAAGAATAGAAAAAATTAAGTGGGCAGATAAAATAACAAACGAAGAAATGTTGAGAATAGTAGACGAGGAGAGAGAGATTTTGAATATGATAAGGAAAAGAAAGAAAAACTGGATAGGACATATTTTTAGAGGCGACGGAATGTTGAGGACAGCTTTGAAAGGTACGGTGAAAGACTCTATTCCAAGAGGAAGAAAAAGAATAAAACTTCAATTATTATCGATCCTGTATTTATACGCGATCGAGTTGTTAGCTTCGGCGTTGATCATTGGTTAAAGGGTTTTATCAAATTGATAGGCACGGGGTAACTTGGACTGGTCCAATGAGAGTTTCGTATGGTTTTAGTTTTTATGCTTTGAGAACGCGATAACGACTTCGTTAATAATAATAATTTATTTTCATAATTTAAAGCACTCGATACACACAAAAATGCATCGAAAGCGATAAAATAATTGTCACAGATTACATAAAGGTTACAAAATGGTATTTATTTACTTACATGACTTCACAAACAAAAAATATTCTTGTAATGAATTAAAAGCAATTCGCTACCAGCGATTCTTTTAAATTTTTTTAAAAGTTTTTCTTTGGTGCAATTTCTTTAATTTGCGTAGGTAGGGAGTTAAAGATTTTTCTGCTCACATGTGAGAAGTTTTTCTCAAATAAAGATGATTTATGAGGGATGTTAGGTAGTAGTTTTTTATATCTGGTATTGTATGTATGATGGGGGATATTGTACCTGTTCATGTGTGTATAGACGTATGTGCATGATTCAAGTATATACGTATTGATAATTGTTAAATCTTTAAGTTTTTAAAATACTCTCTACAGGATTGTCTTTTTGGTAAATTCATAATTATGCGTAAGTATGGCACGTTTTTGCAATCTCAGTATTTTTTGCGTACTGTTAGAGAATCCCCAGCTGATAATGTTGTATCTAACGTGTGAATGAAAATAGGAATGGTTTTCGTGGTTACAATAGTGTGACTGTATCCACAGCTATTTTTTCAAATTTTTGATTTGGGGTTCCAATTCATAGTTATTGGCATTTTTTAATTTTTCCAAAAATCGTCATTACTCGCTTATTTTAAGGAATATTTAAAAAATACAAAAACTTTCAACATTTGCTTTCGGTTCTCTAAAACATTTGTAGTTACAATTATTTTCCATTTCATCAAATAACAAAATGGCGAGCGATTAAAAATTTCAATATAAGATTTTGAAAACCACTATCGATTTTTGAAAATAAAACATTTATGAATTCCTTAAATTATGTCTGAAACATTTTTTTCGATCTGCCCAAAAAAAGTTTTTATTCAAATTGAATTACAAAATACATTTTACAAACTGCAACATTCATTTAAAACAAATTAGGCTTGCAAGAAAAACAAGAAATAAATAAGAAAAATAAAACAATGAACAATGAAGCAACAAAGGACGGATTCAAATTGAATTACAAAATAAATTTTAACATTTTAAATTTTTTAAATTTAAATTTTTGGAGAGGCAAGGAGAAATGCACAAGAAAGCTCGTAGAATTTAACGCAACACTTATTCGTGCGCATTAACGACGTTTTCCAGTAAACGTGTGCTAGAATAGTAAGGGAGTACGTTATTGGACTGATCCTACATTCTCCCCAACCGATTGAATGGTGAAAATTATTTTATTTTCTTAAAAAACGTTTTGCCAGAGCTTCTTGATGACTTACCGGTAAACATCAGACGAAAACTTTGGTTTCAACATGATGGAGCATCGGCTCACACACTCGAGAAGTCATAGCACTACTAAATAGAGAATATTCGAATAATTGGATTGTGTTGTGTTGTTTTGTGTGGCCCCGACCCAACTCTCCTAGATTTCTGGGGTCAAGACACTCAAGACCCTTGTATATGAGACACCAGTACGAGGAATTAGAACTGTTAGCTAGAATAGTAGCTGCAGTAGAAGATATAAAAGACAAGCAGGCAGCTCTTGCAAGTGTCTCTTCTAATGTTGAAACACGCTGTCGGACTTGCGTTGCTGCGAATGGTGGTCATTTTGAAAATCAAATTTAGTCCGTCCTTTGTTGTTTCATTTTTTTCTTATTTGTTTCTTGCTTTTCCTGCTTAATGGCAGCAAGCCTACTTTGTTTTAAATGATTGTTGCAGTTTGTTAAAAATTTATCTTGTAATTCAATTGGAATATAAACTTTTTTTGGACAGATCGAAAAAAATGTTTCAGACAAATATTGTAGTACCTAGGTCCTAGATAGTTTAAGGTATGTTTTATTTTCAAAAATCGATCGAGTGGTTTTCAAAATATCTTATTTTGAAATTTTTAATCGGTCGCCATTTTATTATTTGATAAAATAGAAAATAATTGTAACTACAAATGTTTTAGAGAACCGAAAGCAAATGCTGAAAGTGTTTGTATTTTTTAAATGTTCCTTAAAATAAGGGAGTAATTACGATTTTCCGAAAAACAAAAAACGCCAATAACTGTACGGGGGGGCATCAAAAATTTGAACTAAGAAAAGTTATTTGTTTCAATGAGTTCTAACTACCGTTTTCTGGTGTTACAATGTAGGTATTATTCGTGAAACTTATAATGGTCACATCTATGAACAGATGAACACTTTTCGTTGATTTCTTTGGAAATGTAAGTGTGTAAATGTACAAGAAGTGTAAGGGATGAGGAGATGAAGTTTAATTGTTTAACCAAATACTTACATGGTCAAAAGCGGAAAAAGGGGAACGGCCTACCATTTTATTAGCTATTATATAGCTTGTTACCAAAAAAAAACCTTCGTTTCAATGAAAGCATACGTTAAAGCTATACTGTAATTAGAGAGTATTAGAATGTGATCGTTTCTTTTGAGCAAACGCAGCTCGAGCAGTTAATTAAAAATTATTTCGACACACACTAACGAATATTGATAAATATTACGTTTCTTTACTTTTCAATTGGTTATTTATTTTACAACAAAACCACTTCGAGCTACCGTAAACCATTTAACTAATTAGCACCGCCACTCGGCAATTCGTTTAACTTATACTAAAACGTTTAATTAATAATATTTATTTCACTCATCTTTTAACGCTAATCAGTTTAAATTACATCAAAATTATGTTCATTTTCAAAATTTCGTATTAATTTTTAAAAAATGTATCCCTTGTAGAACAAAATTGAAACGCATTACCGACTTCCAAAATGTATTTAAACGGTTTGGCAATGTTGCGTAACAATGTCGTGCGCCGGAAGTTATACTGAAAAGGGAGTACATAAGTTTCTTTAAATACGAGCGAATTTTTTTTCCAAATTGTATGGATGTATGTTTTTGAACCCTTTCTCCTCTTCCCATGACGACTGGAATTTTTTTTAAAAATATTAATAAATTGTTTCTTGGTTGTCCCCTTTTTTGATTTGATAGTATCAATTTTCAACTTTTTTTTAATGATTACATAGTATTTTAACTTTAACGACAAATTGTAACCGACTTGTTATAAATGAGCAGGCCCCAGAGTTTTTTGGAAATTTTTATTGTAAAATTCTTAACTTAACGCCATATTGTACGAATAGGAACCAACCCTAAAGATTCTAGAAGTCATAGGAGTCGTATTTGACGAAGAAGCGTCAATATGTCGTATTTTATAACAACTATAAATCTCACGGAGTTCCTTAAGGGTCGGTATTGAGGCCTATTCTACTCTTACCATAACATTATCGATCTTCCAAGTTCCATTATCAACCTTGACTACTGTTTTGACGGACAATAGAATTTTTGTAAGTATTGATGTAACAAACAATAACGAATGATCACAGAATCGTTAGAAAATTGTCTCCAGAATGCATCCATCACCATTTTGATATGCTCACATACAATCAAGTTGATAGACGACTCAATAATACAAAATGTTTGTTATACCCAAGGCGTTATCAAAACTGGACATATTGGACATTGCCTTGCATTCATTTTCTCTATAAATATCAAAAATTATGAAACAACTCATTGTGGTGTGAAAGTCTTCGTCATATTCCCTTACAAACTGAAGGGCTTAGATCTCGTTATACTAAGGTTCTAGTTAGATATCTAAAATTGAGACTTATTTGTTCATTTGAGGAACATCCCAAAAATGAATTCAAGAATGAAAAAACACAATTGCAGTGTTACCATTTTCAATAAAAAATCCATATATGTTACGTATGTTGGGTCTGCGTCCTATCACTTTCACACGTGACATCTATCGAGTTTTTTATGGACTAATGGTTCTACCCACTAGCACCTTGTTATTATACCATGAATAACCCGTATATTCTCCAATATAGTAGTAATATACGAGTGGAATTGCCAATTTGCAATTTTCAGTGGGTACGATGGTCGCATCTTCGTGGAAAACTTTGGAATCACAAGTTTAATGTACTCATAAGATTTGATTATTATAAGAATAAAAATTCCTTTTGCTGTTTCATCGAATTTTGTTGGGTCAAATGTTAACAGTTTATCGAATAAATTCGTAAAAATAATTATTATCAACCTTATTATATTTCTGGAATTTTATAATTTTGTTATGACTATATTGCGTTTTTTTTAAAATTTGCAATTCGAAATTCTATGTTTGCATTTTTGGCACAAATTGGTTTTGTTGCTCGATATGGGAACAAAGTTGTTGTTTTTTTTAAATTAGTACTGGACACGCTTGATTGCGGAGATGAATACACTGAAAGCCCCCTTTTCTCGACAGAAGCTTAAAAACTGTTCGAGACACGAAAACTGTCGCAACTACCATTCATTATGTATCTAAATTTGCTCATTTCGTATACAGTGTGGTCTGCCGTGAATTGTGTGTTTTGATGCCATGTATGGGGTTCCTTCAACCACAATTTTAAATTTCCCTCTTAGAGTTACATAATTTTTTCGTCAATTTTAAGATAAATCTTCAAATTTTATAGTTTTTTATAATCCAGATATTAAATACCACGTTTTAAATTAAGTATTACAAAATGTGATAATTTATTGCTGAGCACACACAGGATGGGTCCAAATTTATTTTCTCCTCCCACAGTGTTCCTTATTCCAAATGGAACACCCTATATTACACGACGTTGTCGATTAAATGGTATTATACCTAAAGTTTATATTTTTTGAAATGCTGGAGCATTAAAAAAAATCAAAATTCGCTTTATACGAGTATAAAATTTGTAGATGATCAGACATCCGCTTGGCACTGATGGAGTTTTGGAGGAGTCTAGCTAAATATTGCAATCAATATCAATTCTATTCGGTAAAACACCAATAAATGTTATTGAACTGGTATAAGATCCAGGCCAGGCTAACATGAAAATCGGTTTAATTTTTCTGCAGTTCCCGAAGGATATTTTCATTTTGTCGCATGAGAGCCATTTTCAGAATTCGACAATCTACCTGAAATTAAACTCGATATCAGGGATTAACGGGCGTTGCTGCTAGGTTGTCACCATGAATTGTGCAACTCAGCTCACTTCATTATCAACACCTTCTAATCAAACAAATTGAAATGCTAACGACTTGTTTCTGGCAATTCCTGGACGGAGATGTTGCAAAATTTTGGTGGGACTTGGATGTCGCGAGTTCTGTTTTCTTAGTGAGCCCCTAGATTTTACACCTAAGCTTGGATAAGCAAAGGCACACATCATGATTCCTATCCTTTGTGCCAGAATAAATTTGGATCGATGATTGCCTTAAAATAAGGTCCCTTGGTGTCTCCCTCTTTATTCTATAATCGTAAAATTTCCAGGCTTGCCTTGCTAAAATCTACAAGGTCATAAGGATCTAACCAAGTGTTAACAATTTTACATGTCGATTTTTAATCAAAAATATAAAATTAATAAACCTTCAGGCTTTTTTGAATTTATCAACTTTGAAAACCTAGAAGTTCCCAATTACCTAGATTTTCCGATACAATTTCATAATTTTGACTAACACTTTCGAATATCTATAACTTTCGTAGAATATTTGGATTTCTATAGTAATTTGAACAAGAATTTCGTAAATTTCGAAGTTTTAGAGAAAGCAGTAAACGTCTCTTGAACGCTAACTGAATTTCCAATTCGTCTGTAAAGTTTTTAAAACGAAAACAACAAAAATCAATTCTCATTAGTTCTTCATCATTTCTCTTTTGAAAACAGAAATTTACTTATTGCGGCAATACATAAATCTTTACTGTTCAAAAGAAGCTTTTCAGATAACGTTGCAATAACTTCGCTTCCATATACACACAGAACGAAACTTTAAATTACGTCTGCGACGCCTTTAATGAGCAACCGTAATGGAAATGTATGATATTTACTGGAATTAAAGGGAAAAAACGTGTCACTTAAAGTTTTTGTACGATTGCACTTCGTCACTTTCATTCCATTGGTTTTCTGCTTTAAAATTATTTCGCAATCGATATTAATTGTATTATTGTTTAACTTTTCTCAATAAATGGCTTGATTATTATTATGAGAATTTCTCATAATGTTTTGAACGGTAGAGTAATTCGTGTGGCCCCACATTATCAAAATTTGAAAAAAATGTTTAGAGTTCTAATTGTCCCCCGAAGAGTTCTAGAGTTCTCAATCGCTTTTAGAAATAGTTCTGGCGTTTTAAGCAGTCAAAAAGGCAATTGAAAAAAGGAGGGGCCAACTTCATAAACCGTTCGAATCGATTTAAGTCATAAGAAAATCGATAGAACTTTTCGGGGGGTCACCAGAACTCTCCTAATTGAACTTAGAAAATTCGGCATCGACGATACTTTGGTGAGCTACAACTCTTTTATTTCCACTCGAATCGATTCAAGTCATAAGGAAAAGCGATAGAACTTTTCGGGAGTCCACCAGAACTCTAAGGAAACTGATCGATTTTCGAAAAATAAATTTTTCCTAATTGAACTTGACTAATTGAACACAAACAGGCACCCTCAAAGTGTCTTTAAATAAATAATTGGCAGAACAAGTGATACATTTTAAATTTAGCTTCGATTATTTTCAATGAGTTTGCAGGTGAGTTTTTCTTTTAATTCAAAATTTCGCTACATTAAGCGACGCGAGTTTTGGAATTTTCTAATTGCTCACACAGTGAAGACATACTTACGTACAGGCAGTGAACTCTATAATGAGTTCACTGCGTACAGGTCGCACGCGTCGTAATTATAATATTTTATTATTAATAATTTTAAAAATGAAATAAGAAGTAATTGTAATAGTAACAAGTAATTCCACTTAATTCTTTATTTTAAATAGAATTCAATGCTTTTCGACACTACCTATATTTAATTATATCCATGGTAACAGAATATTTAACTATTTAATCTGTTACCCTTAATCAAGGGCGTACGCAGGGTGGTTCAAGGGGCCAATGCCCCCCCCCCCCCCCCCCCTGACCGCAAAAGGAATTGTACTAAATATTAAAATTTATTACTGGTGGTCATATAATTTCAGGAGAAATTAAGCATTTCCTGGCCTCTCTTTTAATTAAATAGTATTTGTACCCAAGGGGAATTGTATGATGCTTAAATGTATTGAAAAGGATTGTGAGGTAACAACATAGGCAATAAATATTAAACACGTTTCCAAACAATTTTATTTTTGCCCCCCCCCCCCTAGCCAAAAAGCTGCGTACGCCCTTGCCCTTAATAATGACATATAGTGTCCAAACGCCTCTTCGGTTCTATTTAAGCGCAATTACTTCTTTTTTTTTAATTTCCGCCCCACGAAGGGGGTTGGGTGGGAATTAACAGCTGTGATGATTAGCCCTATACGCTTACAAACATCCATGTCCGGAGGTATTTTTATCACCAACCGGTCATATTTTTGTTGTCGATGAAGATTCTCATTTGCGCCGAATGAAACATAAACGCTGAATATACAGGGTGTCTCCAGGTTTAATGATCAGGACTTTGACATTTTGTGGAGAAACACATTTTAAGGTGGGTTGCTCCTATATAAAAAATAAAGGTTTTATTTATTTATTTCCGAACTGTTGAAAATATTCAAACCAAAATTGGCACACAAGATACATGGACAGAGCATAAGATCCATGGCAACCATAATTTTTGTACACAGCCAAAATACATTTTTCGTGAAATAAATGACAAAAATCTAGTTTGCGGCCGCGCGGCAACAGAAACGAAAAAAAGTCTAGAGACATTTTTTTGTTCAGAATTGAATGCTCCATCAAAAAGTATATTTCGAATATTTAATTCAGGGCCGTACTCTTTTTATTTATCAAATTAGTAGAACGGATTATCCATATCTCCGCCACTTGTTGATTAAAAAAATTGATATGTTTCAATCTTGTGGCCCTCTGTCCTTGTATCTTGTGTGCCAATTTTGGTTTGAATTATTGCCATAGTGCGGAAATAAATAAATAAAAACTTTATTTTTTAGAAAACTTTAACGCCCTGTATTTTAGAAACAAAGAATTTTAGGAACTACGTTTATAGGAGCAACCCACCTTAAAAGTCCTGATCATTAAACCTGGGACACCCTGTATAACAAAATGTACTAAACCTGCAAATAACCTAGGCGCTTTAGTGGCAATCTACGTCTAAGTTTAGAATTTTTTTACTTCCGAACTATGTTTAGTGTCATGTTGCCGTTTTGTATCAATTTAAAAAATATATACTGCACCTCCAAAGAACCTAGACGCTTTAGTGGCAATCTACCTTTAAATTTAGCATTTTTTTTAGTTCCAACCTTTGTTTAGTGTCGTGTTGCCGTTTTGTATCAATTTAAAAAAATATACTAAACCTGCAAATAACCTAGGCGCTTTAGTGGCAATCAACGTTTAAGTTTAGCATTTTTTTTACTTCCAAACTTTGTTTAGTGTCATGTTGCCTTTTGTATCAATTTAAAAAATATACTAAACCTGCAAATACCTAGGCGCTTTAGTGGCAATCTACGTTTAAGTTTAGCATTACTTTTGTTTAGTGTCTGAAAAGTACACCATTTCCAACAAAGTCACACCAAAAAATATTTCACTTAAGAAAACACATATGTACAAAGCATTTTAAAAAGAACTATATTAGGCGCAAATGGCAATATCCACTAAAAGCAAAAATTTATGTAGCGCATCTGGCACAATTTAATGAGTTGGCGCAACTGGCAACACAGGCCTTCTACTACCTTCTTCTTTCATTTTAGGCAGATTTTTTTCAAAAACTGTATTGAAAAATTAAGCAAATACCGAAAATTTTACATAAATGACCACGAGGTTGATTGGCGATTTGAAAAGTTGCAATTAATTAAACGTTTGAAGTGAATCATTTATAAATTAATTTATTAATGAAATTCTAGTATACTGTCGAAAACATTCATTTTTTAAATTTTTTCCGAGGATTCTCTACTTTAATCCCTAAATAGAAATAACTTTCTCTCCGACTTTCTGTGAAGAAAGTGGTATTTTAGATGCCACTTTTAGTATAAAATCGTTTTATTTTCATCAACGAGGGTCGCATCAATATATTGTTTCAACTAGCGGGATGAACCCCAGTTGGCTTTTTTTATACATACAACCCTAAAATACCTGCAAGGAATTAATTATTTTGTATTATTTAATGTTGAAAATTTAGCATCGATATGTGGAATTTTTCCCAGCCATGATTTGGGGGGGGGGGGGGGGAGTATAAGATCAAAAATACAGTGGGTTCAAGTGAACAATTACATAGTGTTTGGCAACGTCGTATTTTTTTATCGACCTATTTTAAAGTTAAAAACGCTTAATTAAAATTGTTTAAGGGTGTTTTATATTAAAATTAGGGCGGTTTAGTCACCCCCTTCATTTTTTATCGCCCCCTTCACGGAAGTAATGATAAATTCCCGAAGAATACCGTGAGTTCTAACATGTGTCCGGTTTACGATATAAAGTAAGCGGAGATGTACAGAGTGTAGTAAAAGTTGGGAGTTGATATAAAAATTTGAAACGATAAAGAAGTATAAACGCAAGTAAAAAACACAGGCAGTTGCCTAATTTATGTGACAGAAAATGGAGACAAAATGTGTTTTTCTTTTCGATGCAAATTTTATGCAAGTAAAATGAATAAAGTTGCTAAATTACGAGGCAAATATGCAAAAATTGTTATTAAACGTCCGCATATGATTTTTATATATCTGCAGTAGTGTATATGCCTTATTATTATTAAGTCAGGTTAGGATTTTTGAGATTTCTCAAATTTTGCTGTCATACTTCCAAGTATTTATGACGTTCTCGCAAATTGCGGGGCAATAAAATTAAATAAACCCCTTTTAAAATTTACAGTTAGCGAATTTACTTAAAGGGTCGCCTCTGTAAACTCGGCAAAATTTCGGAGAAAATCTCGTGATTTTTACGACAAAGAGTTGACGTGCAAAATAAATATATAATTTATATTGTCGAAATGGCCTAAATTGGTGTCATAAAACCCCCCCTTAACTAAATAGGGTAAAAGCAACTGCTAACTGTTATTATTCGAAGAGGTAGTGGCTATTGTCCCTTTAAGCCGGTGGCAGATGGATCGAGAAAAATTTGTTACGGGATTATAATTCTGTTAAATTGTATAGAAATAAGGCGTCAGTAAACTATTGTCGGAGAATTTCGTTAATGAGAGAAAGACTCGTAAAAGAATGAAAAATTCGCGTTTTTACGTCTTTATTTTAATGAACGCGAAATAAAATTTGAAGTTGTAAAATCCATATGAGTCGTTAATTAAAATTCTAAAAAAAAATTTAATTATTCAAAGTTCTCTATTTTATACTAGAAAAATGAGGTTATCGTGACTTTCTTAATGTTCGCAAACTTTCTTGGCGGCCGATCTATTTAATACGAACAAAACGTAATTAAACTTAACCGAGGATTTTCGACCGACCGGATTTTGATTTTTTTTCTAAAACCACTTTCGTCTGTTACCTACCTGTTTTCCGGAACAAAAATCGTCCACTTTCTTATTTAATTTAAAGGTAAGTGACTGCATTTTTAAATTTTTGAACGCTTTCAATTTCCATTTTTCTCTTGAGATTTTTTATTTTTGCGCCCAACGATGTGATTATTTGTAATTAGTACTGTGTTTATTGTTTTTGTGTCAAATTTTAACGATTTATCGATGTTTGTCTTATTTATTACACAAAATTTTTCAAAAAATGTTTTTTGAAACAAAGATGTTATAATCGATAGTTTGATAATTAAAACAAAAATAGAATTTTGCCCACAAATGTTATGACCATTTGGTCACCCCCCTCAAGAAACCTTTTGATCTTTTTTGTGTAATGGGATTTCACACCAGAAAGAAATAAATTGTAATTTTTATATTGATTTTTATTTGAGCCAAAAAGTCGGCACCAAATGGATTTTTTTTTATATTTTTGATTTTTTAAAACAACTTTTTACGGCAATAATTCTGAAAACCTATTTGGCCCCTATCAGATATACCGAGTGATTTCCACTTAACTAGAAAATGGCGTTTTTCGAAATTGTCTAAATTCAAAAAGTGCTATTTTTCGTAAATTAAGCAAGATTTCAATGAGATTTTTCATCGTCTTGTCAGTTTTAGCTTACCGAACAATCTCAAGACCAGAAAACATTTGTTTTTCTAACTTTTTTTTGGAATATTTTGAAATTTTTACATACCAAGACTTAATTTCAAAATTCTATGTACATAATTTCTTTAAAACGTTAAAGATTTATAATTGGTAAAAACAATAGAAATTGCTAATTATTAATTTAGGTTTGTTATTATTTACAGAAAAATAATATTGTTGAATAATCTTTACGTTTTTCGTGCAAATGGAAGAAATATTTTTCAATGAAAATTAATATCTGTTTACGTGGCTTCTAAAAACTCTAATTTATTATTTATTATTATTTATTAAAAATAACGTAATTATTATTATGATTGACAGTTGCTTTGAAGATTGTTATTTTCAGACAGACACATTTGCTACTCAACCATTACTGGGATTTTAAAGAAATTTAAAAATTCGGGTAGTGTTGATGATAAGTTTAAAGTTCCTCACAATCCTTGGGTTAATGTTGAAGAACATCAGCTTCAGGTAATGCAGACTGTTGTGGAAACTCCACGAGCTCCTCTTCGAGAAATCGCCCAACTGAGCCCAGTATCCGGCCCAGAAGAGTTTTGAAAATAAATAAATTCAGACCTTACAAGCCAAAAATTATCCACACGTTGCAAGACCGAGATTTCGATGCTCGGCTTTATTTTAGCTTTTGGATTCAAGCACAAATAGAAGAGGACACATCATTCTATTAAACATGTGCTTTTTTTCAGCGACGAATCTACATTTTCGTCAAATGAAACTGTTAGTTCTCAAAATTGTCGGTGGTAGGCCGACGAAAATGCCCGTTTTCTCATAGAAGCACGCGACCAATACTCATTCAAAACGAATGTCTGGTGTGGAGTCTTTAATAATCAAATCATTGGACCATTTTTCTTCCTAGAAAATCTTAATTCTGAGAGGTACATACTTGCATTAGATCTTCGCAGAAATATGTATTTTCAGCGAGATGGTGCTCCAGCACACAGTACAGTTGACGTTTGTAATTTTCTTGACTATCTTTTTCCCCATAAATGGATCGGAAGATTTTCGGAAATTCCTTGGCCTCCGCACTTTCCGGATATAACACCATGCGATTTCTTTTTGTGGGAATAACTCAAAAATGAGGTCTACAAATAGTAACCATCTCGAAAATACAATTAGAGAATGTGCCGCTGAAGTATCGCCTATTATGTTGAGGCATGTTTCAAGAGAAAGTTTTACAAAAGGTTATTTTTCTTCACAGTAAAACAATACACAGCCCTCTCATATTCTGCCTACTTAATTGACTGAAACATTTGAAAATATTCCAAAAAATTAAAAATTTAGTTTTAGCGGAAGTAAAAGAAAAAAAAATGTTTTCTGGTATTGATGTTGTTCGGTAAGCTAAACGAGAGACGATGAAAAAATGTCATTGAAATCCTGCTTAATTTATGAAAAATTGCACTTTTTGAATTTAGACAATTTCGAAAAACGCCAATTAAGCGAAAATCACTCGGTATATCTGATAGGGATTACATAGGTTTTCAGACAAGCACAAATTATTGCCGTAAAAAGTTTTTTTAAAAAATCAAAAATATAAAAAAATCCATTTGGTGTCGACTTTTGACGAGCATTGTATCTGTGGTTTAACGAAGTTTTCTAAAATACTGCCTTAAAACTATCAAACTGTGGTAACAATACAAGTAACATAACAAAAGACAAAACGGCTTTTACTTAAATTTTTAAAATATTTGTACCTGTTCTAATGAACTGAACCCAGCTTAGTATTATTGCTAAGTACTTGGAATTAACGGAAGTACAGTCAGATTAGGTACATTTGTTCATGTTTGGTGTGTGAACATTTTTTAAACCCAATAAATAACAAAAATGGTCTTCATTTCAGTTTTGTTGCAAAAAAGTTTTACGGATGTCGGTTACAGGACAGCATTTTGGACCAACAGTATTTATTTCAAAGCGCATTGCTGCCAATTCGATTTTAATAAAAATTTAAAGGGCAAAATCTAAATTTGACAGAGTAGCGGTGAAATCTTAATTTTCTATGAAATTTCACGCGAAAAAAACAACAATTAAATTTTAAATAAAGTATTTATAATAAATCACACAAACATGTGGGTAATCAAATGTAAATGCACTTGGGCATTGCAAGTCACATACCCTGCCAGTAATTTTAACATTTTGACCTCCCCTGACCTGGGGGGTTAACCTATCGACCTGCTCAGCCCACCCAATGAATCTATCGGTATATTCGGTTTCGTTCTAAGACTTTCGGTTCGGTAATAAATCGAAACCAAATATAATTCTATATTTCTACTAAAAGATAACCTCCAACTTTCAAAGTTTTTATAACTTTTTACTAACTTATAATGATAAATAAAAATCACAGACCCCTTAAAATTGTCATTAATTGCGACATGTTTCAGAACCCAACTAATTCGTAAGCAAAATTATATAAAAGTTAAGTCAATACATGAAAGTGAAGGCTGAAAAAACAATAAATAAGTGAAAAGGTGGCCTTGTTTTTTTAAGTATAACACTTGCCTGAGGGAAAAGAAAAAAGGGAAAATTACCTACTGTTTAATTACAAAATGTGTTGAATGAAATCAACTAAAGTTTAAACTTGAAGGGGACTCTATCACGGCCATGGATGAACTTGAATGAATTACTTTTTAACAATTATACAACTACATTCGAAAAAGACGAATTTTGACAAATGCTAATGTGCAACATGGCACCGCGCAGAGCTACCAACATTACCAAATATGAAAAAAAAAACAAAAGTGAATATAAATTATATACAAAGTATGCTAATGTAATCCTTCTGAAAGTCAATGATTTCATTTAAGATTATCAGGATGTCTTTTTATTTTCAATCGTCTGTATGCGTTTGCTGGCTATTTTTTAAAATTTGTCTGTTTTTAATAAGGTTACTATCGAAACATGAAACCAACTTTCAAACGGCTATTTTTTAACGTTTGTCGGTTTTTAACATTTATAACGATTAAAGATTAATATTGATTGAATTATTATATATTTCTTATTTGATAAATAATACTTCTTAAATATAATAAATACAAAAAACGATACAAGTTAAAAATAGCAATGAACACCCCCAAACCACCACCAAACAATTCAAATTAAAAATTTAAAATTTTGAAAGTTGGCTAACCTCAAGGGCCTAATTTTCAAGATGGCCATCAAATACCTAACTCCTACAGTTTTCATCCTACAAAAGGAAAGTTGGTGCCTACTGGGGCCCTAGAATTAGGGCTTACAATACCCGAAGAAATTTTCAATACCGGTTTTCGGTATGCAACTTTGATATAAATCATCCTGTATAAACTTTGCGATTCAAGTAAAAAAATTTTATATTTGTAGCCTTACCTTATTCCATGAACGAACTTTCGAAATGTTCGTTAATAAACCCATAGTCTTCCATCTACACACTGTTGGCCCACCCTATAAATAAATATTAATCCAAAATATTTTCTACTGAAACAAAATTAAAATATGTAATACCGAAATACCGGTATTTACGTATGAATACCGGTTTTAACGACTGCGTCAATTTTATCTGGGATCCCGGTTTTCGAAATCCCGGAATTCCGGGATTGTAAGCTCTACTTAGAATACATTTATCACATCTAAATTATAAAAATATTTTATTTATTTATCCTTAATATACCAAAAATTTACCAAATTATGAATGTTAACGCATTTACAAATAGTCATTGTTACATTCTTCTTACCAAACAGATTCATTGAAATGATTTTTACAATTTTCTGTTTGGCACGGTCCACAAGGAGACGTGTATGGTAATCCATATCTCGTGCAACCGTTTTGTTCTGCAGACAGTGGTACAATAGCTTCCACTCCCAATCGAGCGCATTCATATCACGTTCCTTTCCGATCCAAACCATGATTTGGTGATATACTATAAAGTTATGGTGAGAACTCGATAGGATGAAGGCGCTCTGGAGTCACGAATAGCGTGGTAGAAACAATGTTTTTCTGATGAGTTGATAGCGCAAAGAACTAAGGGATCGGTACTTCTGCCTCCAAACAAGACTGCCATTACTTTGCTTCCTAGCTCCTCTATAACAGATTTTATGTGATATGGGAGCAGTAATAACATTTCCACAGTTCTGAATCGTTTGTTCACTGCTAATAAGTTTTTCCACGTCCAAGTCTCCATTCCCTGTTGTCTGTGCCCTGACTATCGATTACACTGCAGTTCCTTTTCCGCAGTTCTTCTGTGACCATATGAATAGGGGCCTGTTATGAGCTTACAATGGCGCCATACTTTTCGTTCTTTTTCCAGCGCAAACAATGAAGAGGGAGATCACCATCTAACACATATTGTTCAGTTGGTGGCGTCGAATTCATGATAGCTTTTTTGGATTCCTTGATTTCTCAATTGCATGAGCCAGTGGAGCGTTGCCACTTTTACGAAATATTTATTTCGCTTCGAACGTGGCTGCTGGATATGGAATGAGCTGATAGATACATGCTCTAGATCTAGATAATGCTCTACAGCTTGTGACATAACCAAAAATCGTTGGAAGAGGGGAGCAGGATCAGTCAATTTTAATGCTAGAGTCGTCGGCAAGGGTTTTTACTCGGTTTCTTCGTTTAAATGATAATATCAAAAATTACCTTTCCCACCATATTTCGTACAATTACATCCATCCTATTGCAAAAGCAAAATTCTTGTACAAAGTACTTTTCTGTACTATATGAGGTAAGAGTAGGAATTTGGCACTGGGCGGCGCTCAGATCTAGCGTAAATGTGGCTGCAAGCTGCAAAATTGGCTGTATAAAAGTGCCTTTTTGCTGCAAAGTTATTTTACATCCTCTAAATGTATCGGAAGACCCCAAAAACATAGGGGTAGACACGAACTTTACTTTTGTCGAATTAAAACTGTAGTTGGCGACCATCTCGAACGCCATCTTGAAAATTGGGCTTTTCGGGTGGTCAAACTTTGGGAAACCTTTTGTAGCAATTTTTTGAGGGCCAAACCGTGTTTGCAGGCGTCTATGTAGAGGATGATCTGGGCACAGTGTTTTTGTTCACAAAAATATTTTCATCAGAGTGTCCCATACGGAGTGGTGACATAAAGTTACGTCTTTTTTCTAAAGAGAACACAGTAATATGATTCCTTTGCCTTTTTTCCATTTGTTTCGAAGTAATTTGACGTTTAAGATCACTCTTAATTTAATAATATGGATTATGGTGCTTGGATGTATCGCTTGAATTTGGACAATTCGATATTTTGGAATATGATATTCCATAAAGCTCCTCTTTGAAGTTAATCGTTAGCTGTAAATACGTCCGTACGTACGTGTTACACCTGTTACACTGTCGCAGTTATTGTGCTCCAAAAAATCTTGTCAACAGAATGCTCTCCAATCATAAATTTTGTCTATATCGAATTGAACTGCAGATTTAGAAAAGAAAAATACTTGCTTTGTACACATTTTGGGTTTAGATAACGTTTTAATGACGTGTTTTTAAAGTCAACAGACTCTTCCCAAAAGGGGTTTGTTTGTGGTTCCATTTTTTGATAAATTGCTTTATCGCTTGAATTTGAACAATTCGATATTTTGGAATATGATATTCAGTAAAGCTCCTCCTTGAAGTTAATCGTTATTCGTTAGTTGTAAATACGTCCGTACGTACGTGTTACACTGTCGCAATTATTCTGCTCCAAAAAAAATTGTCAACAGAATGCTCTTGAATCGTACATTTCATCTATATCGAATTGTGAACTGCAGATTTTGAAAAGAAAAATATGTACTTGCTTTGTAAAAGTCAATAGACTCTTCCAAAATGAGGTTCTTTGTTTGATCCCATTTTGTTATAAATTGGATCGCGGTTCCCAAACGGCGTTAGTCGGCAAAATACTACTTCCGGATTACCAAACAAAATCTAGCAAAGCTGCCATTATTCTTTAGCTGAAGCAAGATAGATGTAAAGAAAAAAAAATTCTGGCAAGTTGCCACGAGACTTCCCTCGTATTAGCACCTTTTTCAAAAAATAAATTTATATTGCAGAATTCAGAAAAGATTCTCTTTTAAACTGCATAAAAAAACTGCAACTTTATCTTATAAAAAAAATGAGTGCCGCCATTTTAGCTTACACCGGAAGTGACGTCATCAAAGGTAATATCAGAATTTTCGTCCTTGGCCCAAATGTAATTCATTAGCGAAAACCGCATTTCGATAACTTTAATAGTTTCTGAGTATCGAGCGTTGCAGTCATTTTTTAATAATTATTTTTTTTAACCCTTTTTTCAAAAAATAAGTACAGCACAATATATATTGCTGAATTCAAAAAAAAATTCTCTTTTAAACTACATAAAAAAAACTGCAACTTTATTTTATAAAAAAAATGAGTGCCGCCATTTTAGTTTATACCGGAAGTGACGTCATCAAAGGTAATAACAGCATTTTCGTCCTTGGCCCGAATGTAATCGATTGGCGAAAACCGTATTTCGATAACTTTAATAGTTTCTGAGTTTAGAGCGTTGCAAGGAATGTGTACGTACAGACGACAGACGGAAAATTTTTTTTTGCATATTTTGAATCTACGTATTCGGAAACGCAAAGATATGTAAAAATTTCCATAGGTCAAATTTTTTTTTTTGGAAAACTAATACAATACTTCCCTTTTACTTCGTACTCGGGAAGTAAAAATAAAATGGAAAGTAGGTGAACATTTTTCAGAAATTGAAGATTATTTACTTTTAAGCCATAGCAACAGAATTTCAGTGAATTTGGAAAAATACTAGGTGATACGAGAGAAGACAATGTTAATTTTGAAAATTCGAATTAGATTACGTTTGGCAACCGTTTCGAATAAGACAAAGCAAGACAACACAAAAAAAACAATCAAATTGATTTTTGATTGAATGTTTTTTTAGTAAACGGCGAATTTCACTCTCGAACGCCCTTAAAATTCATTGCAATCCCTCGGGATAGTTATGTAATCTTTTTAATCGTTCATCGTAATTTAAAATCTATCCTGAACCTTTTTATAATAATTTTCTATTAGACATTAATTTACAGAAAAAAAATCTTCCTTACATCTTCATTCCGGTGTGTCAAAAAGGAATTAAGAACCTCTTAAAGATGGCGTCTTAATTGTTTTAATTCATTAAAGTCTATTCGTAATTGAAAAATTGCGAGGGTGAGTTTCGACGTGAGACATATTGAATTATGACAGTGTCGACACATAAAACGAATAAAAATAATTAACACGCAAACTGAGTCTGAATAAATTAAGAAACTTTTCGCTAATTATAATACGAAATTTTGTAGATATATAAGTGGAGGTATTTTACGAATTTTAAACGTACATGAAAACGCAGCAACGGCTAGCCGATGTGTATATGTATGTCAGATGAATGGTTTTAAGAGTACGGGTCGAGGCCCCATGAGTGGGTGTAAAATGTCTCATTAGCACGACTAGTTCTTTTTGTAGTTTTTTTTGTGCGCTTTTTGTCACCTAGACACTCAAAACTTGAGCTTTAATCGATCCAGCAGATGCAACGCGTACCCTGCATTACTTTTCTTTCAAATGTTTTTCAGCGTGTTCAGCTTTTTCAAATTAATTTTGATTGCGCCACGCTCTTGTTTTTTTCTTGCTTTACATTTTGTATCGACCATATTGACTTTTGTTCTGTATGGTTTATCAAACTAGAACTATGTGTACATAGCAGATAACTGAAAATGTTTTCCTCTTGCTTTTCAGGATGAAGTAGCGGAAATATGTGATCGCCAGGTGGCGCGACGTACTGGCGTAAACAAAGGCAGGCGCTATGGGATTAGCATTACAAATAGTATCCTTCTACCTTTTCCTAAACGTAGTTCATCAAAATAGCGCAGAGCAAGGTAAGTGAAAACGTCCTTCTTTTACTAGACTGTTTAATTGTGGGCGTCATTTTATTGTGATCGTCGCTAAAGTCTGGAGGGCGTGATCGATAACGGTAAAAAAATTGCCGAAAATAACATACCAGTATTTTTTTTACTTGAACTTTGAAACGTCCGGGTTTACAATACAACCAATTCTGGGCGAAATGCGATTTAAATTTACACAAGGCAACACGTACCACGTCCTTTACGTCTTTTTTGTAACGCCGCATAGAGATCGCTAGGGGGGGGGGGGGCATTTTAGCTGAAATATTTTCAGTTTTCTCAATTTTCGGTTACAAACGGAAAAGAACTTCTTCGTTACTTTAAATATGAATATAGATTGGTCGGGGTCTAGAGTGTCCCCCCCCCCCCCCCCTAGAGCCACTTCAGGATTTGCACTCTATAGCTATCAAATATAGACCGACAGTTCCGAATTTTTTAAATATCAACCTTCAATTTCTCTTCACCGCCAAGACTGTGGATTTCAATGGCAGAGTGAGTGTAATTTGGTTAGAGGAAATACTCATACCATCACAAACACATACACCAAACGATGAGGTGTGGAAGAATCAGAGAAGAAAGATCGATAATAATAGATGGAAGAAGTGTTGAGATAAGCAACTATTGATAAAAAAGAAAAATTAAGGCGGATGATAAAGATTAAAAAACGGAGAACTGCAAAAAAATGTATATCAAGAAAAGATACGAGCGAAGTGAAGAAAGCATCGATCTGTTCAACGAAATCTCTCCGAGAACCACCGCGCCGAGGAGGAAATGTGCTATCTAACACCAGAAAGTGAGCATCATGATGGTCGGAGGAAATACGGTACGCGGTAAAAACAAGAAAAGGCCAAAAGGTGTCGGAAGTTAGAAAAAACGAAAGTTTGAGAAGAAATCCACATGAAAATGGGAGACAGATTGTGAGAGAAGCGAGAAGGTGTTCTTCAGTTCAGAGTGTTAAAAAACATGAGAAAAACGCTAGAAATACACGGTCACGAGTATTGTGCTGGCTTTTCAAAAGCCTTTGACAGAGTCAATCATGACATCTTAATAAATAAGTTTTCAACATTTGGGATTCATGGTGATCTTCTCAGATGACTGAATAGAGTTACCTTCGCGGCCGAAACGCAGATGGTGAAGTTGAAGTCCCTAGTTTCTACTAGCTTTTTAGTTGCATCAGGAGTGCCACAGGGGTCCCATCTGGGACCCGATTTATTCAAAATATTCATTAATGACATCTGTAGATGCTTAAAAGGAATACAGTTCCTACATATATTTTATTGTGTCCTGTCAGGAAGATGCGTTGGTGCTTCAACGGTGCCCAGCAAATTTTGAAGAGTGGTGAAGACTTAACGACATTGACGTTAACCCATCAAAGTGCTACACCATCTCTTTCACTGTAAACAACATCCTCTGAGTTTCCACTATTTATTTGGACAAATTCTTGCTCGGAAAGACACTGTGAAAGATCTTGGAGTTACTGTCGATGTTGCGCCACATAGAGAATATTGCTAAGAAAGCCAACTCAATCCTCGGGTTTGTATCAAGAAATACCAAATAGTTTAAGTCACTTGTAGCCCTCAAGGTTTCGTACATCACTCTAGTTAGACCAATTCTGGAATATGCCAATACAGTGTGGTTTCCTCACTACCACTCAGTCACACATGGATCGACTAGCTAGATTTTATTTTTCTTTACAAAATAATCCACTCTCTGGTGGACAGTCCAGAGTTCCTATCGCTCCGTGACTGGCATGTTCCAGCTGCCACAACCAGACAACAGCTGATGTTCGCCATCCACCGTTATCGGTGTAAATTGGACAAGTAAATCACTTGGGGTAGAGATGTTAGGAAATGATGGGTGTGAAACTGGACCCCACCATATTCTATAATTACAGAGGAATCTACGTTGCTAAGAGTAAGGAGTAAAATTTATGAGAGCATACTAGAGTAAAATGAAAACTAATCACATTCGCCAAGGGGGATTACGATGGGATCCACGCGCACATAGACCTCCTATTGGAGCTCTTTGTGCTACCTTCTTGATTATAGAGTCATCTGATCCCGCAACGTCATTCAAGCTATCCCACATGTGGGATAAACCTGAGGATGCTGGAAGGGAAGCGGCTCTAATCCTAGCTAAACTACTTCCAACATGGACCGTCTCAGTTGTACAAGTACGGGACACTTACAAAGTGTGTGGTGCACTGTCTCGTCGTCCGTGTAACATCCTTTACAAGATGGTGATTCGACGCGTATAAGTAATCGCAGGTTCTTTCTTCACAGCCCTGTGTGGAAACGTGCCAAACTGAGAAATGGTCTGTTTTCCCTGAAAAACAGTGGGAATTTTGCCTAGTGGTTGGGCGATGTGGAAGTTCAGCTCTTTGGAATAAATACCAGCTCCTGTATTCAGGCCCGGATTAAAGAGCTGAGGGGCGCATTGCTCTTTGCTGAAAGACATACCATGTCGAATTTTTGGGCGGGGCTGTATCCCCCCCCCCCCCTCGTTAATCCGCCCCTGTCTGTATTTCAGTTGTTTTAGATCCATCCGTAAAAATGGATGTCAGATTGGGATCCCATTTCCGCCTAAAGAAAGATGTGGTAATTCCTCCCTATTATAAATTGAGGAATGATGGAATCCGATTACCTCTCCAGGGTAGGCAGTCTTGTTCTAGGCCACCAGACGATTGCTCCGTAACAGAACATAGGTCTAATCACTGTAGTGTACAGCCGCAGAACAACCTTCGGGAATGGAGCCCAAAGTCTTCGAATTGCGCTGCGACATTTTCAGAACACCCTATTTGTATGAACAAATACACCAACGTACCACCACCCTTCGCATATCGTTTCACACCCATTTCTGTTAATATAAACAATTCTCTTTTAAAAAAGCGAAATCTACTTTTCGTGCAGAATCGAGATAGACTTGATATGCGAGCGAAGAATTTTAATAATAAACACCAAAGATACGATTTCACTTTGAAGTTTTTGGTCCTCGTTCCGGATCGAATTTTTCATCTATCCTAACCGTTACGAGTTAGTTTAGAAAACGACGTGTGATAGAAAGGCTCCACCTAGTTTTATTAAAATATATTACGTTAGTAACAATTAATTCTATTCAAATCTTTTTTTTTTAATATAACTGAACTGCCATTATGAGAGTTTACAATAAAGAAGAGAACTTATTTTCATAAAAAATGCAAAAACAAAAGATTATATTTTAGTATAGTAGTTTTTGTTAAATCAGATAATTACAGATCTTTACTTGAATGATTAAAACCGTAAACTGTTCGATGCATCCCAAGGCTCAACATTTAAGTGCAGCACTTCAAAGTTAAAGATTTAATTAACACGCATCGCAGCAATTTAGTTGTACCGACATACTTCAAAAGTTTGAACTTTTAGTCCAATTACATATTTTAATTGATTTCTATTAAAACCTAAAACTTTACGGAGGTATTCACGTTAGAAGTTCTTAGTTACGTAAACACGATTCATTATCGTCTCTAGCGTTAGGACCTCATCAAATGAGATTTCTTCAATTTCCCTTCATTTTACTGTCTTAACTTCAATCGTCGCAATACACTTGTTACTTCTTGTTAGGCTCTCGATCCATTTAAATAGTGTAAAGATACCTACCAAATGATGTCGATTGAATAAAAAGTAGCCATACTAATTGTGGATATTTATCTTGTTTGCTTCGACCATCTCGTAATTGATAACTTTGGGTAGTTATCTTGATTTTCCTTTTTGTCTAATCTGAGTCAGTAGGACAAGTAATAAATAAGATGGGAAATGATGTAAGAAATGATCAATTCTTTAAATAACCATGCTATGAAAAATGTCAGTACACGAACAGCGATGGATAGGCTAATTTCTTATCACAGTTTTACATTCACATGTGCACAAATCTGAAGGTATCAATAAACTGTTATCCAATCCTGAACTCGGAGAAGGAAATAAAGCCAGTTTTTCTAAAACATTTCTTTGATGAAATATATCTTTAGAAACCGCATAATATTGGTATTCAGACTTTGGAGTAATGTCGTTGATCCAAATATACCGGGTGATTTTTTGGAAACGATCCGCCTAAAGATATTTCAGAAACCAAAAGGAAATAAAAAATTTCCCGAAAACAGGTCCAGGTCAAGGGAGAAACAGTTTGACCTATGATTCGCACTTTTGACTTTTACCCCGGCGCCCTCACGAATACCTCCCCAAAAATTTTAAATCTAATGACCAATCGCGTGTATCTCCTGAAGTGGCAATGATAAACTTTCTCATAAAATGTATGAGAAAATAAAAAACGTGGGCAAGTGACACATCACCATAATCCTTATAAGGATAAGCTTTCATTTGAGATACCACGCTATGACGGGTCATTCCATTTAAAATTTTTTTGGGGAGATATTCGTGGGAGCGCATGGATAAACGTCAAAAGTGTGAATCATAGGTCAAACCGTTTCCCCCTTGGCATATAAGTGAACCTGTTTTCGGAAATATTTAATTTCCTTTTGGTTTCTGAAATATCTCAGGCGGATCGTTTTCAAAAAATCACCCGGTATATTTACCGTTCAGATTTCACTATCCAAGGCAGTTACTATTCCATCTTCTTTGGAGTAAATACAGTGCCCATTACTTTAGGTCTATCAATGAAGATGGGTAAGTCAGGTTGGAATGCCATTTCTGCATCATGAGAAATGTGGAGGTACGAGGGAACCGATCTCCAACCACGATTGCATCGCCATAGAATTTGACAGTGCCCTACCTCAATACCTTTTATTCAACAGCCGACCCAGAAGAACCTCCAGGCGGCTGTGGATTGCGCCCGTGCATCCAAAGCACGCTGGTCTTTACACATGATTGAGTTGAAAAGAACCCGGTTCTGGGTCACCATATAATTACCCTAAAGCATTAGACTAAAAATAACGCAAAAGAGAAAATTGAGAAAAAGGTGGCAAACAACAAGATCACCTGAGGACAAAGCTAACCTTAATAAAGCGGTAAAAGCACTTAGACAGGCATTAAATGCGGAGAAAAACGAGAACGTCCAAAAATACCTAGAAAATCTCACCGCTACTGAGGCTACGGAATACTGCTTGTGGAAAGCCACCAGCAAACTTACAAGACCTCAAATTGCTTTTCTCCCCCTACGAACTGGAAACGGAGAGTGGGCCAAAAATGACGCTCAAAAGGCCGAAGTATTTGCAGACCACCTTGTTAATGTCTTTAGACCCTTCGAGTCCACAGAACCAATTGAAGTAGAAAATGAGATCAAGTTAATATTAGAGACTCCCGTCAACTTGACTCGTCTGTTAAAAAATTCAAAAGTTCTGAGATACGTTCCTCCATTAAAAACCTCAACCCTAAAAAAGCCCGGGGTTTGACCTCATTACAGGAAGAGTCCTGAAAGAACTTCCAGATGTTGGCATAAAATTTATCGCGTCTGTTTAAGGCTATCTTAAGAACACAACACTTCCCAAGGCAATGGAAGGTAGCTGAAATTATAATGATACCAAAACCGGGAAAACCTAATGAAGACTCAAAATCCTATCGGCCAATTAGCCTACTACCACTATTGTTCAAGTTATTTGAAAAGCTGCTCCTAATTAGAATCAAACCAATCCTGGAAGAGAAACATATAATCCTTAGCCATCAATTCGGATTCAGGCAAGAGCATGCAACAATAGAGCAAGTCCACCGCATGACGTCTAAGATCAGTAAGGAAAAAATATTGTGCAGCGACCTTTCTTGATATAAGCCAGGTCTTTGATAAGGCTGGCATAGCGGACTCCTATCTAAGATTAGAAAAACCCTTCCTGACAACATCTACCAAATTCTTAAATCCTATTTGGAAAATAGGCATCTCCGAAAGCCCACACAAAACTTCGACACAGTCGGGCGTGCCTCAAGGGAGCATATTGGGGCCTGTGCTATACTTATTGCATACGGCCGACCTGGCTACCAATAACAACTGTATGACCAAAACATTTGCTGACGACACCGCAGTATTGGTCACACATAAAGACCCAAAAATTGCGACTAACATGCAGCAAGACAATATGAATGAGATCCAAAAATTGATGAAGAAATGGCGAATTAAGGCCAATGAGACAAAGCCGGTTCAGGTGACCTTTACACTGCGCAGAGGAAGTTGTCCTCCAATAGAATTGAACGACCTAAACATACTCCAGGCTGAAGAAGCAAAGTACCTGGACATACATCTTGACCTACGCTTAACATGGCAAAAACACATTTTCACAAAAAGGAAACAGCTGAGTCTTAAACTCCGAAAACTCTACTGGATAATTGGTAGAAAATCCCAATTATCAATGGAAAACAAATTGCTACTCTACAAAACAATAATAAAACCAGTGTGGACGTACGGAGTGCAACTATGGGGAACAGCCTCAAATTCTAATATACAGGGTGACCCAGGGCTGTGTGATTGGTCCATAACTTTTTTGCTATTCAAGATATCGACATGCGGTTTTCACCGCCAAGTAAGCACACTTATACTGCACATTATAAAAATGTTTTGATTATATACAGAATGTTCCTATACAGGGTGGTAAACCAAAGTTATGTTTTTAAATGGGACACCCTGCATATTTCTACATTATTAGTTTTTACATGAAAAAATAATGGCACTTTGTATAGGTCACTATGGGTCTAGCTCTCTCCGTTTCGGCGTTATTCAACGTTTTGTTCGAAAAAAGACTCATTTGATGGATCACTGCCCAGTAGGCCATGGATGTTTTTCGAGAAACTTCCTACAGAAAATTTTAGAATAACTTGAAATTTTAATAAACAGTCGACTTTTGGTCCAATGTATGCACACACTATACAGGGTGTGCTGAAACGCAAAATATCGAATAACTCTTTTTGTATAAATGGAACCCCTTGTATTTCTGTTCACGAGTCGATTAAGTTTTTTATAAGCTTTCCAGAAGTTGTTGATTTTTGCAAGTAGGCTGCTGTCAGCGAATATCGCAAGACCTGGTTTTGCTTCCGAGTAGGTAATTGAAAAACCAAATCCACCTCCGCTAGCCAGTCTGCTGCCACCAGCCCAATCAACCGTCTAGATTCGCCAACTGTAAGTAAAATTCTGAGCAAAGTAGTGTGTTGTTGCACCTTGAAGATCTCACACCGCTCCAAGGGTGGCTCAACTACTCAGATCCAATCATCCACCACATAAACACGAGGGCGTGAGCTGTATTGAACATAGTATTTTTACATCCCTGACGCCTCCTTGATCACTGAATCCCTCAAGTCCCTACGACCACGTCAAGGTAACATGTCCCTTAACTATGCTTATTGACAGTATCATATTCAATAAAATTCATAGTGTCCACTGTGTAATGTTCTAAGTGCTGTGCTCAACAGGTACGCGGGTAGTTTTGTTCTAAATCCATTAAATCATCGACTATTTTACTTACTTCCCACACGATTTCTTTCTACTGTTCTTTGAAAATGGCCTTCTTCCATTATGCTACACTCTTCTCTGCCGGTGAAACAGAAATTTCTTCCAACTTAGGTGTGGATTCTACTGTGCCTAGAGTGCTATGTTTTAAGAAGTTAAATCGTCGATGGGCTTATTTTTCTCACTCCAGATTTTCTTCAGATTGTGTATTGATTTTATTAATAGTCATTGATAGATAGGCGTTTCCGTAACGGGGAACTTTTTAATACGCACGGTATGTAAATTAAAGGAACGGGCCATTGTTTCGTTTAAAAAATTAAAAAAACATTTGGACGTGCGGCAACTTATTCGGTTATGCCGAACGTTGTAAAATAATGGCGTGTTAAAATCGTACAAAGGAGGAAAAAAATTTAACTTGTACAAATAAGAGAATTCGGAAACTCCAAGTTATGCGTTGGCAGCCCTACTCGGTTATCGATTTTCTTAAAGCCCTAGGGACTTGTTCAACCCCGCTCTCACCAAAACCGCCCTTCGGTCGCCCTTTGAAGTCGCGAATACCTTTAGATTTCACCACTTTGCACGAACTTCCCGCTACCTGATATAACTGTCTCTTTACGACGACGACGCGTTCCTTTTTGTCTTTTCCCAAAGCGGCCAAGACAAAAATTTTCTATGTTCAATACAGAGAAAGGAGCGGAAATAAGGGGGAGGCGCGAAACTGATTTGTTTCTAGAATCGGGTAACGATTAAACGATTTTTATTAATTATTACGAGCAGGTACCTTCTTTTTTCATAAAACTAATAAGGATATTGACAGATTGATTTGATAAGTGCGAGAAGAAATTCACTTTTACTGCGAGCAAACAAATTACAACCGGGCGACTTTTTTTTTGTGATTTTAGACGTAAATTTAATCGTACAAATAGTTTGAAGTGTCTAAGTTAGATTAGAGCTCTTTAAGCTCTTTTATTCAGATTGCAAAATGTTTTAAAGCTGTCACTGACAGGTATGCGTGGTTTCTTTTGAAAACCACGAAGAATATTCTGCACTCATTAAATTTCTAGACCGTCGCGTCACTTCTTTATTCTGAAGCCGAGACAAAACTATAACGTATACGATAGTTCGACATTAAAAAAAAATCAGTAGTACCTACTGCTCAAAATCATCATTTTCTTAACGTGTCTTCCTGTCTGTCCATGTTTGTTATTTGTTTTTTGGATTTAGCTGCTCTGTTCTGTTTCGGCCCGTTTCTTTAAAGAAATAACTTTGTGATACACTTCCAATACGATCCAAACGGATGCATCTGGTTCTTTTCCCATAGAAATTGGTATATAAATGACCATTTTGGACATCCCTGAGAGAAAACCTACGATTAGAACTATGTTCTGTTATGAGGGAATCGTCTGGTGGCCTAGAACCTGACTCCGCACAACTATAGCACTTTTCAATCATGTGCAAAGGCCAGCTCCGCTAGATCTCCATGTGAGAGAGCAGGCAATGCTACCAGCCTTGCGTCTAAAAACAAAGGGGTTGTTGAATAACAGGGATATGGAGACAGAACATTCCCGAATTCTAGGAGAGGGAATCAAGTGACTGCCCTATCGGGGGGGGGGGGGGGATCAGATTTCCTCGCCCCTCAATTTCTATTAGAGAGGAAGTACCACATCCTTCTCGATGGGAAAGTGGCATCGCAACCTAACCTATCCATCTTCACGAATCTAAGCAATGAACAGAGGAGGCACTGGTAGAGAAAGAACTGCACTTCCATATCACCAAACCACTAGGCAAAATTCCGACTTTTTCCGAATCACAACCGGTAGGAATAACGCTTAGTGCAAGAAAGGATGTTATGCATAGAATAAAGAATAAAACTATCCAGTGGTAAAAAAATGCACTCCACGCCCTGGGTCCACTATAACATTTCATCTAGGCTGATTTCCTAATGACACCACGTACTAAGGCAAACAGCAATACCTTCGAACTTGTATGGGTTATGCTAGAACAAAAGGCAATGAGAAATTCGATGCATCAGCCCGACTGGCCTCAAAAAACAGGTGTTTAATGGTCCAAAGCAGACTCTTCCACTTATAGTATCAACTGTAAACAACCTAATAACACTTTCGGCATTCTTAGGTTTACCTCATGTGTGGGATGACTTGAAGCGGGGGTCGAACGATTTTAATCACTTGGCCTATGTGCGCGTGGACTTTGTCCACCATCCCATCGTAATCCAGAACCCGAAGAGAAAACCGTGACTAACGCAGTAAAACTTTGCTTCTTCTGGTCGCTTCTGACGAGGATACGCGAAAATTTGTAGGCGTGCCGAACAACTTGAACTCATTCGAAACGCAGGTGGTTCTGTTTCTCTCCGTGAGGCGCGGAACAAGCTTCAACTATGCTCAGATGCTTGGAAGAAAATTACTTTAACGCATGACAATAAGTTAAATGGAGCTAAAGGAAGATTTGCACGATCGCAGAAATTGCAATTGTTACAAAACTACGAATTATCACTTGTACCTAGGTCTATGTTCCATGCTGATGGCACACTTCATCCGTGCACGTCCAAAAGCCAGTTGTGGTCATATTTTATCCGAACTTAGAACTTCGGAATTCTCATCAGATTGTCATGTATCGTCGCGATTTTTAACCAAACTGAGTTGCGAAATAACTGGGCCATTGTGAATGTTTCGAAGAAGGGCCCCCTTTCACACGTTCGGATCAAAGACGACCCTCACTAATTATTTTTCGAAAAAACTCCTGAAAGGTGCAGAGCTTGGTGTCAAGGAAATTATAGTTTCGTGGAGTACGCCCCGCCCCGTCTGTCGCAGTTAAATAGCACTCAGCTGGAGACTGATAACTGCACGGAGTATATGCGGAGCGACGAGGACTGTCAAAAGGTGGCACTGATCTCTTGGTACTTATCATAAAATGGTACTCTATGGTCCCTGCTTCTACATTAATTTTTGTTGGAGCACTTTCTGAATTTCATACGGTATCTTCCTGTGACACTCGGGCCACACTTTTCAGGAAACTCTGTAATTGTCGGCAGGTATTATGGAATTTGTAAGAGAGGCACTGAAAGTACCACGAAAGGCCATTAACCAAACAGCAGAAGCCACCCAACACGCCTCCCAAGAGATGTAGGGACAGTTGACTCGCAAGCTTCAACGAGTATTGGAGGCTCTATGCGATTAAACAGGACCGTGTTCTATTAAGGAAACAGAAGCAATTATGTATATACATATTTTGCGATGCAAGCAAGCGACCCTCCCATATCCATCGCTCAGGCTCGAATTGTCTAGTTGTGGTGATCCATAAAGTTGGACGTTAGTTCTCCAAATAGGGGTAAAGTGATGAGCAAATATGGTCAGTAACACAAACCTCCCCCATGGATTATGGGGGAGGTTTTGTGTTACTGACCATATTTGCTCGAATTGTCTAGTTTACACCTTTTCCAATTGTAATTCAGAAAGTGTCACCTATAATTCAGATTAGTAACTGGTAATTCAGGAAGTGTAACTTGTAATTCAGAAAGCGTAACTTGTAATTCGGATTAATGAATTGTAATTCAGAAAGTGTCACATATATTTCAGATTAGTAACTTGTAATTCAGAAAGTGTCATAATTCAGATTAGTAACTTGTAATTCAGATTAGTAACTTGTAATTCAGAAAGTAGAACTTGCAATTCAGAAAGTAAAACTTGTAATTCAGAAACTGTAACCTGTAATTCAGATTAATGAATTGTAATTCAGAAAGTGTCACATATAATTCAGATTAGTAACTTGTAATGCAGAAAATGTCACATTTAATTCAGATTAGTAACTTGTAATTTAAAAAGTGTAACTTGTAATTCAGATTAGTAACTTGTAATTCAGAAAGTGGAACTTGTAATTCAGATTAGTAACTTGTAATTCTGAAAGTGCAACTTGTAATTTTCTTGGAATTCATATAGATCAAAATCTTAATTGGAAATGCCATTGTGAACATCTTGTGAAATAGCTGAAACACATACTGCTACCAAATACGTAACATTAAAAAACTTATTGGAATAAAGAAGACGCTAAGATATTATTTCGCTCAAATACATTCTATGTAGTAGGTACATAGACTATCATACAGCATCACTGTTAGGGGATCGTTTACATAACCCAGCGACCAAGGTATTCCTCACTCAAAAAAGGATTGTTCGATGTATTGTTGGCAGTCAGTTTTTGATATAACTCCAGTCGCACTATGGGTAATGGGTAAACAGATCCCATTCGCCATTGTGTGAATTACAAGTTATACTTTCGGAATTACAAATTACACTTTCTGAATTACAAGTGACTAATCTGAATTAGATCTGACACTTTCTCAATTGACTATTATGAACTATAAGTTGCACTATCTGAATTACAATTTATTAATCTGTATTCTAAATTACAAGTTACTAATCTGAATTATATGTGACACTTTCTGAATTACAATTCATTAATCTGAATTACAAGTTACACTTCCTAAATTACAAGTTACTAATCTGAATTATATGTGACACTTTCTGAATTACAATTCATTAATCTTCCTAAATTACAAGTTACTAATCTGAATTATATCTGACACTTTCTGAATTACAATTCATTAATCTGAATTACAAGTTACACTTCCTACATTACAAGTTACTAATCTGAATTATATGTGACACTTTCTGAATTACAAGTTACACTTTCTAAAATACATCTTATACTTTCTGAATTACAATTGAAAAAGGTGTAGAGTAATGGTCGGAATTTTTCTGTAGTCGATTAGTCGAAATAGGAAATCGTATTATTATGGGCTTCAGCTTTCTTAGTCGACTTAATTAATTTAAGTGACTGTTCTCAATGAATTATTCGAGTTTTAGGGTTTGGACTAGATGTTGTGTATGTGCAAGCTCGAAAGCTCGAATAATAAATTGAAGACATTTGTCAGTTACCAAAAAATTAACTAAGTCGACTAACGAGAACTGAATCCCAACTAATAACACAAGAAATCAATGATAACTGACCGATATGCAATTGATTGATTGACTACTCTACCGGTCATTATTTAATTTAGTCAATTACTCAATTAATTGAAATTGAAAATATTTATTTGTCAGTTATCTAAAATTAATTAAGTCGAATAAGAGAAGAGATGCTCAACTACTAACACAAGAATGCAATCACTGACTGATATGCAATTAATAATTAATTTATACTACATAGTCTACTTTTAAATTACTACTGTTAATGATCGATTAACTAATGAGCTAGTCCTAGTCGACTAACGTTTCATTACCATCAGGTTTATTATTATATATATTATTATTTAGTCTGTTACAATGACTAATGATTAGTATCTTACTTCGATTAGTCGGCTACGATTTTCAGAATATACAAAAAGTTGGCACCCCCACGATCAGCAATTCTGAAAATTCCTATCTAATAATTAAGGAACAATTAAAGACTAATTTTAGAACACAATAAACACAAAAATACAGTCCGGAAACGAAGTTTTTCGTGGGAACGCTAGCTTGACGTCACACCAGCGACCTTTTTTTTGGGAATTTAAAAAAAACAGTCCTGTGTAATAATTAAGGAACAATTAAAGACTAATTTTGGAACAACAACAAAAATTTGGAACGCAAACATAAAGTCAGGAAACGAAACTTTTAGGTGGGGGTGCTAGCGACCTTTTCTTTGGAATTTGCAGAAAAACGAAAGACTTTGATGCAATAATTAAGGAACAATTAAAGACTAATTCAGGAACACAATAAAAAAATTTGGAATGCATTTAAATATATAGTCGGGAAACAAAGTTTTTCGTGGGGGTGCTAGCTTGACGTCGCATCAGCGCTTTTTTTTGGAAATTAAAAAAAAAGTTCTGTGTAATACTTAAGGAACAATTATAGACTAATTTTGGAACACAGTAAAAAATTTTTGAATCCAAAAATATAGTCAGGAAACGAAGTTTTTCGTGGGGGTGGTAGCTTGACGTCACACTGGCAACCTTTTTTTGGGAATTTAAAAAAAGTCCTATGTCATACTAATAATTAAGGACTAATTTTGGAAGTCCATCGAAGTCATTTGTTTTGTTCAAATTCCAAAGGAAAGGTCGCTGGGTTGACGTCAAGCTAGCGTTCCCACCCAAAAAACGCGTTTCCTGTCTTTATGTGTGTGTTCCAAAATTTCATTTAGAAATTATTGCAAAACGAAAGTTTGAAAATATGACAGTTTTTTTTAACTTTTAATGCGAGATATGCTTACTTTATTCAAAGATGTGAAATATGCGGTTAACGTTTGAAAATGCCTAACATATTCCTTTTCTTTTGCACATATGCAAATACATACTATCCGAACTCTAATAATTATACGTGATGTCTTAAAATTTTGATACGAATTAATAAAACACATAATTATATAAAGTTGATGCCTTACTAATTTCGTTTTTTTTTTCAGTTGTACTTTTAGATACAACGGGAGAGTCGACATTGGAATGGACCCGGTTTCCTTACGGACCTCAAGCAAATACGCCCGGTGTAAGTATTTTTTTCCCCAAAATCCACATTCACTTGCATGCGAACGAAATAATGTAAATAGCTTTAACAACGTTCCGACATTTACTCGGAAAACTCGACGTGGGGTGCCCTAACTTAATTATCCCATCCCATTACGGTCCTGATTTGAATTCACTACCGCGCCCGATGATCCCATCTCTTTTTATCGTTATTTCAAACTATTTATTAAACGGAGATGAGATTGCAAAGTGTGAATAATTTAAAAAATAATTTTTGCGTTGGCGAAAGTTGGGAAAAGAATATCTTACCGGCAACGGGCGGCGGCGGCGGCAGCGGGAGTGTCGTCTGGCAATTGTGTTTCCATGGTTACTAATCATTCTTGATTACTGTAGGCACATTTCTATCCCTCGAAATGATACGTGATTTGAAATGTTAAAATTTTAGATACGGCCATGTTCCTCGGAAAGTTTTCGATTTGATGTCCTATCAAATTGGTATTTTTAGTATTTACCGGGCGCCGATTTAAATTTGTAGTAAGTTAATATTTAATAATAATAGTAATAAAAATAGGGTTGTTTAGAAATGAAAATAAAAAGCGTTTTTCTTTCCCTCCCTTACTTTGTACGCGAAGGGAGAAAATTAGCTTTATGACAAAAAATTTAAGCGTTATTACCTTTATCTTTCCTTATAAAGAACACACGTGCTTAGGGTGACAATTCGCTTAATATTTCACCCCTAAAATAGAGAGGGCGGCAACTTTTTATTTAGCGGTGGCAGACTTTATATCTGCGGTACATTTCTTTTGGTGAGACAAATTTGTAGGTAGGAAATTAACTGTTTTGAAACGTGTTCGCGCATACGTTCATTACTATAAATATACGGACGAGGGAATGTGTCGTAGATTTAACATTGTCATAGAGATTTTCGAATTGGTTTAAAAAAATTATTTATTCTTAAATGGGAATGTAAATCTCCAGAGTTCTCCATCAGAATCAATATTCAACGAACACCACTTTATTTTCAAGTAGGAGTTCGCAATTATAATTTATACATGAATAGTTTAATTATACCATAATCTGGTGCTACTTTCTTGTCCCAAAATCAAATTTGGCTAATTTTTGACAAAAACCTCATATAATTTGGTGGCTAAGTCAAATTGAAATTTGCCGCTTTCAATTATCCAAGAATTTTTGGACACAGAGATTACCATAATTTGGTGCTAATTTGTTACCTTTGTTTCATTCTCCCAAGAATTTTTGGGCTGAAGAAGTACGTACATTACAAAAACCTCATAATCCGATGTGGCACAGTGATAAGTCGATCCTAATTGTTTCCCCAAAAACACATTTTCGGCCCTCATTTCTCCATAAATTTTGGACTGAAAAGTTGCGGACTTACACTATAACACAGAAATAAGTATTAAGCTATAATTTGATACTAATTTGTTACTCCAAAATCAAATTTGCCCCCTTCATTCTTTCAAAAATGTTTGAGCTGACAGCCTCATCATAACCGAATATGATACATGAATGAGGGTAACAATTTAGCATCCGGGCCCATACCAATTTCGAGTAAACATTTTAGGAATGATAGAGAAAGGGTCCCTTATTGGAAAAATTAAAAAAATGTGTACCGGAAAACGACCCTTTAAAAAAATTTTTTTTTAAATTATTCGCCCACCTAATTGTAGAGTTACGGTCTACTGTTCAATAGGTATGGATTTGTAATTAAAAAATAAATGTGACACAAGGGAGTCAGATAAAAACGACTTCCGGAGTTGGACCCTGACAAAGTTGGAAAGGCCCCATGGCGGTTTTACCCTACTGACTCTGGCGGGAGTGGGAGCCTTTGCTGTAACAGTAAAGTAGCACGCAATTCATAAAGATACGTGTCTAATCTGTGCAACTAATAAATGAAAAAGATTTTAGCGAAGTGGATCCTCTTCTCAACCTAAGACAGCGATCAATGTGTGGAATTTATTATCGTTAGCTTAATATCTCTCTACATAAGTAAAACAGTGGCATTGGCGGATAACCCTGTAAGACGCTGTACATAATCGATAACTCGAGAAATTGTAGAATAATCAAAGGGGAGTGGATAATCTATAAAAGTTAACACAAGGTGCACAATTCAAAATTGCTTTGGAAAAAGGAGAATGCATAAGTAAATGTAAATATCGCTCTTTTCTATGATAGCGCCACCTATGGACAAATTCGCCAAGCCTTGACATTTTGCTATTATTTATTTATTGAATTTTTAAACAATTTAGTTACTTGCGGTTATTATGGTATAACTTTTCTTAGTTGTCTGGTAATACTCTCTTATAGGGGAAAAGTTGAAACGGTTTAGTGCTTGGCCCCGGTTATCATCGGAGTGAGTATCATTACCATAATTTGATGCTGATTTGCTACCCCAATATCAAATTTGCCTTCCCTCGCTCTTCCAAATTTTTGAGCTGAAAAGGTGCGAACGTAACAAAATTTTCATAATTGAGTATGGTGTCCCAAACCAAATTTGTCGCTCTCATTCTTCCAAATATATTTGGGCTGAAAAGGTGCGAATATTAAGAAAGCGCTATATACGACTCATTAAGGGTGGATTATGCTTCAAAACTGTTATGGGTAGTTTATTTAATGTAGATTGTAATTATTTAATTTGTATTTATATAAATTGTGCCTCTTGTGTGACGAAATTGTCTTCTATGTTTCTTTATTAATTATTGTTTGAATTACCACCAGTTTCAACTCCAAAACGTCATTTTCAGGCCTAAAATATTTACTCTTTCGGCCCCTCCCCTTTTCGTCTCTATTCTTTCATATCGCTCATTGTACCTCGCTTCTTTTATGTTCGTTCTCCTCTCCTCCTTCTCTCATTCTTTCCACCTCTTCGGTTGCGTACCCGCTCCTCCTCTAATATTTTCCCTATCCTGTTTTTCGTCTCTCCACTCTCCGGCATTCTGCCCTTTCCTCTACTTCTTCTTCGTACTTTCACCGTTCTTCTTTCCGTTGTATTACCTAGTTTTACGTGCTCTGCCACGATATAGCCTGGCGTCTCTCTTTCCACCCCCAGCACCCGCCTCCGGTAACGTTCTTGTATTCTCTCCAGTCTCTCTTGTTCTTTCCAACCGCATATCTCCACCCCATACAACATCGCATTCTTTACTAGTTTGTCGAATAACAGTTGCCTTTTGCCCATGTTTGTAATCTCTTCTTCCTGACGTCTCTCTCCGCACATTCCTTTCCCTCGCCACCATCACCACATCGTCCGTGTACGCCAATGTCTATATCTTTGTCCTTCCAATCACTATTCCCCCCTTTTTGTGGTTTCCTTAGCACTTGCTCCATATCCCCTATGTATATCGCGAAGAGGCCTGTCCCGACTGGGCACCCTTCCCTCAGCCTTTTCCTTATCCAGCCTTCACTTGTTTCCCCTCTTTGTTTCCCTATATATCTCTTCTATCGTCCTTGTTATCTTTTCGCTTATCCGTCTCTACCTCTGGTTTTTCCATAATTTCACTCTGTCGACGTTATCAAAGGCTGCCTTCATGTCCATAAGTATTGCGTATAGTCTCTCCCCCTCCCTTTTTTTTTCCTTGGTCCACATATTTGTTTTAATATGTACACGTTATCCATGGCACTCCTCCCCTTCCGAAATCCAGCTTGCCCATTCTCTAATTCCCCCTGTAACCTTTTCTCAATCGCCCTGGCATATATCTTGTATCGCGTATTTAGGAGGCTTATTCCCTTGTAGTTTTCCCTGACCTCTCTGCCTTCCTCTTTTGTATATGGGGCATGGGGCATTTTATACCCTCCCTCCACTCCCATTATTATTATTGATTGTTAAAATAATGTTTGTGTTACTTTGTTCTACAAAATGTAATGTTTGCAGTGGGTTGAAGAGTCTTTCACAAATTTTCAACGGGGCATTAATTGGAGATCTTACGTCGTCTGCGACGTCGCCTACAACAACGTCAACAACTGGTTATGGACGCCATTTGTCGAAAGAGGGATTGCGAATCGTATCTATATTGAAATCAAATTTACGATAAGAGATTGCAGCTTATTTCCCGGCAACGCACTTTCGTGCAAGGAAACCTTCAGTTTACTCTATTACGAATTTGATGCCGCAACAAGAGAACCACCACCTTGGGAGACGGAAAGCTACAAACTGATTGGTAAGTTACTGTCCTCCTATTGCTAGCCCTTGCATCTTGATTATGTTTTTTAGCTCGTATTGCTGCCGGCGAAGGAAGGTTTAATGCGAATAGTGAAGTTAATATTAACACCGAAGTTAAAAGTATAGCGGTTACGAAGAAAGGTGTCTATTTCGCATTTCGGGATCAGGGCGCTTGCATCTCTCTTTTGGCCATTAAAGTTTATTACATCACATGTCCAGAGGTAACCATCAACTTTGCAAAATTCCCCGCGACACCTACGGGAAAGGAAATAACGGTTCTCGAACAAGCCAATGGCACGTGCATGAACAATTCCGAAGTAGTCCACAGCCCTCCCACTTATCAATGTAAAGGTGACGGAAAATGGACAATACCATCTGGCGGATGTAAATGTAAAGCCGGTTTTCAACCCGATTTTGACAAGCAAATATGCAACGGTAGAAATGGTAATGTTTAGTAAATCCGTATCTAAATTGTTTTTTTTAAGTGTGTCCGACCAGTACGTTTAAATCTGAAACAGGCGATGGGTTATGCGAATCTTGTCCCGAACATTCAAAAGCGCCGGGTTCAGGTTACAGTGAGTGTAAGTGCAATAATGGCTATTACAGAACGGCAAAGGATCCCAAAAGTATGGCATGCACCCGTAAGTACCGTTTTGGGTACGTAACCGGTCGTCACTAACGACTCGACTTTTTAGAACCCCCTTCTGCTCCACAAAATCTAACAATAAATTTTGTCGATCAGTCCACCGTTATACTGAGCTGGAGTGCTCCCCAAGACTTAGGAGGTCGAACTGACATTTTTTATAGAATTAAGTGTGACGCTTGTACTTTTGGTGTTGTACAGTACACGCCGAGTTCGGTACGTCTCTCATATCGTATCGATATTATTTTAGCCCAGTCAAAATTAATTTCGGAAAGGAAAAAATTTCAGAAAAGCCCACTACCACCGTATCGTGTTCGCTATGAAAATTACAGTACAAAAAATAGGTTTTTTTGTTCAATAACTCAAAAAAGATCACTTTCAGGGGAAAAAGTGAAGACGGCAAAGTTGTAGAGAATGTAATTTTACGCAAAAAAGGTGCTTACAAAAATTTTGTACGAGTACTTGTACTCGAGCTAGATTTGTTTAAGCGAGGTCCATTTTTTGACAAATGGGAAAGTCTCGAGCGCGTCATGCATTTTTCGTCGATAACTAGAAAACGGCGCGTCGGATCGAAAAATGGTTGAAATGAAAGTTGTAGACAATTTAATTACCAACAATTTCCTTTTTTATTTCTTTTTGTACCATCAATATTGAATTTTTTTAACATTTATTATCGTTTGTCGAATGTCGTCATGATAAAACCACTAATAATTCAAAATCTATAGCTCTAACTGAAATTTTACATCTTATAAAATTGAAAGATAATTAAATTTCAAAAATTTTGATATATATACAAACTTATTTTGGAAATATGTGAAGTGCGATAATACTCAAAAACACGCATTTTCGTGTATTTTGTAAAAAAAAGTTACTTGGGGTGAGTTGTACGTCAAATATTGCCTCCACATTTTTTTAAGAGAATTAAATTACCTCAAAATTCTTTTTTTATTCATCTGCCTACGTTGTTTTGTTTCCGAGATACGGCTTTTTAAAGTTTGGTTTACAAAATGTAATTTCGAGCAACATTAATAATAATGTATCGTAAAAATATGTAGGAAATTGGATTTCTCTTATTTTCAATACATTATAATCATATAAAAGTAATGTAGGTAAAGGTATAACAGAGGAGGAGTAGAAAAGGCGATATGCAGACTAAAAAGGGGGAAAGTAGGAGGGGTTGATGGAAAGACAGGGGAAAACTGGAAATACATGGGGAACAGGGTAATGAGCAACTTTAGGAGGATTTTGAACTGGATATGGTCGGGAGTGGGATGAGGGGAGGTCGTGGTTTGCCCGGTGTATAAGGGAGGAGACAGAAAGGAGCTTAAAAAGTACAGGGGAATTAGTATAACAAACATGGGGTATAAGGTGTATGGCATGATCCTACAAGAGCGCTTGGAGAAGGAAATAGAGGAGAAAAATCTAATTGGGGATTGGCAGGCGGGCTTTCGAAAGGGAAGGAAGGCGATAATATTTATGTGGCGAGACAAGTAGTGAATAAGGAACTAGTGAGAAAGGGGGGGAGGGGGAGTTTATGGGTTGTTTTTAGATATTAAAAGGTCATTCGACAGTGTGTGTAGAGAGAAACTATGGGGATAATGAGAAATAAGGGGATTAGTGAAGAATAAGTGGTGAGGACGCAAGTACTGTATGATGTGGCAAGGTGCAAAGGAAAAGGGCGGGAAGGCGTTTGTAACGGTTAAAGGGCTAAGTAAGGGGAATCCGCTCAGTCCAGGGTTGTTCTCCTTATATAGAGAAGGGTTGGCAGAGAGGGTGAAAGATGCGCAGTGTGGTGGAGTTGTAATTGGAAGAGGAAAGGTGTGGGGCAATGATATCGTAATGATTGCTAAAACGGGAAATGATATGATGAGGATTGCCAAGGGGTTTTAAAACAAAAGAGGAATAAAACCAAAATGGTAATTTTCCAAAAGAGCGGGACATGGAGGAGGAGATAGAATGTGTGGGGGGAGGTTAAATATCTGGAGTACCTGATGAGATATGATAACAAGGAGAACACTCATGTGAAGGAATTAGGGAAGAAAGGGAATAAGGCATTGAGACATATGGGGGATGGGAGAGAAAATATTTGACAGGGACGTGAGGAGGAGGAGAAGTTGGTTATACGAAAAGCTAGTGAAGAGTGTCATGATGTATGGGGTTGGAGGAAGTGGGAGGTGTTGGAAAGAGTACAGGAGGGATTGGAGAGGGAGACCCCTGGTTACATTGTGATGGGATGGTGGAGGTGAAGGGAGAAAAAATGAGACTGCAGAAAAGTGATGTTTTTTGAAGAAATGATAGACAAGTCATCCTTTTACTTCTTCTTTTGTTGATATCTTTTTACTTATTGATTTTACGAAGAAAATGTATTGGATCAAAATTAAAGGTAATAAAATTTGCAACAAAAGTATTACGTTCAAATTCGATTTTTAATAAGTAGTGGTGTGCTACGAATTATTGAAAATCCTGGCTATTTTGAATTTTCGGCAACAAGAAATTTTGAGTCTTTTTCAATGTTAAAAATAATGTACTTAACAATTGTTGGAGAAGTTTTTCAATTATTTCCAGTGATTCTGCGTACATTTAGGTATCGTTATGGTATGGTATCATATTTTTATGGCGAATAGTACACAAGAAAGGGCACTGCGTCGGCCAGCATGGTGAGTTGCAGACGCGCTGAACACATAGTGGCGTCAGTCTACTTTGGTATTCGATGCGAAGCGTTAATTACAAAATATTATATTCAATTAAGTAATCATGTGATTCCTCGGATAATTTTAAGAGAAAAAGTTTCTACAAACATTGGGCTAAAGTGCTCTGTCTTAGAGATTCCTTTTAAAATTTTTTTTCAAATATTTAGAAAACGGTTAGGAATATTGTATTGAAATTTTGTTGTAAGTTATTGTAGCGTAATAAAGTATTTTTTTAGTCATGGTGATTTTAATTTAAATGTACCAGTGGCGTCCGTAAGGACATTTTAAGTAATAATTTCAAGAATAATGTGGTACGCCAGGACTTCTTCAGCGTGTAATGCATTTAAATTAAAACCATCATGACTAAAAATATACTTTATTACACCACAATAACTTGCAACAAATTTCAATACAATATTTCTAACCGTTTTCTAAATATTTGAAAAACAATTTTAAAATGAATCACCCTATATATCTCTGTCAATATTGATCATACAAATAATAAAAAAAGGAGATTGTTCGTAATTAAATTGTCTACAACTTTCATTTGAATCATTTTCCGATCCTACGCGCCCGTTTTGGAGTTATCGACAACAAATGCATGACGCGTTTGACACTTTCTCATTTTTCAAAAATCGCCCTTGCTTAAAAAAATCTAGTTCGAGTAGAAGTGCTCGTACATCATTTTTGTAATGACCTTTTTTGGGTGAAATAATATTTTCTACAACTTTCCCTTCTTCACTTTTTCCCCTAAAAGTAACCTTTTATGAATTATTGAAGAAAAACTTCACAACTTCATAACAACCCAAAAATACACCCCTTCACCAATGTACAGCAAATCTGGAATTTTTTCCTTTCTTAGAGAAAATATTGACTTATTTGACTTTTGTAACACTATGAGTTGTAGGAAACATTTAACGATACCAAAGTGACCGTTACCGGATTAAATGCAGTTACAACATATCGTTTTCAAATATTTGCCGAAAACGGTGTATCGCATTTAAGTGCCAAAGGTAGTCCCGAATATTCGGATATCGTTGTCACAACCGAGGCGTCCGTCGCTAGCAGTATACCTAACGTTCGAGTTACAAGTGTTAAAAGTACCGAAATCAGTTTGGCATGGGACCCACCGTCAATCGACGACATTGACAACGGTCTCGTCGAAAGCTACGAGGTAGGGGACATTTGAATGAATCATTCGGCTAAAAACGACCCTTTTTTAGATACACTATTTTATGAGGAACGACATCGATCACAGTAACGCAACAACCGTAAGGACGACCGAACTCTCTATTACATTAACGGGCTTACAACAACGAACCGAATACGGCGTACACGTTCGTGCCAAAACGCAGCAAGGTTGGGGCGATTACTCGCCTGTCATATTTAAAACCACCGGCCAAGTTTTAAATACAGCGTACGTCGGTGACGAAGAAGGCCTAAAGCTGCGCGTAATCGCCGGCGGAATTGTAGTAGTTGTCGTTATTTTAGTAGCCGTAATCGTACTGGCTGTCATCTTTATTCGTTCCCGTGGCAATGACGAATGCAATAAAAAGCAACCGAGTGACTGTGATACTCTAGAATATCGAAACGGAGAAGGTAATTATTATATATTTCGTTCGTGTATACTTTATGACACTTTTCTAAAAGCACACCTAACTCTTTTGTATTTGTATTTCACGCTCAAAAAAAAAGGACTTGTAGTTACGTACAGTAAGTTTATCCGCCACCACAATGTACTTTGCATGCTCGTCCCGCTTTGTGTTGTTTCGTTCGCTTATGTGGTTTTTTTTTTGTTTTGTAGTTCATCATTTGGACAACCCTCCTATTGTTACCACTCATACCAATGGTAATTTTTTTCCTCTTCTCAATAACGTTTTTGATTAATACTAAGCGATACATTTTTAACAGTGACCACGCCATTGTTTGCGCCCATCGGTGGAGCTTCGCGGACGTACATCGATCCACACACCTACGAAGATCCAAATCAAGCCGTAAGGGAATTCGCAAGAGAAATCGATGCGAGTTGTATCACAATAGAGGCTATTATCGGTTAGTATTTGTCTTCACTTACATTAATGTTTCCTCCCACCTTCCCTCTTTTCAATCTTTCAGGTTCTTCATCTTCTTACCTCCCTTCTTCCTTCACTTTCTCCCACTTTACCCCCTATCCTTTCCTTCCATTCTTCTAATATCCTCCTACAGTGCGCTGTCCATTTCACCCATTAAACCCTCTTCTTTCTCTCCTTGTTTAATATCTCCATGTTCTCTCTCTTTTCTTAAGCACTGTATCGGATCTTCTACTTCCTTTCTGTATTCCATCTTCCTCTTATTACACTCCCTTCTACATTTTACCTTTAGTTCCTTCTTCCAACACCCTTTTCCTCCCTTGCGCTCTTTCTCTCTCCTTTCACATTCCCGTCCCTGAGTCCTCTTATTTTCTCATCCCAATCATATCTACTCTTACCTATCCATATCCTCTTATATCCCACTTTTGTTCTCAATCCTTTCATCCCTCGCCATCTTCCTAATCTCTTCTTGTTCCTTCTTTTCTTCCTTCGTTAAATTATCGTCAATATACACATTTAGTGCTCCTTAAATTCCCCTTCATCGTCATTATTTCAATTTTCTCCCCCCAACTCCCCAATTCCGCCACTATTATCACATTTACAGTACCCTTACCCCTTTGTCCTGTAAAAACTTCAAATTCTTCTCTGGCTCTTCCACGTTACCTCCCCTCATTACTATATTAATTCTTCTTTTGTATCTCTCCTGCTTTTCCATCAACCCCTTTATTGTGTTTATCTCCTCTCTTTCCTAACCTCCCTTAAATGCTTCATTTTTTCTCTCAACACCTTTCGCAAGTTCTCTCCTTCCTAACTACACTCATATCTTCCGCCTTACTATCCAACTTGTTCATTATCCTATCGATCTCCTATTTTTCTTTCATGGCCATTTCCTTATCTTCACGGCCACCCCGGAGACTCCTTTGTCACCTTACCTTTCTATATCCCACTTTAGCTCTCCGCCCCCTTACCTCTTTCGACCTTCACTATTTTTCTTAACTCCTCCTGCACTCGCCTTTCTTTTGTTATTAGGTTTTCATTATTCATATAGATTTTTCCTGTTTTTCAACTTTATCCTTCAACTCTTCCCTCACTCCTTTAATTTCCCCTCTCCATTCCAACTCATTTCTTGCCTGTTTCTCCTTTACATCTTTTAATTCCCCAACCAACTCCTCCTTCATATCTCACATCTCCTTCTTTACAAGCTTCATTTGTTCCTTGTTCTCTTTCAACACTCCTCACATTCTACATTCCCCTCCTTATTATATTCATGTCCAATTTGCTCATTATCTTATCAATCTCCTATTCTTCTTTCTTGACCGCTTCCTTACCTTCTCCCAACACTCCTCTCCAACCTCCCTCCTGCTCTCTTAACTCCCACATTCTCTCTTCCTCTTCTCACTAATATTATCATTCTCCTCGTTACCAACCCTAAAACGCGCCACTGCCCTCGTTTTCCCTATACCTCCCCCTCCCTTCAAGTACTTCGGTGTTCCATTTGTCACTAATGCCCTATATTTTTCATTGTACCTCTCCTCCCTGATCTTCATCCTTCTCTCCTGTATTTGTACAGCCTTATCCCTCCTTTTTATTTCCTCCGCTATTCCTTTTCCTCTCTACCTCTTCTCTCGCGTATATCCCTCTTTTATAATATCTCCTTCTTCCTTACTTCCTGCCCATATATCTTAATCTACTTTTCTTCACCTCGTTCCAGCAGCTTTTCCAGCCTTCTTCTCTTCTTTCCATCCTTTCCTCAATGACCATCGCTCTCCTCTCCGCCACAATTCTAATATTTTCTAACTTTAACTCCTCCTCCACCACATAGCCCGGGGTTTCCTTTTCCAACCCTAGCATCCACTTCCAGTATGTCAATTGTATCATATTCCAACTGCTCTCTTTCCTCCCACCCCCACACTACTGCCCCATATAACACCACACTTTTTACCAACCTGTTGAACTAGCACCTCCTTTCCATCTCCCCCAACCATCTTTCAGCCAGCCCCCCCCCCCCCCCCCCCCCCCCATATCTATTATCCCATCCCAATTCCATTCCACCATCTCAAATATTCAATCCAGCTTTATATCCAAAAAAGAAAGCACATATGCCTAATACACCTCAACCGGTATCACCCACCTGAACTTTAAATCTCATACTTTAACCATCAGAATCACTTCCTCAAACAAACACGGCTTCACCGTCCTACTTCTCAAATAGGAATGTGTTAGCGCTTATAAATATTACTCAAAAAAAGAGGGGAATTTAATTACTATTAACTATTAATTCTAGGAGGAGGTGAGTTTGGAGATGTGTGTAAAGGTAAACTCAAAATCAACGGTAACAATGAAATCGATGTCGCGATCAAAACGTTGAAGGCCGGTTCGCATGAGAAATCGAGAAATGATTTTCTAACGGAAGCGTCGATTATGGGACAATTTGAGCATCCCAATGTTATATTTTTGCAGGGAGTCGTTACCAAATCAAATCCCGTAATGATTATAACGGAGTATATGGAAAATGGATCGTTAGATACATTTTTAAGGGTAGGTATTTTTTAAACAAAGAAGATCGCAACACGTAATGATGATGTTTTTTCTAGGCCAACGACGGTAAATTTCAAGTGTTACAATTAGTGGGTATGTTAAGAGGAATTGCGTCCGGTATGCAGTATTTAAGCGAAATGAATTATGTGCATCGAGATTTGGCCGCACGAAATGTTTTAGTTAATTCTCAATTAGTATGTAAAATAGCCGATTTTGGTCTAAGTAGGGAAATAGAAAGTGCCACCGAAGGCGCATATACGACAAGGGTAGGTTGAATATTTTGAATTTTTAGCAGGAACAAAAAACTTGATACATAACAAAAACATAATCCCGACGCTCACCCTCAAATATTAATTTAAAATAATATTTTAAATTATAATTTGATTGTTGGCATTTTTGCCATGGGCGAGTGCAGTAACTTCATTCTGAATTGCTTCTTGACATTCAGTTGATTCTATTGCTTCCTTGTATGTAAAGAGGCCCATGGTTTTTCCCAGTAGGCCAATAAGCTGCATATACTTCATGTTTTAATGATACATTTGTGTGTGTTGTCTGATCATCTCTTTTCTATTCCCCCGGCTTCCTGCTCCACTTCTCTCATTTCACTGTGTAGTTCCTTTCATTTTCTGACTTATACTCTATTTGTTGAATTACCTTGGTGAATGAGTACATCAAGTAAGACATCACGCAAAATAACTATTTTATCTGACTTGGTATCCCACAAACTGTATCCTGCACTAGTGTATCATTGAAATCAGATAGACGCCCTCTAGTGGCAGTGATAGGAAATTTAAAATGATTTCCAGCCATTCTTGGCCACATTTATTATAAGATTTTTTATTTTGCTGTTCAATCTCAAATCGTTTCTGAGTCATGGCCGGCCTCCGTTCTTAGTTGTACATCTGGTACATGAGTTTTTAGAATAGATTCCCATTCACTTTTTTTATTTAATAAATATTCGTGGAACGAAAGTGTAAAAAATCGTCTGTTACAGATAAATAATATATCTTACCTGCAAGGGTTGTCTTTGTTGATCCCCACACGTCACAATGTAAAAGTTCTCCTGTGGGGCGAGAATGAGGGTACTTTGCTCCTTTTAAGGATTTTTTGGTTGCCTTAGCTTCTTTACAGAGTTGCAGACTTTGTTACTATGAGGTAGTCCCAATCGCTGCAATCCTCTTCTATTGGCCGAGTCTTAAATGCCACAAATTATCTTCTGTTTTGGTTACAAAACTCTTTTCTTGCTTATTTATACAGAAACACATCAACAAATAAATTATGAACATTATTTGAAAATAAAGTTTACATTGTTTCTTGCGCTCATTACGTTATAACTTTTCCTAGTTGCCTGGTAATACTCTCTCATAAGGAAAAGTTGTAACGGCTTGGTACATCCGACCGGATCTAAACAATTACCAAACATATCATTGGATAAAAATTTAAGGGATGTAAAATTTAAACACATTCCACACTTAAAAAAATAAAGTGGTGACAGAATACAGCCAACTCGCATAAATACAGGGTGGGGCACCACATACGGCACGGAATTTGGTAACTAAACTATAACAATTTTAAAAAATCTTTATATACATATATGTAGGTCTATAAGAGCTACATTTTAAAAATATTTATAAGTATACAGGGCGGTTCAAGAAATTTGAGATACCAAAGTTATATTTTTTTAAATGGAACACCCTGTTTTCATAACATTTTCGAATTTTACCTATGGAAATAATGTCTCTTATTAGTAGCTGCAGAGTCTAAAATAAACGACGTTTCATTTACACTACACACGAAATGGTAAAAGGGTTCTTGATAATAATAATAATTTAGATCTGTACATCGTATTTCAGCAGTTAGTGTCACATAACACAAATATCATCATATTTCCCATCTTCAAAATTGACAAATGAACACTCACCATCCTGTGATTTTCTTCTAATAAAGTTAAAACTCAAGGGGAGAGACGTTTTTTGAGTCTAATTGTGGATATTATTAAGTTTACTGTGGAATATTTTATATTTTTAGTGAAACATGCAAATATTTCTGTTGACAACAAAAAACCTACTGAACTACTTAACAAAACATAGTATATGAGTTAATTTAATTTTATTTGATTGTTATCTCACTTGTGTGCGTTTGTTTGTAGGGAGGAAAAATACCTGTACGGTGGACGGCACCGGAAGCGATAGCGTTCCGTAAATTTACGTCCGCCAGCGATGTTTGGTCGATGGGTATAGTTTGTTGGGAGGTGATGTCTTATGGCGAACGACCGTATTGGAATTGGTCAAACCAAGATGTCATTAAAAGTATAGAGAAGGGTTATCGATTGCCAGCACCCATGGATTGTCCGGAGGCGATATATCAATTGATGTTGGATTGTTGGCAAAAAGAACGGACCCATCGACCCACATTCCAGTCCATAGTTAAAACTTTAGATAAACTTATTCGCGTCCCCGATACTTTAAGAAAAATTGCTCAGAATCGGTAGGTACCGCAATCATTGTCGCCTTAAATCACGCATACGCATGTGTAGTCGCATCACCATTTTTAACGTTTTTCCACTATTCTAGCCGTCATCCATCTTTAAACTCTTATTTTTGGCAAACTGTCAATGTAGGGGGCCACATGCAAGATGTGCACTGTTCAGACTTATCGCAGTTGGAAATTGATCGACGTTTTGAGAGTTTACTAAATATTCGTGCGCCGTACTTAAATAATTTAAATACTGCCTCTTCGCACTCGTACAATTACAACGGTCATTTTAATATCGATAATTCTGAACAGTGGTGTCCGACAGAAGACGCACGCCATTGGACATCGACACACTCCACACAACAACCATTCGCTTGGGTCACTTTTAACAACGTGTAAATATTGCTTTGTGGTTTTTTTGTTGCAAAGGTATTTTTTGCTTTTTGTTTTGCTTACATTTCCTTACTTTTTATCAAATCTTGAGTACTTACACTTTACAAGAACGCATTCGCTTTTATGCTTAACGTTTCTCGCTTGCAATTTATTTAAAAAAAAAAATTTTAAAAACTCAAAGCGTGTGCATTGTCTTAATAAGGGTTTTGTACTAATCAAGAAGTAAATTTCGTATTCGCAAATCCAATTTGTGTCGTAGATAAGTAGTGAGTTTCAAAAATGTTTAAATTCGGCATGGACCGTGTAAGGTAAAGTGCTCTTGGATCAGATTGTACTCTGCATTGCTAATTGGGGAAGCAATGATTCCGGCAGTACCTTCTCAATAGTGTCCACCACAAATTCTTAAAATAGAATCGTCCCAAACATTGTGTTACTAAATACCGTAAATGCTTTAATTAAATTAGTTGAAAGGGAACAATTGGAAGTACTGGAAAAAACGTTGACAGACACAGCACAGAAACTACGAGGAAAAACTAAAAGAAGAAAAAAGGAGGATTGGTGCGATAACGACTGTAAAGAAAGTTGCGAAGAAACAAACAAAGGAGAGCAAGAGAATAGATATTTTCTTAAGAAAAACAAAATAAATTCTTCCCTATAGAGAGGACGTCGTCATCCAGCCAAAAATGGCGGAGGTTGCGGTTAATCTACTGACTCTGGAAGTGAGTTAGAATTGGTCTTATATTGCTACTATTGTCATTATTGCAGCACCGACAGTAGCACAGTCATTTGATGACAACACATACAGTTTCTCTCGCTGATGATGGAAAAAGGAACTAACTGATACATGAAAGTAATAACCGGAATTACATGAATTATTAGACAATTACATACTTTGATGGATGACCTGTTTTCACAGAATGTGAGGAGCAAACACAGTGTCCTTCAGCATGGTCTTCCCGATCTCGGAATCCTGCATACATTGCCCACTTTGTGGCTTGGTACCTCTGGTAACCCCTTACACCTCAATGATTTCCATGGGCAGTATCACATAATAAATTTTATTTTTTATTTTGTTTTACAAATTGAAGGGAACATGTAAAAAGCAATGGTTGAGAGAATCGATAAAAAAAATATTAAAATAAATAAATTTAAATAAGCTAAAAATTTACTTATTTTATTAATAAGAGCTAAACAATATGGAGAACTTCATACAAAAAAAAAAAAATTGTCTAAATAGCGTTGCACATTATGATTTTTGGACCACCACCAGTTAAAATTTCACGCAAACATCTTAATCTTGAGATAAAGTTAACTACGACACAAATTTGATTTAAACGCCGCGAACTCCCTCGCAATGCAAGTCTGTAACACTTAAACGTAATCGATTTTTTGTAGGTCTAACAATCCACTGGCGGCGGACGCCCCCGATTTAACGAATTTTACATCGGTCGAAGAATGGTTAAATTCGATTAAGATGACGAGGTATCTGGAAAATTTCCACGCGGGCGGCATTAATACAATGGACGCCGTCGTAAATTTAACCGTTAAAGACTTAACCGAACTCGGTATCACACTTGTCGGTCACCAGAAAAAAATCATGAACAGCGTTCAAAGTATAAGAGCGCAAATACGAGTAAACGGTTCGGAGGGATTTTTGGTTTAAGACCAACAAAAAAAAAACAAACCGTTCAGTTTTATTTTTTTTTTTATTTAATATAACGTGTGTACAAAGTGATTATTGTGAATAAACTCTACGTGTAACGACTTTCAAACAGTGGCAGCTTTTTTTCGCGACTTTCTTTGGATTTGTAACGTGGCAGCTTTCTTATTATTTATATTACTACTCGATCGTGGGTTTTGAGATTTTTGTGATTACGTGTGATAAAGTAGGTTCTTCCAATTATTATTACTGTGTGGACGATACGTAATATATAATTTTTCTTTTTTAAACGAAACAAAAAAAATAAACCTGACTGATGGAAGAATTTGAAGTTAAAAAACGAGATCTGCGGCCTCAATCCCGATCCGCCTGTTTCGGATCAGTATGATGTGATTTATTATTATTATTATTTTTTTTACAATAAGACGATTCACATATTTAATTTTAGATAAGCGTATTTACTTTTTGTATGTTTATATTATTATATATAGCGCTAACTCTCAAAAAATGAAGATGAGGTGGGTACATCGAATTATGTTTTTGTACAAAACATCGTCTGCCATATTTATATATGTATATGTATAAGGAAATTTTTTGTTTTCTCAATTCTTCTTACCAGACGATTACACACATAAGGGAGAACACCAACTTTGTTAAATTATGTTGAATAGCGCAAAACACTATAATCAAAACAGTAAAAATATAAAATTATATACTTTTTTACATATCAGTGTGAAATACGGGGTGTCCCAGAGTTTGGAGAGGTTTAAAGATTGCGTCACTTGAAATGATAATATTATTATTAGTTGAAGCGACTTAATCGCAAACGCTCCAAACTATGGGACGACCTATATATGTTTTGCAAAGGTTTAGGTAATAAAATTGTTGTATTAAACTGTCCGTAGATCTGAACTAAGATCTTATTCGAAGACTGTTGTAATACACTTAATTCTAAATATGTGTTGATTTTATCTCCGAAATAAATAGCAATAATTGTATGTGTTTTACATTAAAAGCATTCTTAGAAAGTGCATTTCTAAATCGTAACAGTTTGATAGGAAAAAGAAAAAAATGATGTACTTAATTTTAATGCTCAAAAAAAATGTAATCGTAAATGTAACTAATTTTTCCGTTTATTTTTTTTTTATTCTTAATGTATAGTTATTATTGACTGAAATTTTATGCAAGAATACAAAATATTTATTTCAAACATTCCATTAGCTATAGTTACACGATATTAATATTATATAGATATTAAACAAAAAAAACTAAAAACAAAAATCGAATAGATTTGATTTAATTTTATACACCATTTTTCTCGTCTCGCCTATTATATCGATTAAGCCTAAGAAAGATTTTTTCCTTTTTTTTTGTTTGTTTTTTTTACATAACTTTGTAATAACGTAATCGTTTTTCGCGATTATTTAAGTTTATGTAAATTATTGCAAATTTTAAAATTCGGTACATGCGTAATGTCAGTGTAAAGTTGTAATATATTTGTAAAGAAAAGTATTATTCATTATAAAATAATAGCTTCTGTGTTTTTCCATTTTTGTCTTCTTTCGAAATAAAATCTTCCCTTCCGTACCCACTTTTCCGCGATTGTTGTCCAAAAAGATGTGAGTGACTGTTATTTGAAAAACACATAATAACACTATGTGCACAAGTCTAAACATTCATCTCGAATCACCAATGCAGGTCAGTCTATATCTTTCAAAGGGGTCCGAATAACTATTTATATGTAGTATGAACTTTTGTATTTCTAGTGAATGTGGTAGTTGGCGAACAAGGGAAGGGAGTATAAGTGGTGGATATTTTAGTTTGTGACCTTGAGTACCAAGTGTACACAGTTGTTTTGTTTTGTGTTACTTACATTGAATTCGATTACTGTTGGTTTTCATTGTAAGTAATGTTATGTTATTGTTGTCTCCCTCATTTCATATTTCTTTGTGTGTTTAATTTATGTATTTAATTATCCGGGCACATACTGAAGGTTTCTTTACCACGTTCTTCCTTCGACCAGTTCCAGGTGAACATGGCTTTCTCTTTTTAGCGGTAAATATGGTTTATCAAAATTTTATCACCAAATATTTGTTTTCCTCCATCCTACAACTTCACAGGTCTTGATAAGCGCCCTCTTTAGTTACACAACGTAGGGACAGATGCAGTTGGGTTTGTTGTTTGGTAGGTAAGCGCGCGAAACCTGGTGTCTGTTAGAATATGTATCACTTTCCATGTCTGCTGATCCTGCATAAGTTCCTCACATTCCCCACCATATGCCCAATGTTCTCCCACTCCTCGCCGCACAATCTGTACTTCCTTCCCTCCAATATTTGATCACTGTCTCTCCTCATTCGCGCACCTATGTCTCCCTTATCAGTCTTTTCTTCTTCATACTCAGGCCGCCGTATAAATATCTTGCTGACCCCTCCACCATGATCTCCCCATATTTCTCGAAATATATCTTCTCTCCGTAATTCTTGCCCTTCTTTCTTGTTTCTGAGTGTCCCTATCTCTTTCCATTATTTCCTCTCGTCATCTCCATACCTGCTACCAGGTATCTAACCTCCCGTATACTTTCTATCACCTTGTTTTCCCACTTCCACTCCTTCCTATTTCCTCTTCGAAACGCCATTAATTTAGTTTTCTTCACATCAACCTGCAATCCCCTCCTCTCCATGAACTCATCCTTCACAGAATTCCCATCATATTTCTCATTTCCATTTCCGATCTGACAAATACCACCACGTCCTCAGCGAGGGAGAGGGCATCCCTGTCTCAAACCCTTCTGCGTATCAAACGCCTCCCCAATCTTATCCATCATCCTGCACCTCGCCACTATATAGTTCCACCAGCTCCTCCCCTATGCCTTTCTTTAGCATCATCTCCCACAGCTTTTCCCTGTTTACATATTGTCAAAGGGCCAAGGCGGCCTTTTCATGTCCAAGAACAGGGCCAACACCTTCACCCCTTCACCCTATTCACTAGTCGCTTAACAATATAAATGTTGTCGACTGCCCTACTTCCTTTCTTGAACCCCGTCTGCCAGTCATATATGATGTTCTTTTCTTCTATCTCTCTCTCTCCAAGCGTTCCCGTATGATGGAGGTGTACATTTTGTGTACACATTCTTTAAGCCCTACGAGTAATATTTAAGCCAATCCCCCTGCAGTTCTTTTAGTAATATATTTTGACGGAACGGTAGTCCCTTCACTGACTGTAGACAAGGATAATGTACTGAGAAAAGACCTACTGATATGGTAGCGTTCTCACTCAGTTACTCTCCCTAGCAGGACGTATTGCATTCTGTAGAACATCAAAATTTAAGACATTTCTCATCAGGAAAGTGGTCAAAATGGGCATCAAAAATATTGTTCAGTAGGGAATGTAACCTTTTGCATTCTCAACTGCTTTTTATTGGTATTGATAGAATTATCTGAAACCGAACTTATCTCTTCTTCTAATTGATTAACTTTGGACATCTTTTTGATGGGAAACAAATTTGTCAAACGTTCAATATCTTCACTTGGTTAACACAAACACCCACTCTTTAAGGGGTAACCCATAGAGAAAATAAATATTATTTTCGGGTAACCTTAGATTTGTTAGAAGACTTTTCAACATGTAAAAATACTCCTCCGTTTTTCATGAATCCTGGGCGCAAATCTCAATAAAAATTCTCCAGAAGTGTCTTGAAAAATCCGGGACGAAATGCTCTAGCGGTGAAAGTCCATGAGAATACCTCCATTGCACCTTTTCAATTAAGCCAAGTTCTCTAAGTCAGAGTGTTTTTAAAGTATTTTTTATTATCGAGATTTTTATTAGAAATATTTTCTTCTTTTTTAAGATGTTCTCATGGAGTTTCCCCCGATAGAGTGTTTCGTCCCGGATTTTTCAAGACATTTCCGGAGAATTTGCGCCCAGGATTCATTAAAAACGGAGTGATTTTGGCTCTAAAAAGTCCCTTGGTCACAAAATTACAGAAATATATTTTTATTCCAAAACTAATCATTTTGCTTTTGTATCCTTTTCAAGTTTCCTTTGGGAGTGGCTGGGGGGTGGGGGGGGGCATCTAATGAGAGACCTCCACGTGGTATGTCCTGGTAACGCATTCAACATTGCTTCATCGTAAGCAATTTTGAATGTTTAACATCTCATTTTTAAGTTTAAAAAAAAAATTAGGAAAGGTTTTTGCAAAAAACCAATTTTAAAAACTACAGATCGATTCGTTGGTGATAAAAAAAATGAGGGCCCCCCTTAATGTGCTTCTATCTTTTATTAATGCACCCACTTTATTCTCTAACTGTTCGATGTATAGGGTTTGGTGTTGAATTAGACTGTTGATGTTTTTTATTACAAGTTTGCTTAGTTGATGATCAATTTTAGCTTCAACTGAATTCATATCAACTTCAGTGGAAGCTTTATTTTTTCCCTTTTTACCTTCTTCCAACAACTTTGGAAGGATCGACTCTCCCCTCATCCTTCCCAATTGTTCCTCGTATGTCATAGCTCCCCTCAGTGTCTACCATTTTATCTCTTCCTGCACAATGTATCAAGGTGTTTCCCTATCCAGTACCTTCTCCAAAGCCTCTTTTTCTCTCCACTCCCAAATTTTAGTGCCGTACATCATTACGCTTTCCACTAATTTATTGAATAGCCACCCGCCTGTCACTACTAAATATTCTTTCACCCAACTATACCAGCTTTTTTCTCCCCTTCTCTCTAACTCTTTAATATGCGCGTCACCCTTATTATTGTATCTTTCTTAACTGCTAACCCAAGTATCATCTAACCTCCCCTACACTTTTCCCACCTCTACTCATCCTTTTTGAAACACAACTAACTTGGTTTTCTTAACGTTTCCCTCCAGTTTCCTTTTATTTATAAACTCCCTTACTGTGGAAATTATATCCCTCTCTGTTCTGGCAAACACCGCCACATCATCAGCATAGGAGAATGATCACACCTTATTCGACTCTATCACAGTCCCTCTCACTCTGCCTTCACCTCAAATACCTCCCAATTATTGTACCTAACCCTCCCCCTACACCTCTACACTTTATACAGTTCTACCACTCTCTCCACTAACTCTTCCCTTCCCAGCATTCCCCTGTTTAGGTTATCGAAAGCGACCCATGAACAGGGCAAACACCTTCCTCTCTAGCTCCCTGTTCACTAGCTGCTTCAATATGGAAGTGTCCACTGTCCTTTCTAAACCCTGCCTGTCATTCTCCAGTAACCGCCTTCTCCTTCATCTCTCTCTCTTTTCACATACTCTTGGATGATAGAGGCATAAACTACATATATACATATATGCTACGTTCGTTACGCTAATCGCCCAATAATTCTTAACCTACCTCCTCTCACCACCCTTGTATACAGCATATACCACTACGTGCCCCCACTCCACAGGGGTTTTCTTTGTTTAACATTATATAATGTATGTATAAACCATGATTGAATATACACCACACAAAAGCTATAGCTTTTGTGGGTATCATATTTATTTTATGCCTAAATAATAATAAAAGAAATTTATTATTATTCTATTAAAAAATATTCTTGAATAATTATTTAACTTATTTTATGCACAAAAATAATAAAACAAATTTATTATTATTCTATTAAAATTATTCTTAAATAATTATTTCAAACTTTTTAATGAACTTTAATAATAATATTATTATTATTATAATCAAGAACCGTTTTACCCTTTGGTGTAGGGTCTAATAATAATATAATCATATGAAAACGAAAAGATAAAATTTATAACCCAAAAGGTTTGTAAGAATATATATTATTGTACAATCTATAAAATGGACATATCAAAATAATAATAATAATAAGCATGAAAAATAATACTAATCAACAAAATGGACGGATATAAAAATTTGTGCATTTCTGCTCCTTAAAAATAATATACTATATATCAACAGCTATCGTAGAGACGGTACAATCCCTCGTCATGGTACCGTCGGTATCTGTAAAAAATGATATAGAACGCGAGGGACCGGGCATGCTGCTCGTTAATTCACTGGCATCGTAGAGACCGTACTGTGCGGTGTCGTCGGACGAGAACCCGCCAGGGAATGGGTTGTCGATGCGTTGAGCGACTGCATTGTTCCAATCTGAAATAAATCGTCGATAAAAAAAAAGATTGTCGATAACATAGAAACCTGCACGCTCTTACCGACTTGCTGAACGCATGCAAAGTTTAACCGTTATTCGTAACTGTCACGGCAGACAATCGATACTTACCCTCAAATGAGCCAAATCTTCGAGACGAGTTAGATCGGTCAATTCGATATACAGGGTGTAGACGACGACCCAACCGTATATACTCGCGACTATACAGAGCGTCCAAATGACGATCATTAAACTGTTGTATGCGAAAATACGGTCGTTAACGATCGAAAAAAATAAATACGCCAAGAAACGGAAAATTGTAAAAACGCCAAACGAGACGATCCACGGAAGCATTTTCTTCTCGTACTCCTACAAAGTAAAATTAAAAAAGAGAAAGCTTTCGCTCGCTTAAGCACCTACGTTTCTCAACGCCACTATAAGCATAATACTAGTTACGAACACAACGAACGCCCCCAACATGGAAAATACAGCGAACATTACCAAAGCGTTACGAACTAAAAAACAATTTTAAATCGCCACGGAACTTAAAAAAATATCATTACCGTGTTTATTTCCGACGTACACAAATTCGTACGATATGAGATAGAAACCGTAATGGGTGGATCCGGGTGCCGCCATCGAATAACAGTAAACGTCGAAGGCGGCCGTTACGATTGTGAAGAGAGATAAAATCTAAAAAAGATAACAATTTCAAGTGGGACTGACACCCTCGACGAAATTACTACTCACGAGTGAGAAAAAGCCTGTTATCAACGATATCCGTTGTACATCTAAACAGATTACGTCCTGAATTAAAGGTTTTTTATACCAGGGCACTTTGAGTGATTTCATGCTGCGACTTCGACTACTTCGTAAGTGGGCGCTGCTCCTGGTCGTTACATGGGAGTATACGGAAGGGGTGCCCGTGCTCGGTGACTTTTTCTCGTAGTGCATCATCTAGGTTTATCGACAATTAAAAAAACAATAAAATCGCTTTAGATAAGATATGTTTTTTTTACCTTTAAATTTTGTAAATAAACATTAACAAGAAGAGGTGTGGTTGGTTGAATGGTATCACTGTCACTGCAAAAAGTACATTGAACTGGTGAAAAACTTGTGGTGGCAGCACTGCTAATCCACTAGATTGAAGTTGGCGTTACCAGTCACTTGAAGTTTAAGGCGGATAAGTTTCACCCTACGAGTAAAGATAAACAGGAGACAAGCTTGAAGTGGTGGAGGCACTGACCTGTATCTTAACAGGTCAGTGGGTGGAGGATAGCAGAAAACGTGACGGAAGTCGCCATTGCATTACCTCCTTTGCGTTAGGCAGTTATGTGTAGAAAATAGAAATATAGTGCCTGCATACATTTGTACATACAGTTTGTTGTTAATGGTATAACTATCGTTGCGTGCGTTGACACAGTATTAAAAAAAAGAGTAATTTTCGTTGTTCTGTTAGATTACTTTTCAATGACCTTCAGCCACAGAGTACTACTGCAGAGGGGAAAGTCTTCACACTAAAACATCAGTCGCAAAGATTAGTCTTCGAACATAGATTAGTAAGGTCGCCATCTTATTAGTAGTTCTACAATCAAGCTTCGTCATAGCTTCGTGCTTGGTTGTTATATGAATTGTTTCTTTTCCGCCTCCTCGTGGAAGTAGTTCCGACCTGTTGTATGAAACTTTCTAATCTTTGGGTTCCACATTCCACAATAACTAAGACTGTTTAATTTACAAAAGAAAATAATTTATTTAGCAAATAATAATTTGAAATAAAAATGTGTTTAAATTTTGGGATTTCTACACTACTCCCTCTAGGGAACGATTCTCCAACCTCCAAATATCTGTAATCTTAGGTTAGATTCTGTAATGAAATAATTAATAATAATAATAACGATAATAATAAAGTATGATATCGGTTATAATAATAAGTTTTTATTCAGGTGATTTTAATGATGGTCAGTAAGTAGCTATAATTATATACAGATCGTACTGGTACTTTATTTTAACAGGAAAAGGAAGGTTATCGACAGGTGTTTGTATGGTTTACAAAATTCCAGGATAAATTAATTAATTGGAATATCTGAAATGATTAATTATTTAAACCGTTTATTGGAAATGGTTTGACCAGAGTTTAAAATTCGAACTATTATTTATATTTGAAATGAAAAGTAGAAACATTTATTTAGCTGCCTTGCAAACAATCTCTCCTGTTACCAATAAGGTAATGTAATTAATGGCGGCTTTGCAGACAAACCGACAATTTATTAAATTATTACAGGCAGAATACCGTAATCAGCTTGCGGCCTTGTGGACAAGCCAACCTACTAATAACTTATCACACGGTAACTTTTGATTTAATTTTAACAGTACAGGTATTAATTAATTAAGGAATATTGTAAGATATATGGAAACCAAAAAATATTTGACGAATATTAGAAGGAATTCCAGTTTCTGACCAGCTCCAACGTTGCTCCAACCTTTATATCTGTTTTCTGTTTTACATTAGTGGCCTGGCTACTCTAGGGAGGGAATTCGTGTGCTTTGCATGTTTACCTGTTAGTGCTACCCTTTCGTTATAATTTTCAACATTATTAACGGATTTCTCCATAATCTTAATTTCTAAATTAATGTTAAATTAACCTGAATTGCAGATGCGCTCAAATCACTTTAAAACAGTGATTTTTTATGCACAAATCTGAACATGTTATCTCCAGGTTCAGAACTTGCGACCATATTTTACATATATTTTATATACAGGGTGATTCGGGAGTAAATGGAAGTATTTCAAAGACATGTTCAGGAAGCTAAAATAAGCAAAATAAGCTCATATGTTCAAATCCGTTTTTCATTTGTTTCAGAGATAATTAGGTTTTTATTTTTATAACGTTAATTAAGTTTTTCAGAAGCAATACGTGCACTTGGGAACATTCCAGTTTCGCTAGCACGTCTAAAAACATTTTGAAACACTTCCCTATTAGGAATTCTTCTATTTGGAAAACGACGTCGATACTCTTCTACTGAATGAACAGAATTGCTATTACAAAATCCATAGACAAACATCATATCAGCATATTCTCTATGACTGAAAATATGAAGCATTTTTGAAATCTTGTAAAACAACTACAACTGTCACTTTTTATGACATTAACGTAATTAATGTTTTGTTTCAAATTGGCAAATAGGACAACGTTGTCATATTTAACTTGATTATACTTTTTAAAAAGAAAAACCTAATTATCTCTGAAACAAATGAATATCGGATTTGAACATATGAGCTTATTTTGCTTATTTTAGCTTCCTGAACATGTCTTTGAAATACTTCCATTTCCTCCCGAATCACCCTGTATAATATTTTACATCATCTTCAATGTAGTATGATTTGCAGACGCGCTTTTATCACTACCTAAAATGACGCTGGGCTGCCGCCCTATAATCAAACAAATATACAAAAGAAAAACTTTTTATCTACTCCCTCCTTCGTTTCACTCTCTCCTTCGTTTCACTCTCTCCTTCGTTTCACTCTCTCCCTCCTCTCTAACACCTCCTCTATAATTTTTGGCCGCCCTCCTACCCCCTTTTATATATATCGGAACTAACCTCGCTTCCCTCCACTGCTCCGGAAATCCTTCCTCTCTCCATACTCTACTTAATATCCCTCTCATCCTTTCCCTTGTCATCCCCTTCCAACAACTTTGCAATATCCTCCCTCCTCTTCCTCTATCCATCCCTTCCTCATACTTCATCGCCAGCACTCTAATTTTCTGCACTTTTACTTCATCCTGTAGATATTATGTAGGTATCCCAGTGCCTTCCTTTTTAGACTTCTTAAATTGCATTAATTCTTTTTGCGATTGTATCACATAAGTAAACGTTCCGCTTCTCTGCTGAAAGTGGTGATAATATTAACAAAAAATGCTGTAAATAGCTGTATCTCGCAAATGGGTGGAATGATGGGAACACCAAGTGTAGCGTTTCTTGGTGGAATGCAGAAGAGTGAAACGAGATCTTCAAATATTAAAATAATAATTTCTTGACTTGAGTAAGTTAAGCCTCACACGACTTTTTAATATTAATTATACGTATCTAAATTGCAGAATCTTCAGCACAATTTATGACGGGAAGCAAGTTATGTTGTGTCCGAGTTGCCACTGATAATACTTTTGATACTTAGAGCATAGTGTAATACTTAAGTAAACATTTTTTGTACCATTACAGTTGTTACAGTAGACTACTTGAAATGAAATGCCATGAAATTAGCTGTTGTATTTATTTTCTTAAAAATCTGTGATACATTTGTCAAACTGTAAGACTGGGGGGGGGGGGGGGGGGGGGCGCACGAAAAATCTAAGACTCGCATTAATCTTTACAAAAGTTTCTATTAGGAGACCATATGAAAATGGAATGAGGTGGTATACGTCAGAAGTAAAAGTTTATGGTGTTTTGCTATAAAAAATTGTCTACTTATCTTTTTGATCTAAGCTAAAGCTTCTATAAGGAAAGTGAAATGAAGTTGGAATGAATTTTTGTAATAATCTATAAGGAAAGTGTAATGGTGGTTGAATGAGGTAGGCATTGGATAAGGAAAATACTTATAGAAAAAAAGAGTAAAAGTTTAGGATTTTTTGCTATAAAAAGATTGTCTATCTTTTTGATCTAAGCCAAAGCTTTTATAAGGAAAGACAAATGAAGTTGGAATGAATTTTTGTATTAATCTATAAGGAAAGTGTAATGGTGGTTGAATGAGGTAGGCATTGGATAAGGAAAATACTTATAGAAAAGAGTAAAAGTTTAGGATTTTTTGCTATAAAGATTGTCTATCTTTTTGATCTAAGCCAAAGCTTTTATAAGGAAAGACAAATTAAGTTGGAATGAATTTTTGTAATGGTCTATATGGAAAGTGTAATGGTAGTTGAATGAGGAAGGTGTTGGATAAGGAAATTTTCATTTAAATGAAATTCTGTTGGAGGAGTTTCATTTAAATGAACTATTGATACGTACCTATATGTTCTTAATATAATATGACAGGAACCCTTGTAAATTCTGGATCTCTCTTCTAATTGTACTGAAGAGTACGAAAGTTAAAGATGATGAAATTCAAAAATAGCAACACGCTTAAATTTCAACTTTATTTAACCATTGCAATATTATAAAATGTAACAATAAGTAATAAGGTAATTATCACAATAATTATAATATAATAAATGAGATAAATGCACTGCAATTCATGTAGAATCACTTTGTTAAGAGTTAGTGGACCACCAGTCGAGTGGACCTTCCTCGACCTCGATAAAGTTCTAGAAGCAGCCATTCTTCCACAATCTTGTATCTGCAGTGAATTATAAATTAATTATAATTATAAACCTTTGATTACTTACAACGTCTGTTTGCATTGTGGATTCTAAGAGATTTGCCAATTGGCAAGTGTTTTTAATCAGCCCCTTTTCTGACGTGCAGGATCTTCCAAAAACACAATCATATAATTTCAAACGTCGTTAAGTTACATTGTTCAACGTACCTCACTTGCACTTTGCTCACAAGCTGAGACACCAGAAAGTTAGTACTTGTTGGATTCCATAAGAATTGAGTCCAGACCAGGCCGTTATCCTTCCTGGCTATCTTCAAACACCATGCATGACACATTCGCATTACAGTGCACCGATTTTGTTCAATTGGAACCACCATGTGTAGTTTCGAGTACCTACTACGCTCCATGATGTTGCAGGTTTCAGTGTCATCATCCGCACCATGTCTAAATAATTCCAACTGTAGTAATTCGTGAACCATAAACGATAGCTTTTTTTAAAAACTTTTCTAATTCATTTTCTTCATTTCAATCCAATATGACGAGGTGCTTTTGTAACTACTTCGAGTAAATGTTGAAGTTTTCTGTAAGTACACGATTTGCGGAGTTATATTGATAATTTACACACAAACTAATTATTGCATTTGAAAAGTAATTAAACTGTGAAAGGGGCCGTTATAGCGGCTGCGAATTTTAAAAATTTCAAAGTGATACCTCTATTAGTTAATTTGATGGAGACTCGAGAGTCATGGCTAAAAAAAACGCGTTAAATATTACATTTTTCTCATTTACAATAATCCTTTTTATTAATAAAAATTGAGATTATGCGTTACCAATAGACCTTAAAATTGTTTAAAAGACGCTGTGCATTTATTTATAACAGAATTTTTTTTTTTTCAGTTTGATCCACATGTTTTGTTCAAAGCGCACCATTTCTGTTAAAATCAGAAGTGAGGTTTAAACATTAGGATAACATGAATTGGAAGAATCAACTGACATAAATATCAGGAGTATTGTCGACAGTAGCGCTATCTGCTGTAGAAAATGGAACTAAAATTGATTCATCTACTAATTGCTAGATGTCGTAGTAGATCGATTTAAAAATTAAAAATTTTTCAAAACACAGAATATGTAATACCACAGAATGTTGTTACTTCCTTCTAACGTATATTATATACAGTGAATAATAATAATGTTAAATTAACACTGTTATATGGATTTAGTTATTTATTATACAAGGGGGAACAGCAAACGTTTTTAAGGCGACCAACTATGCGAACGTTAATTTTATTTTTCCCCTCTCTGTAGAACCTAGAAGAGAACACAATATTATTGAGGTTACCTGTATCTGTTTATAAACAACAAAACAACGTTATACAGTTTGATTTGATTGATTAAAATGAGTGAGGTAATAATTGCTGGTGTTCATGTATCAGATCTATGCGGTTAGTTTATAATACAGAGTTTGTCGCAATTATAATATACTGAAGTTGAATTTATTCACCTATTTTAGGTTAACACAAATCGGGGACATATATAAGTATGTTCTATCTACGATCAACATGTTGGTATTACAACGATGGAGTGTAGAAGTTGTGTGTGTTTATGTCAGGGTTCAAAAATATATGGATTGTTGATAACATGGTATATCCACATGACCCGCATGAACAATGCAGACGACCAAGAAGAAAGGAGTGTAATTATGTTTGGAGTTATCTATTTTATTACCGCTTGTACAGATTGGATCAAAAGGACATTGCGTCTATCAACTTTAGATGTAGACCTGCTTATTGTGCACGGCTTTACATAATGTGTACGTATTAATAAAATGAGATTCGTTTTTGTAATTGGAATTTGTAATTTTAGACGAAACTCAAGAAACTGTTGCAGAATTAATAAACTCTCAAGTAGAAGGTAAGTGACGGATAGGGGCAGGTAGTTTTTTGTCGTAATGCTATTTGTTTATAGAATTAAGTCGGCAACAAAGCACTGCACGTGTAGTAGAAACTGCGGTAGAAGTTTGGCTCACACAAGCCGAATGGACTGAAGTATCTCATAAATGTCACTGTGAATGGAAATCGTTTTATTGTTCGCCTTTTATCATAAATAAATGAGATTCAGCTTTTTATAATTATATTGTTAAGGTTACAGTGGAATAAAATATGATTTTGACTAACTGTATGGCTGTATAAAACGAAGAGAGCTATGTGAGTGCCCGTGGGTACCTAATAATTGTAGGTAGCACAAGACGGACAACAACAAATGATTAACATCTAACTTTTTTTGTAAAAACTATTGCATCTATTTCTCTCGATTTTATTGCAATACTTCGAGGCGTTTTCATTACCTTTGATAGTTGCCTTCGTGTGGAAGTTATCAATAGGTAGATACGTTGTCAGTTACTTATATGAATTATTTACACGCAAGATATTTATTACATTTGAAAAAAAATTAAATCTGCGACAGACTCCGTATAGTGGCTACAAATTTTGAAAATTTCAAAGCGATTCCTCTATTAGTTAATTTGATGGAAACAGTGACGGCTAAAGAAACGCAGCAGATTTTGATCCTGATCTCACAAAAATAAAAATCTGTTTTATTAATCAAAGTTGCAATTATGCGATTCCGATAGGCCTTAAAATTCTCTAAAGGACGTTGTGCAGTTCATTTAGTTATAACGGAGTTTTTTTTTTTCATTCATAGTCGAAGTGTAAAAAAAATTTCTGCAAAGACAAATCGTAGTGTGAGGTTTAGACATCAGGATAACATGAATTGGAAGAATAAACTGACATAAATATTAGGAGAATTGTGGGAATTGTCAACAGTAGCGCTATCTGTTGTTGGTGCAGTTGATTCTTCCACTAATTGCTAGATGTCGGAAAAGATCGATCAATTTTCAAAACAAAGAATATGTAATACCACAGAATATTATTTCGTAGCCGCGAGTTTTCTTTTGAATGAGTGTGATAGGGCGTCTTAATTAAATGTGTTTTTTAACTATTTTTTCTACTGAGAAATGATTTTAGTCGTCACGAAAATATTAAAACGTTCAAATCTTAACAAGGTTGAAATTAATATCTGGGGAATTTTGGGATAGTAAGTTTGTAACAGGGGAAAAGTTGGTAGTGAAATTAAAGAAATGTTCAATTTGAATTTAAAACTTCATTTCATTTTTATTGCTTTTTCTTATTGTAAGATACAAGTTAATTAAATTTTCAAACAATGAGTGATGAAGAAATGCAAGGTCCCCAAGTGAGTTACGAGAGATTGCTCCGGATGCCTCCAATAAATTGGTACCCGCTAAATCCAAAAACCAATACGAAAACGTGCAAAAGATTCTCGAATTGGACTACAGAAAAGAATGTAAAATCCATTACAGAAAATGTATTAATTGCATATTTTGAAGTTATGGGAAAAATGTAAAAGATTCCACAATTTGTACAATTTATTTGATGCCGCGTACACCATTAAATATTAAACAAAATACAGATATTTTCCAATTTGTCACACTAATTATTGTGTTATTAAAAACGTTTTCACGAGTATATCATCGTAAAAATGCAAAATCAATAAATTTCTTAGCGAAGCACCTGACTGTTAAAGTAAGTCTACATTCGTATATTGTTATTCTTATATTACGTTACACAATTTTTTAGATTGTACTCATACTAATTATGGGCTATAGTGGCGCTTGTAGACGGGAAGAATTGACAAACATATTAGTTGAAGATGTAGAGTTCAAATCTGACTCGGTATTCGTCTCCGTACCTAAAACCAAAAAGTATCGAGACTATTTGTTGGAAAAGATATGAAATGGATTCGCCTAATACAAACCTATGCCAGTTTAGGACTGCCCCATACAACTCGTCGTCGATTTTTCTTTAACTACCGTAATGGTAGTTGTACCATTCATCCCATTGGTATAAACAAAATTGGTCAAATGCCAAAAACTATAGCGACGTTTTTGGAACTCCCAAATTCAGATTTCTTTTCGGGGTACTGTTTGCGTCGTTCGTCGGTATCGCATTCAGTGAAAAGTGGTGGCGATCTTACAATTAAACATCATGGAGGTTCGAAGTCATCTAAGGTTGCCGAAGAAGCTTCTATAAACAAGAAAATTAGAGTATCACAGATGCTATCCAGTTGGTCATCTGGTAGGTCACCTTTACTGTCGTGTACTTGTGTTGTATTTTGTATTTAAGAAAATCACTTTCACGTTTTTCATTGTAAAGGTAAAAGTTATTGCATGACAGTTCAACAGCTGTTATTGTTACCTGTCACTAATACAATAGTGCCCGTTTTCACCATAAAAATTAAGTAATGGTTAAAGTTAGGCAGAACTTAAATGCCATGGCAACGATTAATGAGACAATGGTTGCTATGGTATTTAAGTTCTCCCTAACTTTAAGCAAATACAACTATTTGAATGTATTTGCTTTAAGCATTACTTAATTTGTATGGTGAAAACATGGTGAAAACGAACATAGGTGTTTTCTTTTTGCACGTTGTGGTAGACCTAAGTCAGCTCTGTCAGACTGTCAGCAACACACCATTCGTTTTATAAAAATAATTTGACTCAGTTACAATAACCCTATTCGTTTTAAAAGCTTTATTTAAGTCTTATATTAACCTGAGGCAGAAATGTTTACATGACGCAAGGCACTTTAATCACATGATGATTGTAACTTTACTTAACCCTGTGGCGATGCAAAAAGAAAACACCTAAATAATAATTAACGGTTAACGGCAGTCTAATGACGATTCAATTTTTCGTGCAATAATTGCAGAAACTGAAAGTCTGTGGATTACACCGTGCAACTGCATGGGTTGGATTTTAGTGTTGCCAATATAGACATTAAATTTAAAACTATTTATGTTGGCAACAATCCTAAAGTATCTAACTTCAAGACAGTTTATCCATTAACCTATTTATTAAATTATTACTATTATAATTAGATTATTAATTATAATCAATTAAGTAACCGTCCCATGGTCACGCCAAAGTTTTCATTGCGAAGAAAATAAATGGGTTTACTTGGGTGAAATGAAGAAAACTAAAGCATTCAAGTCGAGTGGGGCTGGTTAAAGTGATGTTTAAAGCAACTCTTTGGTGCTGTTGATTTACTCGGTTTTTTAAACGCCGACGATTTGGGGGGAAGAACATTGCTACGATACAGGTATGTAAAATGCAAAGCATGTAAGGTAAAACTAATTGTCTCCCTTTAAAGAACGAATTCATGGACGAAACCCTTATATTTGAGGACCACTACAAGAATATCACAAGATCCTCTCTCCAGCCACATCAGTTGGAAGTATACCTACCAACTGAACAAGCCGCACATGAAAGTAATAGGAAACGCTCTACTAGTAATCGGGGTGATGATACATTGGGATAACTCATTGCAGACGCTTCTAAAATTCTAGTATCTATTGCTAATAAAAATGCCGTAGACAATTAGGAAGTACCTCATGCTTTTTGTTTGTAAGTTTCAAACCTGAATTTTAAAACAAATTAAAATTCAAATTCAAATTGCTACCACAATTTTTTCTGATTGATGATAATTCACTTTCTCGATATTTCTAACTCTACCACATCCGAACCACGCTATCTATAACCAAGCTCTGCTACCATAAAGGAATATTGGGTAATTGTGGTAAATAATAATTAAACGTATTAAACGAGTTTTATTCAATGACTAGAGAAAAAACTTGGTATCTATTATTTTTTCACCATAGCAACTCACTCTACTACGGTTACGAACTTCATAAATAAAAAACTACAGTGCTCACAGTTTAAATATGATTAATTTGGTTGCGTTCCATTTTTCTAACAGTACCTCAAGAGTTACGAGTAATAAAAAATGAGCGTATTTCCAATTCCAATTATTCTGGCAAATTGAAAAATATTCGTATTCTGTTTAATATTTAACAGTGTATGTGGCATCAAACAGTACAAATTGTGGAGCTTTGTTTCATTTTTCCCATAACTTCAAAATATGCAATTAATACATTTTCTGTAATTGATTTTTCATTATTTTCTGTAGTCCAATTTGAGATTCTCTTGCACGTTTTCTAATTGGTTTCTGGATTTAGCGGGTACCATTTTATTGGAGGCATCCGAGGCAATCTCTCGTAACTCAGTTGGGGACTTTGCATTTCTTCATCACTCATTGTTTAAAAATTTAATTAACTTCAATAAAAATTAAATGAAATTTTATTCAAATTAAACATTTCTTTAATTGCGCTACCAACTTTTCCCCTGTTACAAACTTACTATCCCAAAATTCCCCAGATATTAATTTTAACCTTATTAGATTTTAACGTTTTAATATTTTCATAAAATGACTAAAATCATTTCTCAATAGAAAAATAACTTAAGAAACACGTTTAATAAGACGCCCTATCACACTCGTTCAAAAGAAAACTCCCCGCTACGAAATAACATTCTGTGGTAATTCATATTCTTTGTTTTGAAAATTGATCGATCTTTTCTGACATCTAGCAATTAGTAGAAGAATCAATTGCAGCAACAACAGATAGCGCTAATGTTGACAATTCTCCTGTTATTTATGTCAGTTTACTCTTCCAGTTCATGTTATCCTAATGTTTAAACCTCACAACACCGATTTGTCTTTGAACAAAAATTTTACACTTTGACTAAAACAATAGGGATCAAAATTAAAAAAAAATTCCGTTATAACTAAATGAGATGCACAGCGTCTTTTAGAGAATTTTAAGTCCTACCGGAAACGCATAATCGCAACTTTAATTATTAATACAGATTTTTGTAAACAACAAAAATGTAATATTTGTGTGAAGGATCGGGATCAAAATTTGCGTTTCTTTAGCCGTGCCTGTTTCCAGCAAATTAACTAATAGAGGAATCACTTTGAAATTTTCAAAATTTGTAGCCACTATAACAGAGCCTGTTGCAACTTTAATTATTTTTCAAATGTAATAAATATCTTGCGTGTAAATAATTCATAATATAAGTAACTGACAACGTATCTATCTATTGATAACTTCGACATGAAGACAACTACAGAAGGTAATTAAAATGCCTCGAATATTGGAATAAAATCGAGAGAAAAGATGCAAAAGTTTTTACAAAAAAAAAGTTAGATGTTAATCGTTTATTGTTGTCCTTCTTGTGCTACCTACAATTATTAGGTACGGCGCGGACGCTCACATAGCTCTTTTCGTTTTATACAGCCATACGGTTAGTCAAAATCATATTTTAATGCACTGTAACCTTAACGATATAATTATAAAGAGAACAATCTCATTTATTTATGATAAAAAGCGAACAACAAAAGGATTTCCGTTTACAGCCACATTTATGATATACTTCAGTCCGTTCTGCTTGTGTGGGCCACACTTCTACCGTAGTTTCTACTACACGTGCAGTGCTTCGTTGCTGACTTAATTCTATAAACAAAATAAATAGTGTTACGACAAAAACTACCTGCCCCTGTCCGTCACTTACCTTCTACTTGAGTTTATTGATTCTGCAACAGTTTCCCGAGTTTCATCTAAAATTTTATGTGAAGCCGTGCACCACAAGCAGGTCTGCATCTAAATGCCCAGTTGACAGACGTAATGCCCTTTTGGCCAGATCTGTACAGGCAGTAATAAAATAGATAACTCCAAACATAATTACACTCCTTTCTTCTTGGTCATTTGCATTGTCCGTGCGGGTCATGTGGACATATCATGTTATCAGCAATACATATATTTTCGAATCCTGACATAAACACACACAACTTCTACACTCCATCCATCGCAGATAGAACATACTTATATATGTCCCCGATTTGTGTTAACCTAAAATAGGTGAATAAATTCAACTTCAGTATATTATGATTGAGACAAACTCTGTATTATAAACTAACCGCACAGATCCGATACATGAACACCAGCAATTATTACCTCACTCATTTTAATCAATCAAATCAAACTGTATAACGTTGTTTATAAACAGATACAGGTAACCTCACTAATATCACGCTAATATTGTGTTCTCTTCTAGGTCTAGGTTCTACAGAGAGGAAAAATAAAATTAACGCTCGCATAGTTGCTCGCCTTAAAAACGTTTGCTGTTCCCCCTTGTATAATAAATAATTAAATTGCTAATATTCACTGTATATAATATACATTACACGGAAGAATAACATTCTGTGGTATTACATATTCTGTGTTTTGAAAAATTTTAGATTTTTAGATCGATCTACTGCGACATCTAGCAATTAGTAGATGAATCAATTTTAGTTCCATTTTCTACAGCAGATAGCGCTACTGTCGACAATACTCCTGATATTTATGTCAGTTTATTCTTCCAATTCATGTTATCCTAATGTTTAAACCTAACTACTGATTTTAACAGAAATTTTGCATTTTAACTAAAACAAGACGGATCAAAATGAAAAAAAAAAAAATTCCGTTATTAGTAAATGCAACACCATTTTTTAGAGAATTTTAAGGCCTATTGGTAACGCATAATCCCAATTTTTATTAATAAAAAGGCTTATTGTAAATGAGAAAAATATAATATTCAACGCGTTTTTTTTTAGCCATGACTCCAGTCTCCATCAAATTAACTAATAGAGATAGAGGTATCACTTTGAGATTTTTAAAATTCGCAGCCGCTATAACGGCCCCTTTCACAGTTTAATTACTTTTCAAATGCAATAATTAGTTTGTGTGTAAATTATCAACATACCTAACTCCGCAAATCGTGTACTTACAGAAAACTTCAACATTTACTCGAAGTAGTTACAAAAACACCTCCTCATATTGGATTGAAATGAAGAAAATGAATTGGAAAAGTTTTTAGAAAAAGAATTGGATTCACTATCGTTTATGGTTCACAAATTACTACAGTTGGAATTATTTAGACACTTTGCGTTTGAAGACACTGAAACATGGAACATCATGGAGCGTAGTAGGTACTCGTACTACACATGGATGGTTCCAATTGAAAAAAATCGGTCCACTGTAATGCGAATGTGTCGTGCATGGTTTGAAGGTGGCCAGGAAGGGTAACGGCCTGGTCTGGATGCAATTCTTTTGGAATCCAACGCAAGTACTAAACTTTCTGGTATCCCAGCTTGTGAACAAAGTGCAAGTGAGGTACATCGAACAATGTAACTTAACGACGTTTGAAATTATGGTTGTGTTTTGGAAGATCCTGGATGTCAGAAAAGGGGCTGATTAGAAACACTTGCCAATTAGCAAATTTCTTAGATTCTGGAATACAAGCAGACGTATGTAATCAAAGGTTTATAATTATGATAATTAATTTATAATTCATTGCAGATACAATTTCCAGAAGATTGTGGAAAAATGGCTGCTTCTAGAACTTTATCGAGGAAGGTCCACTCGACTGGTGGTCCACTAACTCTTAACAAAGTGATTCTACATGAATTGCAGTGCATTTGGCTCATTTATTATATTATAATTATTGTAATAATTACCTTTATATTTATTACTTATTGTTACATTTTGTAATATTATTGCAAGGTTTAAATAAAATTGAAATTTGAGCGTGTTGCTATTTTTGAATTTCTTCATCTTTAACTTTCTACTCTTCATATGGTACAATAGGAAGGAAGAGATCGAGAATTTACTAAGTGTTCCTTTCAAAAGATATGAAGAACATATACGTATCAATAGTTCATAAATAAAACTCCTCAAGCAGACTCATTTAAATGAAATTTTCCTTATTCAATACCTACCTCATTCAACCGCCATTACACTTTCCTTATAGATTAATACAAAAATGCATTCCTCCAACTTCATTTGACTTTCCTTATAGAAGCTTTGGCTTAGATCAAAAAGATAGAGAATCTTTTTATAGCAAAAAATCCTAAACTTTTACTCTTTTTTTCCTATTAGAAGTTTTCCTTATTCAATACCTACCTCATTCAACCACCATTACACTTTCCTTATAGATTAATACAAAAATGCATTCCAACTTCATTTGTCATTCGTTATAGAAGCTTTGGCTTAGATCAAAAAGATAGAGAATCTTTTTATAGCAAAAAAACCTAAACTTTTACTCTTTTTTTCCTATTAGAAGTTTTCCTTATTCAATACCTACCTCATGCAACCACCATTACACTTTCCTTATAGATTAATACAAAAATGCATTCCAACTTCATTTGTCATTCGTTATAGAAGCTTTGGCTTAGATCAAAAAGATAGAGAATCTTTTTATAGCAAAAAATCCTAAACTTTTACTCTTTTTTTCCTATTAGAAGTTTTCCTTATTCAATACCTACCTCATGCAACCACCATTACACTTTCCTTATAGATTAATACAAAAATGCGTTCCAACTTCATTTGTCATTCGTTATAGAAGCTTTGGCTTAGATCAAAAAGATAGAGAATCTTTTTATAGCAAAAAATCCTAAAATTTTACTCTTTTTTTCCTATTAGAAGTTTTCCTTATTCAAAACCTACCTCATGCAACCATCATTACACTTTCCTTATAGATTAATACAAAAATGCATTCCAACTTCATTTGTCATTCGTTATAGAAGCTTTGGCTTAGATCAAAAAGATAGAGAATCTTTTTATAGCAAAAAATCCTAAACTTTTACTCTTTTTTTCCTATTAGAAGTTTTCCTTATTCAATACCTACCTCATTCAACCACCATTACACTTTCCTTATACATTAAAACAAAAATGCATTCCAACTTCATTTGACTTTCCTTATAGAAGCTTTGGCTTAGATCAAAAAGATAAAGAATCTTTTATAGCAAAAAATCCTAAACTTTTACTCTTTTTTTCCTATTAGAAGTTTTCCTTATTCAATACCTACCTCATTCAACCACCATTACACTTTCCTTATAGATTAATACAAAAATTGTCAAAAATGCATTCCAACTTCATTTGTCATTCGTTATAGAAGCTTTGGCTTAGATCAAAAAGATAGAGAATCTTTTTATAGCAAAAAATCCTAAACTTTTACTCTTTTTTTCCTATTAGAAGTTTTCCTTATTCAATACCTACCTCATTCAACCACCATTACACTTTCCTTATACATTAAAACAAAAATGCATTCCAACTTCATTTGACTTTCCTTATAGAAGCTTTGGCTTAGATCAAAAAGATAGAGAATCTTTTTATAGCAAAAAATCCTAAACTTTTACTCTTTTTTTCCTATTAGAAGTTTTCCTTATTCAATACCTACCTCATTCAACCACCATTACACTTTCCTTATACATTAAACAAAAATGCATTCCAACTTCATTTGACTTTCCTTATAGAAGCTTTGGCTTAGATCAAAAAGATAGAGAATCTTTTTATAGCAAAAAATCCTAAACTTTTACTCTTTTTTTCCTATTAGAAGTTTTCCTTATTCAATACCTACCTCGTTCAACCACCATTACACTTCCCTTATACATTAAAACAAAAATGCATTCCAACTTCATTTGACTTTCCTTATAGAAGCTTTGGCTTAGATCAAAAAGATAGAGAATCTTTTTATAGCAAAAAATCCTAAACTTTTACTCTTTTTTTCCTATTAGAAGTTTTCCTTATTCAATACCTACCTCGTTCAACCACCATTACACTTCCCTTATACATTAAAACAAAAATGCATTCCAACTTCATTTGACTTTCCTTATAGAAGCTTTGGCTTAGATCAAAAAGATAGAGAATCTTTTTATAGCAAAAAATCCTAAACTTTTACTCTTTTTTTCCTATTAGAAGTTTTCCTTATTCAATACCTACCTCGTTCAACCACCATTACACTTCCCTTATACATTAAAACAAAAATGCATTCCAACTTCATTTGACTTTCCTTATAGAAGCTTTGGCTTAGATCAAAAAGATAGAGAATCTTTTTATAGCAAAAAATCCTAAACTTTTACTCTTTTTTTCCTATTAGAAGTTTTCCTTATTCAATACCTACCTCATTCAACCACCATTACACTTTCCTTATACATTAAAACAAAATGCATTCCAACTTCATTTGTCATTCGTTATAGAAGCTTTGGCTTAGATCAAAAAGATAGAGAATCTTTTTATAGCAAAAAATCCTATACTTTTACTATTTTTTTCCTATTAGAAGTTTTCCTTATTCAATACCTACCTCATTCAACCACCATTACACTTTCCTTATACATTAAAACAAAATGCATTCCAACTTCATTTGCCATTCGTTATAGAAGCTTTGGCTTAGATCAAAAAGATAGAGAATCTTTTTATAGCAAAAAATCCTAAACTTTTACTCTTTTTTTCCTATTAGAAGTTTTCCTTATTCAATACCTACCTCATTCAACTACCATTACACTTTCCTTATAGATTAATACAAAAATGCATTCCAACTTCATTTGTCATTCGTTATAGAAGCTTTGGCTTAGATCAAAAAGATAGAGAATCTTTTTATAGCAAAAAATCCTAAACTTTTACTCTTTTTTTCCTATTAGAAGTTTTCCTTATTCAATACCTACCTCATTCAACCACCATTACACTTTCCTTATACATTAAAACAAAAATGCATTCCAACTTCATTTGACTTTCCTTATAGAAGCTTTGGCTTAGATCAAAAAGATAGAGAATCTTTTTATAGCAAAAAATCCTATACTTTTACTCTTTTTTTCCTATTAGAAGTTTTCCTTATTCAATACCTACCTCATTCAACCACCATTACACTTTCCTTATACATTAAAACAAAAATGCATTCCAACTTCATTTGACTTTCCTTATAGAAGCTTTGGCTTAGATCAAAAAGATAGAGAATCTTTTTATAGCAAAAAATCCTAAACTTTTACTCTTTTTTTCCTATTAGAAGTTTTCCTTATTCAATACCTACCTCATTCAACTACCATTACACTTTCCTTATAGATTAATACAAAAATGCATTCCAACTTCATTTGTCTTTCGTTATAAAAGCTTTGGCTTAGATCAAAAAGATAGAGAATCTTTTTATAGCAAAAAACCCTAAACTTTTACTCTTTTTTTCCTATTAGAAGTTTTCCTTATTCAATACCTACATCATTCAACCACCATTACACTTTCCTTATACATTAAAATAAAAATGCATTCCAACTTCATTTGACTTTCCTTATAGAAGATTTGGCTTAGATCAAAAAGATAGAGAATCTTTTTATAGCAAAAAATCTTAAACTTTTACTCTTTTTTTCCTATTAGAAGTTTTCCTTATTCAATACCTACCTCATGCAACCACCATTACACTTTCCTTATAGATTAATACAAAAATGCATTCCAACTTCATTTGTCATTCGTTATAGAAGCTTTGGCTTAGATCAAAAAGATAGAGAATCTTTTTATAGCAAAAAATCCTATACTTTTACTCTTTTTTTCCTATTAGAAGTTTTCCTTATTCAATACCTACCTCATTCAACCACCATTACACTTTCCTTATACATTAAACAAAAATGCATTCCAACTTCATTTGACTTTCCTTATAGAAGCTTTGGCTTAGATCAAAAAGATAGAGAATCTTTTTATAGCAAAAAATCCTAAACTTTTACTCTTTTTTTCCTATTAGAAGTTTTCCTTATTCAATACCTACCTCATTCAACCACCATTACACTTTCCTTATACATTAAAACAAAAATGCATTCCAACTTCATTTGACTTTCCTTATAGAAGCTTTGGCTTAGATCAAAAAGATAGAGAATCTTTTTATAGCAAAAAATCCTAAACTTTTACTCTTTTTTTCCTATTAGAAGTTTTCCTTATTCAATACCTACCTCGTTCAACCACCATTACACTTCCCTTATACATTAAAACAAAAATGCATTCCAACTTCATTTGACTTTCCTTATAGAAGCTTTGGCTTAGATCAAAAAGATAGAGAATCTTTTTATAGCAAAAAATCCTATACTTTTACTCTTTTTTTCCTATTAGAAGTTTTCCTTATTCAATACCTACCTCATTCAACCACCATTACACTTTCCTTATACATTAAAACAAAAATGCATTCCAACTTCATTTGACTTTCCTTATAGAAGCTTTGGCTTAGATCAAAAAGATAGAGAATCTTTTTATAGCAAAAAATCCTAAACTTTTACTCTTTTTTTCCTATTAGAAGTTTTCCTTATTCAATACCTACCTCATTCAACCACCATTACACTTTCCTTATACATTAAAACAAAAATGCATTCCAACTTCATTTGTCATTCGTTATAGAAGCTTTGGCTTAGATCAAAAAGATAGAGAATCTTTTTATAGCAAAAAATCCTATACTTTTACTATTTTTTTCCTATTAGAAGTTTTCCTTATTCAATACCTACCTCATTCAACCACCATTACACTTTCCTTATACATTAAAACAAAAATGCATTCCAACTTCATTTGCCATTCGTTATAGAAGCTTTGGCTTAGATCAAAAAGATAGAGAATCTTTTTATAGCAAAAAATCCTAAACTTTTACTCTTTTTTTCCTATTAGAAGTTTTCCTTATTCAATACCTACCTCATTCAACTACCATTACACTTTCCTTATAGATTAATACAAAAATGCATTCCAACTTCATTTGTCATTCGTTATAGAAGCTTTGGCTTAGATCAAAAAGATAGAGAATCTTTTTATAGCAAAAAATCCTAAACTTTTACTCTTTTTTTCCTATTAGAAGTTTTCCTTATTCAATACCTACCTCATTCAACCACCATTACACTTTCCTTATACATTAAAACAAAAATGCATTCCAACTTCATTTGACTTTCCTTATAGAAGCTTTGGCTTAGATCAAAAAGATAGAGAATCTTTTTATAGCAAAAAATCCTATACTTTTACTCTTTTTTTCCTATTAGAAGTTTTCCTTATTCAATACCTACCTCATTCAACCACCATTACACTTTCCTTATACATTAAAACAAAAATGCATTCCAACTTCATTTGACTTTCCTTATAGAAGCTTTGGCTTAGATCAAAAAGATAGAGAATCTTTTTATAGCAAAAAATCCTAAACTTTTACTCTTTTTTTCCTATTAGAAGTTTTCCTTATTCAATACCTACCTCATTCAACTACCATTACACTTTCCTTATAGATTAATACAAAAATGCATTCCAACTTCATTTGTCTTTCGTTATAAAAGCTTTGGCTTAGATCAAAAAGATAGAGAATCTTTTTATAGCAAAAAACCCTAAACTTTTACTCTTTTTTTCCTATTAGAAGTTTTCCTTATTCAATACCTACATCATTCAACCACCATTACACTTTCCTTATACATTAAAATAAAAATGCATTCCAACTTCATTTGACTTTCCTTATAGAAGATTTGGCTTAGATCAAAAAGATAGAGAATCTTTTTATAGCAAAAAATCTTAAACTTTTACTCTTTTTTTCCTATTAGAAGTTTTCCTTATTCAATACCTACCTCATGCAACCACCATTACACTTTCCTTATAGATTAATACAAAAATGCATTCCAACTTCATTTGTCATTCGTTATAGAAGCTTTGGCTTAGATCAAAAAGATAGAGAATCTTTTTATAGCAAAAAATCCTAAACTTGTACTCTTTTTTTCCTATTAGAAGTTTTCCTTATTCAATACCTACCTCATTCAACCACCATTACACTTTCCTTATACATTAAAACAAAAATGCATTCCAACTTCATTTGACTTTCCTTATAGAAGCTTTGGCTTAGATCAACAAGATAGAGAATCTTTTTATAGCAAAAAATCCTATACTTTTACTCTTTTTTTCCTATTAGAAGTTTTCCTTATTCAATACCTACCTCATTCAACCACCATTACACTTTCCTTATACATTAAAACAAAAATGCATTCCAACTTCATTTGACTTTCCTTATAGAAGCTTTGGCTTAGATCAAAAAGATAGAGAATCTTTTTATAGCAAAAAATCCTAAACTTTTACTCTTTTTTTCCTATTAGAAGTTTTCCTTATTCAATACCTACCTCATTCAACCACCATTACACTTTCCTTATACATTAATAATAATAATAATAATAATAATAATAATAATAATTTTTATTTCCTTTAAAACAAATACAGTTTTTGTATAGGAATCGTCAGCAATGGTTATACAAAGTGCATTTTAAATAATTATCACAATAACAGTAACAGATAAGCTAACATTAAGATAACAAGTAAGTGTAACTACAAAGAGAAGGAAGACAGCAAGTATATATCACAGCATATCATAAGTACTCATCTACTTTATAAAAACATTTATCTACAAAAAATTCCTTAAGTAGTTTTTTAAATATAATATTGGAAGTACATGTTTTAATATCAGTTGGTAATAAGTTAAATGCTCTCTGAGCCAGAAACAACGGTGTTTTGTATGCTGCACATGTTCTAGCAAAGGGTACGTAGAAATTATGATTATAACGTGTTTGAATATTATGAATGTTTTTACATTTTTTAAATTTTTCTTTATTGGTATAGGCATAAACACAGAGTTCGAAAAGAAAAAGACTTGGTAAAGTGAGTATTTTATATTTTCTAAATATATTAACACAGCTGTGTGTTCTGGGCACTTTTTCTATACATCTGAGCGCACGCTTAAAACAAAAATGCATTCCAACTTCATTTGACTTTCCTTATAGAAGCTTTGGCTTAGATCAAAAAGATAGAGAATCTTTTTATAGCAAAAAATCCTATACTTTTACTCTTTTTTTCCTATTAGAAGTTTTCCTTATTCAATACCTACCTCATTCAACCACCATTACACTTTCCTTATACATTAAAACAAAAATGCATTCCAACTTCATTTGACTTTCCTTATAGAAGCTTTGGCTTAGATCAAAAAGATAGAGAATCTTTTTATAGCAAAAAACCCTAAACTTTTACTCTTTTTTTCCTATTAGAAGTTTTCCTTATTCAATACCTACCTCATGCAACCACCATTACACTTTCCTTATACATTAAAACAAAAATGCATTCCAACTTCATTTGTCATTCGTTATAGAAGCTTTGGCTTAGATCAAAAAGATAGAGAATCTTTTTATAGCAAAAAATCCTATACTTTTACTCTTTTTTTCCTATTAGAAGTTTTCCTTATTCAATACCTACCTCATTCAACCACCATTACACTTTCCTTATACATTAAAACAAAAATGCATTCCAACTTCATTTGCCATTCGTTATAGAAGCTTTGGCTTAGATCAAAAAGATAGAGAATCTTTTTATAGCAAAAAATCCTAAACTTTTACTCTTTTTTTCCTATTAGAAGTTTTCCTTATTCAATACCTACCTCATTCAACTACCATTACACTTTCCTTATAGATTAATACAAAAATGCATTCCAACTTCATTTGTCATTCGTTATAGAAGCTTTGGCTTAGATCAAAAAGATAGAGAATCTTTTTATAGCAAAAAATCCTAAACTTTTACTCTTTTTTTCCTATTAGAAGTTTTCCTTATTCAATACCTACCTCATTCAACCACCATTACACTTTCCTTATACATTAAAACAAAAATGCATTCCAACTTCATTTGCCATTCGTTATAGAAGCTTTGGCTTAGATCAAAAAGATAGAGAATCTTTTTATAGCAAAAAATCCTAAACTTTTACTCTTTTTTTCCTATTAGAAGTTTTCCTTATTCAATACCTACCTCATTCAACCACCATTACACTTTCCTTATACATTAAAACAAAAATGCATTCCAACTTCATTTGACTTTCCTTATAGAAGCTTTGGCTTAGATCAAAAAGATAGAGAATCTTTTTATAGCAAAAAATCCTATACTTTTACTCTTTTTTTCCTATTAGAAGTTTTCCTTATTCAATACCTACCTCATTCAACCACCATTACACTTTCCTTATACATTAAAACAAAAATGCATTCCAACTTCATTTGACTTTCCTTATAGAAGCTTTGGCTTAGATCAAAAAGATAGAGAATCTTTTTATAGCAAAAAATCCTAAACTTTTACTCTTTTTTTCCTATTAGAAGTTTTCCTTATTCAATACCTACCTCATTCAACCACCATTACACTTTCCTTATACATTAAAACAAAAATGCATTCCAACTTCATTTGACTTTCCTTATAGAAGCTTTGGCTTAGATCAAAAAGATAGAGAATCTTTTTATAGCAAAAAATCCTAAACTTTTACTCTTTTTTTCCTATTAGAAGTTTTCCTTATTCAATACCTACCTCATGCTACCACCATTACACTTTCCTTATAGATTAATACAAAAATGCATTCCAACTTCATTTGTCATTCGTTATAGAAGCTTTGGCTTAGATCAAAAAGATAGAGAATCTTTTTATAGCAAAAAATCCTAAACTTTTACTCTTTTTTTCCTATTAGAAGTTTTCCTTATTCAATACCTACCTCATTCAACTACCATTACACTTTCCTTATAGATTAATACAAAAATGCATTCCAACTTCATTTGTCTTTCGTTATAAAAGCTTTGGCTTAGATCAAAAAGATAGAGAATCTTTTTATAGCAAAAAACCCTAAACTTTTACTCTTTTTTTCCTATTAGAAGTTTTCCTTATTCAATACCTACATCATTCAACCACCATTACACTTTCCTTATACATTAAAATAAAAATGCATTCCAACTTCATTTGACTTTCCTTATAGAAGATTTGGCTTAGATCAAAAAGATAGAGAATCTTTTTATAGCAAAAAATCTTAAACTTTTACTCTTTTTTTCCTATTAGAAGTTTTCCTTATTCAATACCTACCTCATGCAACCACCATTACACTTTCCTTATAGATTAATACAAAAATGCATTCCAACTTCATTTGTCATTCGTTATAGAAGCTTTGGCTTAGATCAAAAAGATAGAGAATCTTTTTATAGCAAAAAATCCTAAACTTGTACTCTTTTTTTCCTATTAGAAGTTTTCCTTATTCAATACCTACCTCATTCAACCACCATTACACTTTCCTTATACATTAAAACAAAAATGCATTCCAACTTCATTTGACTTTCCTTATAGAAGCTTTGGCTTAGATCAACAAGATAGAGAATCTTTTTATAGCAAAAAATCCTATACTTTTACTCTTTTTTTCCTATTAGAAGTTTTCCTTATTCAATACCTACCTCATTCAACCACCATTACACTTTCCTTATACATTAAAACAAAAATGCATTCCAACTTCATTTGACTTTCCTTATAGAAGCTTTGGCTTAGATCAAAAAGATAGAGAATCTTTTTATAGCAAAAAATCCTAAACTTTTACTCTTTTTTTCCTATTAGAAGTTTTCCTTATTCAATACCTACCTCATTCAACCACCATTACACTTTCCTTATACATTAAAACAAAAATGCATTCCAACTTCATTTGACTTTCCTTATAGAAGCTTTGGCTTAGATCAAAAAGATAGAGAATCTTTTTATAGCAAAAAATCCTAAACTTTTACTCTTTTTTTCCTATTAGAAGTTTTCCTTATTCAATACCTACCTCATTCAACCACCATTACACTTTCCTTATACATTAATAATAATAATAATAATAATAATAATAATAATAATTTTTATTTCCTTTAAAACAAATACAGTTTTTGTATAGGAATCGTCAGCAATGGTTATACAAAGTGCATTTTAAATAATTATCACAATAACAGTAACAGATAAGCTAACATTAAGATAACAAGTAAGTGTAACTACAAAGAGAAGGAAGACAGCAAGTATATATCACAGCATATCATAAGTACTCATCTACTTTATAAAAACATTTATCTACAAAAAATTCCTTAAGTAGTTTTTTAAATATAATATTGGAAGTACATGTATTAATATCAGTTGGTAATAAGTTAAATGCTCTCTGAGCCAGAAACAACGGTGTTTTGTATGCTGCACATGTTCTAGCAAAGGGTACGTAGAAATTATGATTATAACGTGTTTGAATATTATGAATGTTTTTACATTTTTTAAATTTTTCTTTATTGGTATAGGCATAAACACAGAGTTCGAAAAGAAAAAGACTTGGTAAAGTGAGTATTTTATATTTTCTAATATATTAACACAGCTGTGTGTTCTGGGCACTTTTTCTATACATCTGAGCGCACGCTTAAAACAAAAATGCATTCCAACTTCATTTGACTTTCCTTATAGAAGCTTTGGCTTAGATCAAAAAGATAGAGAATCTTTTTATAGCAAAAAATCCTATACTTTTACTCTTTTTTTCCTATTAGAAGTTTTCCTTATTCAATACCTACCTCATTCAACCACCATTACACTTTCCTTATACATTAAAACAAAAATGCATTCCAACTTCATTTGACTTTCCTTATAGAAGCTTTGGCTTAGATCAAAAAGATAGAGAATCTTTTTATAGCAAAAAACCCTAAACTTTTACTCTTTTTTCCTATTAGAAGTTTTCCTTATTCAATACCTACCTCATGCAACCACCATTACACTTTCCTTATAGATTAATACAAAAATGCATTCCAACTTCATTTGTCATTCGTTATAGAAGCTTTGGCTTAGATCAAAAAGATAGAGAATCTTTTTATAGCAAAAAATCCTAAACTTTTACTCTTTTTTTCCTATTAGAAGTTTTCCTTATTCAATACCTACCTCAAGCAACCACCATTACACTTTCCTTATAGATTAATACAAAAATGCATTACAACTTCATTTGTCATTCGTTATAGAAGCTTTGGCTTAGATCAAAAAGATAGAGAATCTTTTTATAGCAAAAAATCCTAAACTTTTACTCTTTTTTTCCTATTAGAAGTTTTCCTTATTCAATACCTACCTCATTCAACCACCATTACACTTTCCTTATACATTAAAACAAAAATGCATTCCAACTTCATTTGACTTTCCTTATAGAAGCTTTGGCTTAGATCAAAAAGATAGAGAATCTTTTTATAGCAAAAAATCCTAAACTTTTACTCTTTTTTTCCTATTATAGAAGTTTTCCTTATTCAATATACCTACCTCATTCAACCACCATTACACTTTCCTTATAGATTAATACAAAAATGCATTCCAACTTCATTTGTCATTCGTTATAGAAGCTTTGGCTTAGATCAAAAAGATAGAGAATCTTTTTATAGCAAAAAATCCTAAACTTTTACTCTTTTTTTCCTATTAGAAGTTTTCCTTATTCAATACCTACCTCATTCAACCACCATTACACTTTCCTTATAGATTAATACAAAAATGCATTCCAACTTCATTTGTCATTCGTTATAGAAGCTTTGGCTTAGATCAAAAAGATAGAGAATCTTTTTATAGCAAAAAATCCTAAACTTTTACTCTTTTTTTCCTATTAGAAGTTTTCCTTATTCAATACCTACCTCATTCAACCACCATTACACTTTCCTTATACATTAATACAAAAATGCATTCCAACTTCATTTGTACTTTCCTTATAGAAGCTTTGGCTTAGATCAAAAAGATAGAGAATCTTTTTATAGCAAAAAATCCTAAACTTTTACTCTTTTTTTCCTATTAGAAGTTTTCCTTATTCAATACCTACCTCATTCAACCACCATTACACTTTCCTTATACATTAAAACAAAATGCATTCCAACTTCATTTGACTTTCCTTATAGAAGCTTTGGCTTAGATCAAAAAGATAGAGAATCTTTTTATAGCAAAAAATCCTAAACTTTTACTCTTTTTTTCCTATTAGAAGTTTTCCTTATTCAATACCTACCTCATTCAACCACCATTACACTTTCCTTATAAATTAATACAAAAATGCATTCCAACTTCATTTGTCTTTCCTTATAGAAGCTTTGGCTTAGATCAAAAAGATAGAGAATCTTTTTATAGCAAAAAATCCTAAACTTTTACTCTTTTTTTCCTATTAGAAGTTTTCCTTATTCAATACCTACCTCATTCAACCACCATTACACTTTCCTTATAGATTAATACAAAAATGCATTCCAACTTCATTTGTCATTCGTTATAGAAGCTTTGGCTTAGATCAAAAAGATAGAGAATCTTTTTATAGCAAAAAATCCTAAACTTTTACTCTTTTTTTCCTATTAGAAGTTTTCCTTATTCAATACCTACCTCATGCAACCACCATTACACTTTCCTTATAAGTAGATTAATACACAAATTCTATCCAACTTCATTTGACTTTCCTTATAGAAGCTTTGGCTTAGATCAAAAAGATAGAGAATCTTTTTATAGCAAAAAGTCCTAAACTTTTACTCTTTTTTTCCTATTAGAAGTTTTCCTTATTCAATACCTACCTCATTCAACCACCATTACACTTTCCTTATACATTAAAACAAAAATGCATTCCAACTTCATTTGTCATTCGTTATAGAAGCTTTGGCTTAGATCAAAAAGATAGAGAATCTTTTTATAGCAAAAAATCCTAAACTTTTACTCTTTTTTTCCTATTAGAAGTTTTCCTTATTCAATACCTACCTCATTCAACCACCATTACACTTTCCTTATAGATTAATACAAAAATGCATTCCAACTTCATTTGACTTTCCTTATAGAAGCTTTGGCTTAGATCAAAAAGATAGAGAATCTTTTTATAGCAAAAAATCCTAAACTTTTACTCTTTTTTTCCTATTATAGAAGTTTTCCTTATTCAATACCTACCTCATTCAACCACCATTACACTTTCCTTATAGATTAATACAAAAATGCATTCCAACTTCATTTGTCATTCGTTATAGATGCTTTGGCTTAGATCAAAAAGATAGAGAATCTTTTTATAGCAAAAAATCCTAAACTTTTACTCTTTTTTTCCTATTAGAAGTTTTCCTTATTCAATACCTACCTCATTCAACTACCATTACACTTTCCTTATAGATTAATACAAAAATGCATTCCAACTTCATTTGTCTTTCGTTATAAAAGCTTTGGCTTAGATCAAAAAGATAGAGAATCTTTTTATAGCAAAAAATCCTAAACTTTTACTCTTTTTTTCCTATACGAAGTTATCCTTATTCAATACCTACCTCATGCAACCACCATTACACTTTCCTTATAGATTAATACAAAAATGCATTCCAACTTCATTTGCCATTCGTTATAGAAGCTTTGGCTTAGATCAAAAAGATAAAGAATCTTTTTATAGCAAAAAATCCTAAACTTTTACTCTTTTTTTCCTATTAGAAGTTTTCCTTATTCAATACCTACCTCATTCAACTACCATTACACTTTCCTTATAGATTAATACAAAAATGCATTCCAACTTCATTTGTCATTCGTTATAGAAGCTTTGGCTTAGATCAAAAAGATAGAGAATCTTTTTATAGCAAAAAATCCTAAACTTTTACTCTTTTTTTCCTATTAGAAGTTTTCCTTATTCAATACCTACCTCATTCAACCACCATTACACTTTCCTTATAAATTAAAACAAAAATGCATTCCAACTTCATTTGTACTTTCCTTATAGAAGCTTTGGCTTAGATCAAAAAGATAGAGAATCTTTTTATAGCAAAAAATCCTAAACTTTTACTCTTTTTTTCCTATTAGAAGTTTTCCTTATTCAATACCTACCTCATTCAACCACCATTACACTTTCCTTATAAATTAAAACAAAAATGCATTCCAACTTCATTTGACTTTCCTTATAGAAGCTTTGGCTTAGATCAAAAAGATAGAGAATCTTTTTATAGCAAAAAATCCTAAACTTTTACTCTTTTTTTCCTATTAGAAGTTTTCCTTATTCAATACCTACCTCATTCAACCACCATTACACTTTCCTTATAAATTAATACAAAAATGCATTCCAACTTCATTTGTACTTTCCTTATAGAAGCTTTGGCTTAGATCAAAAAGATAGAGAATCTTTTTATAGCAAAAAATCCTAAACTTTTACTCTTTTTTTCCTATTAGAAGTTTTCCTTATTCAATACCTACCTCATGCAACCACCATTACACTTTCCTTATAGATTAATACAAAAATGCATTCCAACTTCATTTGTCATTCGTTATAGAAGCTTTGGCTTAGATCAAAAAGATAGAGAATCTTTTTATAGCAAAAAATCCTAAACTTTTACTCTTTTTTTCCTATTAGAAGTTTTCCTTATTCAATACCTACCTCATGCAACCACCATTACACTTTCCTTATAGATTAATACAAAAATGCATTCCAACTTCATTTGTCATTCGTTATAGAAGCTTTGGCTTAGATCAAAAAGATAGAGAATCTTTTTATAGCAAAAAATCCTAAACTTTTACTCTTTTTTTCCTATTAGAAGTTTTCCTTATTCAATACCTACCTCATTCAACCACCATTACACTTTCCTTATACATTAATACAAAAATGCATTCCAACTTCATTTGACTTTCCTTATAGAAGCTTTGGCTTAGATCAAAAAGATAGAGAATCTTTTTATAGCAAAAAATCCTAAACTTTTACTCTTTTTTCCTATTAGAAGTTTTCCTTATTCAATACCTACCTCATGCAACCACCATTACACTTTCCTTATAGATTAATACAAAAATGCATTCCAACTTCATTTGTCATTCGTTATAGAAGCTTTGGCTTAGATCAAAAAGATAGAGAATCTTTTTATAGCAAAAAATCCTAAACTTTTACTCTTTTTTTCCTATTAGAAGTTTTCCTTATTCAATACCTACCTCATTCAACCACCATTACACTTTCCTTATAGATTAATACAAAAATGTCAAATTCCAACTTCATTTGTCATTCGTTATAGAAGCTTTGGCTTAGATCAAAAAGATAGAGAATCTTTTTATAGCAAAAAATCCTAAACTTTTACTCTTTTTTTCCTATAAGAAGTTTTCCTTATTCAATACCTACCTCATTCAACCACCATTACACTTTCCTTATAAATATACAAAAATTCATTCCAACTTCATTTGTCTTTCCTTATAAAGCTTTGGCTTAGATCAAAAAGATAGAGAATCTTTTTATAGCAAAAAATCCTAAACTTTTACTCTTTTTTTCCTATTAGAAGTTTTCCTTATTCAATACCTACCTCATTCAACCACCATTACACTTCCTTATAAATATTACAATAATTCATTCCAACTTCATTTGTCTTTCGTTATAAAAGCTTTGGCTTAGATCAAAAAGATAGAGAATCTTTTTATAGCAAAAAATCCTAAACTTTTACTCTTTTTTTCCTATTAGAAGTTTTCCTTATTCAATACCTACCTCATTCAACCACCATTACACTTTCCTTATAAAATAATACACAAATTCATTCCAACTTCATTTGTCTTTCCTTATAAAAGCTTTGGCTTAGATCAAAAAGATAGAGAATCTTTTTATAGCAAAAAATCCTAAACTTTTACTCTTTTTTTCCTATTAGAAGTTTTCCTTATTCAATACCTACCTCATTCAACCACCATTACACTTTCCTTATACATTAAAACAAAAATGCATTCCAACTTCATTTGCCATTCGTTATAGAAGCTTTGGCTTAGATCAAAAAGATAGAGAATCTTTTTATAGCAAAAAATCCTAAACTTTTACTCTTTTTTTCCTATTAGAAGTTTTCCTTATTCAATACCTACCTCATTCAACCACCATTACACTTTCCTTATAGATTAATACAAAAATGCATTCCAACTTCAATTGACTTTCCTTATAGAAGCTTTGGCTTAGATCAAAAAGATAGAGAATCTTTTTATAGCAAAAAATCCTAAACTTTTACTCTTTTTTTCCTATTATAGAAGTTTTCCTTATTCAATATACCTACCTCATTCAACCACCATTACACTTTCCTTATAGATTAATACAAAAATGCATTCCAACTTCATTTGTCATTCGTTATAGATGCTTTGGCTTAGATCAAAAAGATAGAGAATCTTTTTATAGCAAAAAATCCTAAACTTTTACTCTTTTTTTCCTATTAGAAGTTTTCCTTATTCAATACCTACCTCATTCAACCACCATTACACTTTCCTTATAGATTAATACAAAAATGCATTCCAACTTCATTTGTCATTCGTTATAGATGCTTTGGCTTAGATCAAAAAGATAGAGAATCTTTTTATAGCAAAAAAAAAACCTTGCTTTTTTGACCAAAAAGTGAAGAAATTTTTTATTCGAAAAAAGTGCACAATATGTAAGTTTACTTCATAAAAGATAGTTTAAAGTAGAAAAAGTGTACCAAGTCCACCTATAAGTGTCTCATTTGTACGATAATGGTGGAAAGGGCTCTGCGAAGGGACCCTCTATTTGGATCTTTAAAGAGCGATATCCCCGAAACGGTGCGACTTAGAATGGAACGGATTGGAATTATTTAATTGGCGTGTAATGATCTAAAAGAAACGACCTTTACTTGCTCGAATTGCGAGAGTTCGTTTTTTAGCCAGAAAAAATACCAAGGGGTTAACCTTGCTTTTTTGACCAAAAAGTGAAGAAATTTTTTATTCGAAAAAAGTGCACAATATGTTAGTTTACTTCATAAAAGATAGTTTAAAGTAGAAAAAGTGTACCAAGTCCACCTATAAGTGTCTCATTTGTACAATAATGGTGGAAAAGGCTCTGCGAAGGGACCCTCTATTTGGATCTTTAAAGAGCGATATCCCCGAAACGGTGCGACTTAGAATGGAACGGATTGGAATTATTTAATTGGCGTGTAATGATCTAAAAGAAACGACCTTTACTTGGTCGAATTTCGAGAGTTCGTTTTTTAGCCAGAAAAAATACCAAGGGGTTAACCTTGCTTTTTTAACCAAAAAGTGAAGAAATTTTTTATTCGAAAAAAGTGCACAATATGTTAGTTTACTTCATAAAAGATAGTTTAAAGTAGAAAAAGTGTACCAAGTCCACCTATAAGTGTCTCATTTGTACAATAATGGTGGAAAAGGCTCTGCGAAGGGACCCTCTATTTGGATCTTTAAAGAGCGATATCCCCGAAACGGTGCGACTTAGAATGGAACGGATTGGAATTATTTAATTGGCGTGTAATGATCTAAAAGAAACGACCTTTACTTGGTCGAATTTCGAGAGTTCGTTTTTTAGCCAGAAAAAATACCAAGGGGTTAACCTTGCTTTTTTGACCAAAAAGTGAAGAAATTTTTTATTCGAAAAAAGTGCACAATATGTTAGTTTACTTCATAAAAGATAGTTTAAAGTAGAAAAAGTGTACCAAGTCCACCTATAAGTGTCTCATTTGTACGATAATGGTGGAAAGGGCTCTGCGAAGGGACCCTCTATTTGGATCTTTAAAGAGCGATATCCCCGAAACGGTGCGACTTAGAATGGAACGGATTGGAATTATTTAATTGGCGTGTAATGATCTAAAAGAAACGACCTTTACTTGGTCGAATTTCGAGAGTTCGTTTTTTAGCCAGAAAAAATACCAAGGGGTTAACCTTGCTTTTTTGGCCAAAAAGTGAAGAAATTTTTTATTCGAAAAAAGTGCACAATATGTTAGTTTACTTCATAAAAGATAGTTTAAAGTAGAAAAAGTGTACCAAGTCCACCTATAAGTGTCTCATTTGTACGATAATGGTGGAAAGGGCTCTGCGAAGGGACCCTCTATTTGGATCTTTAAAGAGCGATATCCCCGAAACGGTGCGACTTAGAATGGAACGGATTGGAATTATTTAATTGGCGTGTAATGATCTAAAAGAAACGACCTTTACTTGGTCGAATTTCGAGAGTTCGTTTTTTAGCCAGAAAAAATACCAAGGGGTTAACCTTGCTTTTTTGGCCAAAAAGTGAAGAAATTTTTTATTGGAAAAAAGTGCACAATATGTTAGTTTACTTCATAAAAGATAGTTTAAAGTAGAAAAAGTGTACGAGGTCAACCTGTAAGTATCTCATTTGTACGACAATGGAGGAAAGAGGTCCTTACCTAATCTTTGCCAATTAAGGAGTACATAGGGTTGCCAGATTGAAATAAGGCTTAACCCGGAGTAGAGGTGCACGCGGGAAAGAAACGAAGAGAGTCGTATCAGCCCCTATTACCTATATACTTTTCTTTGGTATCGGTGAAGAGGTTCGGGAAATTTCGAAAAATTTTACACAAAATTATGAGTTTTCCAAGTAATTTTCGGTGCAAATATTGGCAAGCTGCGTAGTAGATTTTGAGAAAATATTTGATACGGCAACATCAGAGACGCCGACAAGAAGTGCAATTACCGTTCTTTGTTATAATAGGTGTTTTCTTTTTGCACGTTATGGTTAGCTTAAGTCAGTCCTGTCAATAACACACCATTCGTTTTATAAAAATAATTTGACTCAGTTCTCAATAACCCTATTCGTTTTAAAAGCTTTATTTAAGTTTTATATTAACCAGAGGCAGAAATGTCTTATGACGCAAGGCACTTCAATCACGTGATGCTTGTGACTTTGCCTAACCCTGTGGCGATACAAAAAGAAAACACCTAATGTGGCTAAAGCTAAACCGACAAACGCCGTAAATTCTCGATATCGTGTAGACTGTAGACGCTGAGGAGTATTATAGGAAAAAATGACAATTGACGTCTGCAATGGTGCGCCCCGGAGGAATGGAGTGTAAACCCGTAGCCCGTAGAATGTAATGGAAACCCGGAAACTCCGGGTGAAACCCGAAGACCTGGCAACCCTAGGAGTACATGATTTATAAATCATCCTTTAAAATCGTGTTTTCGTGATACGTTGGTTGCCTATGTATTGGAGGGGCATTAGCATTATATTTGTCAATGAATGTACCTTTATAAACATACACTTAGGGCCAGTTGCATAAAAGTCTAGTTGAGTTCAACCGGCGGTTAAGGTAAAATTAAATCGCAAAAACTAGGATTGACGTCCGTGATAGGGTTGAACTAATGGTTTTACTACCAATTTACCAACCCATAAATCGTTAGATTAACCCTAGACAGACGAGAATTTTAGTTTGTGCGATTTAATTTTACCTTAACCGCCGGTTGAACTCAACTAGACTTTTATGCAACTGGCCCTTACCCCCATAGAAGTAACCGAACTGTCTTCAGTAAGTTGTACTGTAACATGTGGAGTAGCAGAAGAACAAGCTTCATCCATGTCTAAAAACAAGATGTGCCTAAGTAAATTTGACGTTTAAATAAGTACTTATTAAATGATCATGTGTGTCAAAAGTACATGCTTCATATTAATTATCCTTACTTCGATTATGAAGTTCTGTGAGTTCTGTGGCCGTGTCACGCAGGATTTTTTTGAAGATAAAGCTGTACACCCTGTACACTGCCGAGTGTGCTACACTTACTCCTCCATTAGTTGTGCCGTGTACATAGTCTTAAAACTTGTAATATAGAAAAATGAGAACTTGTATTTAGGTAATTGTTGACATTGACACAGTAAGTAATAATAATAATAATAATAATAATAGCAGCTTTATTTTCAACACAGCAGAATACATCTTATGCTTATAGTACTTAGTTACCAGGCAACCAATCCAATTCTACAGTGTTGAAAAATCTCAAGGCGGAGTTCAGTTGTTCAGGGTAACCTGAACTCTGCTCTTCCACTCAAGCCTTGACTTATTCAACCCTTTTATATACACAAAAAACAAAAAACAAAAAATAAAAAGAACAATAAGTATATTATAGGGGATAGGTATTTTTATTAGTAGAGAAAGAAGAGAACAGGAATATCACTTTGTACGGGAATTATAAAGAATTTTGATCAAGCAACAGCTTGTGGTACATTTGACGCCGAAAACGTTGCAGATTGAGTGACTTAAAGTGTAATGGTATAGCGTTGTACACTTTTGAGATGTTATAACTATAAGACCGTTCAAACAATGATGTCTTGTGAACGGGCGGTGTAATGACGTAATCTAAATACCGTAGTGATCGTTCGTGTACTTGTTTCCTAAATGAAATTTTGTTAAAGAGATATGACGGTGTTTTCGTGGTGATAATTTTATGATAATGACATGCAATTTGAAGTTTTAGCCTGTTATTCATATTAAGCCATTTTAGTGAAGTTAATTTGTAAGAAATATGCTGATATCTACTTATTCCATAAATAAATCTTACACAGGAGTTTTGCACACGCTGCATTCGTTTAATAGTATCGACGTCTAAACAAGGTCCAAAGACCGGCGAGCAATACGAAAAGTGCGAAAGCACCATAGATTCGCATAACATAGCCTTAATTTTAGTACTCAAGTACTGACGATGAGGGTAAAGCAATTTTAAATTTAAATAAGCTCTTTGAATACAATTACGAATATGTGGACGAAATCGTAGTCTTCCATCCATGACCACTCCTAAATTCTTTGCACTATCCACAATTGGAATTGAAATATTATTAATATAGAATTTCGCAAACTCTTTGAACCTATTCACACTGGTTTGATTACCAAATAGTAATACCGCAGATTTATTAGGATTAAGAGTTAAGCAGTGGTTCATGGAAGCGGAGTAGAGAGCTTCCAAGTCTAGATTTATGCTTTCCATGGAATGCATGGCGGAGGCAGGCACAAATGAGTAGTCACTTAAAACAAATTTATTAATTGTTAAACACGAGCACTTATAAGTAGGTACATCTTTTACAAATTCCAAAAGTGTCTTAAATATTAAACTGAATACATTCGTTAACTGTGTATGGGATACACTTTGTTCCACATTTATTGACAACAGCAGCAAATTTACCACCATCTTCAGTTAAAAGTATGCGATAAACACCCGTTTGAAATTTTATTTCCTTACAGCTTTCTCGTTGAGTATAAGCGACGACAACGTCACAATTTTTAATACTTTCCTCAATTGTCCCCACGATTTTGCAATGATACGCATGACTACTCATCACTCCATTGTTACTGCGATACTGCCAGTAGTGCGATGATATATCGTCGACAGCAACAAATCCCACCTTCGGATTACTTAACAAGATCTTTTCCAAATTATACAATGTTACCTGCAACTGATCACAGTCGTAACAATTTAAAATAATAAAATTGCTAAGACACGTTTTAATAACGGACCAATCCTCCTTAAACATAGTAACAAAACGAAACAAATCAAATTGATGATCAGTGTTAATTAAAACGACTCCGCATCCCTTTCCCGAATATTCTGCGGGTAAAAGTGAACGTTTAATCATGTCCATAAGAAGTGTTGTTTTACCGACACCCGAACCTCCGGTTATTTCGATGAATTCGTTTGGAAATGGACCGCTCTCGATTAATTCGGGATAGAAGTTTTCCAAGGACGGACGATGATTTAAACGTGAAAATAACTCTACACCCGATTCTATCTTCGGTGATTGCATTTTTTGTTATTAATTTTTTAAATAACAAATTATAACCTAACATAAATATGACTGAAGTTAGATTCGATTTAACTTCTAGTTGCTGGTACGCTACCAACTTAATTTGTTACAAACCTAAAAATTTTGTTTCTAAACGAGTTTTATAAATGCAAACTACAGAGTGCGTCAGAAAAATATATAGGTACACACTTTAACAGGTATATCCTTAGACCATATACTACTGGACCGCCGGACAAACGTTAAATCATAAGCCAAATAGAAAAGAGAGAAAAGATACTTCTGTCCCTTTGGATACATAAAGTAAGGTTAAAGTAACCCAGTAATACCACTACCACCCCAGTATACATGCGGTGCTACCACCACTAGATAACTAATCTTTTACTAAAAGTAAGGTTGGGGCTAAAATTTAAATTTAAATCCTTCGTCTGTCAATTAGTGAATATATTTAATTGTGTATCTTTTTTATGTTTTGTGTCAAGTGTGTGATAAACAGCGAATAACATTAGTGTAGTGAGACGTACCTACAGATTGTAGTTTTAGATATGGGTCTCCATTGCCTTGTATGTAAAAATAACTCGTCAAACCAAGATTTATATCCTTTCCAAATTTCATAGGTTAATTAACTTTACAAATCAATAAAGAATATTATAAAAGAGTTACTTTTACTTTCCCATATTCAAACGGGTGGCCTAGTCCTATCCGTGTGCAATAACCATCGAATGTTTATATCATATCATATTTGGTAGTCAAACGCAATTACAAATAACTTACCGTACCTACTCTCAGTTTCCCGCTCCTTAATCTAATTGAACGTTTTTCACTTTCATCCTTTATTTAGTTGAAAATTACCTTTACCAGTTGTAAAAAAAACTGCAAAGTGCAAAAGTTAAAATTGAAAGTTTGATGTTATCTGTCTATGAGGTTATCATTTGTAGGAAACATAACCAAAGAATAAATACGTTCGGTTCCTTTCGGTTCGTATAATAAGTATTTAATCTTTGACATAACATGAACATAACCTATAAAAATGTATCCAAAAGGATGCAAAATACTGCTCTCTCGCTTGCAAGTGGCTGATTTTTTTTACATTAGGTTAATAGGGAACCGGCAGTCCAGTAGTATATGGTCTAAGGGTATATCTGTGACCTTGGATCGAATTGCAGCAACAATAGCGTAGTATGATGTTTCATTAAAACAAGTCTTTACTGATATGGCTGTAGAAGCAACAATGTATAGAGTACGATTGTAAAACAAAACTAGAGAAAATGGCTGGTGGAGGATTGATCTGAGCAGTGAAGTGTTTTATTAGGTTTGATAATGCCGCCGTTGAAGTGCAGCGTTAGTGGAGGCAGGAGTTTCAAACAGACACCATCATCATTCATCATCATCATTATTTATTCATCTAGTAAATTAGTGATATACACATACAACCCGTTTATCAATTAAACGCATGGGTGACAACTTTGAGGAGCGTGGAACGTTTTCTGATATTCACAAAGGAAGATCGGGAAGACGGCGTACAGTCATGAATCGTCGACTCTCGTGATGGAAAAGTATGTTGTTTGTCCACAGAAGTTTGTGCTGTAGTTATCATTAATTACTTTTTAGAATAGTAGAATTATTTATTATTCTGCCGTTCAGTGATCAATGATCAATGAGTATTTATTGTATCTTTGGAAATATACAAGTATTCTTACGTGGTGGGGGTAAAGAATAAGGAGAAGAAATGTTGGAAATAAGGAGATATGAGATGGAGACAAGGAAGGTATGGAGGGAGCTGAAGGTGTGGACGGAGGAAAGTATAGAGGAGTATAGAAGCAGGTTGGAAGAAGAATGTGAAGGGGTGGGGGAAGGGGAGATGGACTTGATAGGTTTGGTGGAGAAATGAATAGGGTGGTGGTGAAGAAACGATATGTGGCGGGGATGAGTGAGGGTACAAAGAGGAAAGGGTGATGGGGTGGTGAGTGTAAGAGAGCAAGAGAGATAGGGAAGGAGAAGATGGAAGAGCGGGTCAATGGACTGGGGGGAATATAAGGCACTGTAAGAGAAATATAAGGAGGTCTGTAGAAGGGAAAAGATGAAGTACAAAGGGCTATTGGAGGAGAAGATAAGTGGAATAAGGAATGAAGGGGATGTATGGAAGTTCCTAAATAAAGAAAGAGGTAGAGGAAAAATGGAGAGGAAAAGGATAGATATTGGGAAATGGAGAACACGCTGCATGGAGTTGATGGAGGGGGTAGAGGAGGAAAACACAATAAGGGAAAGACAGAGGGAGGAGGTGGAAGAGGGGAAAGGAAGGCAAGGGAGGATAAGTAGGGAAGAATTGGAGAGAGCGCTGTGCAAAATGAAGAGAGGTAAGCGGAGGGAATAAATGGAACAGGAGGAGAACAATAGAAGTATACGGGAAGAAAGGTGAGAGATAAAATACTGGAAATGTTTAACGGAATATGGGTGGGGGTAGGCGTCCTTGAGAAATGGAGAGAGGCCCAGTGTACAGGGGGGGGGGGGGGGGCGTAAGAAATTACAGGTCGATAAGTGTTGTGAACGTGGGGTACAAGGTGTTTGCCTCGGTTATACAGGAGAAATTGGAGGGGGAAATAGAGGGGAAGGGCCTAATTCCAGGCTGGTAGGCAGGATTTGGCAAAGGAAGGGGAACGATGGATAATGTGTACATACTAAGACAGCTGGTAAACAAAGAGTTCGGGAAAAAGGAGGGAAGAGTGTACGCGTCGTTTATAGACATAAAGGCGGCGTTTGATAATGTAAACAGGGAAAAATTAGGGGACGGGTTGAGGACGTTGAACGTGGACGAGAACTTAGTGGGGATGATAGTGGAAATGTACAAAGGGACTAAGTGTAGGGTGAGGGTGGGGGAGGAACTTAGTGAACCGTTCTAGACAATGAAAGGGTTGAGACAGGGCTGTCCGCTGAGCCCCAGTCTTTTTGCGATGTACATAGGTGATATGGAGGAAGTGATGAGGAGGAACCAAAGTGGTGGTATAGTGATAGGAGGAAGAAAGGTATGGGCTTTGGCTTACGCCGATGATGTTCTCCATAATTTTACTTCATCCCCTTTAATATCATGGCCCTTCAGGCAATCCTTGGGCTCTTTTGAGTACCACTTCATTTTTATATTATAACTATTGTAATTATGTGAAACGTTTTCAAGTTATGTTGTTTGTAATTTACATTTAAGTGTTACTATGTTAGCCTTCAGCCTGTAACCAATTTTTGATATAATTTTTACCTTCTTCGAATTCTATCGCTTGATAATGGGATCAGCTGATCCCGAAACATGTCTCAACCTTATTGAATAACAGCTTATATCTAATTAAAAAGCTTGTGAGTTTTGTTTTACCTGATGCCGTGGTGCTGGTGGCGAGGGAAGAAGAAGAAATGAGGAGCATAATGAGGGCGGTGAAAAGATATATATGGAGAAAATCGGGTTGGAAGCAAAAACAAAAAAGTCAAAAATGGTAGAATTCCAGAAGAAGAGAGGGAGTGGAAAGAGGGCGGTATGGAAGTGGGGAGAGGAGGATATAGAAAGTGTAGATTAGGTCACGCACTTGGGATACAGAATAAGTTATAATAACAGGGACAATGCGCAGATAAGGGAGCTGGCAAAGGAAGGAAATGGAATTGTGGAGGAGGTATGGTATGGGAATTGGAGGAAAGGTGGATGGGAAGAGATGTGCGGAAAAGGAAGTGGCTCTTCTTTCGACAGGTTGGTAAAAAGTGTAGTGATGTACAGGGCGGAAGTGTGAAGATGGGTGAAAAGGGAACAGATAGAAAGAATACAAGTGAAATACTGGAGATGGGTGCTAGGGTTTGAAAGTGAAACTCCGGGGTATGTAGTGGAGGAGGAGATGAAGCTGGAAAAAATTACAACTGTGGCGGGGAAGACAGCGATGGACTTCGAGGAAGGACGGGAAAGCGGGAGGAAGGGGGATCTTGAGAAGCTGCTGGAAAGAGGTGAAGAATAAGAAGATAACACATAGACAGGAAGAAAGAAGGTGTTTTTGAGAGAAGCGGATACGCGCGAGAGGAGGTAGAGAGGAGGAGAGAAATTATTGCAGGGAGTATAACGAGAAATGCGGGGAGTTGGTGACAAACGATATACCGAGGTATCTAAGCGGCGAGGCCAGTCTAAGAAGGAAGAGGATACTGGCACTGTTCACAGTGGGATAATAAGTATTGGTGGGAGGAGGAAATGAGGGTATGCAGGCTGTTTGGAGAGGGAAGGGAGACGATAGGGCATATCGTGGAGGAATGTGGTGAGCTAAGGGAACAGGAGGAAGAGCGGAGGAGAGTGTTAAGTGGAGATGGAGAAGGGATAGAGTGGATGGAAAGTAGGAAAAGGAAAGGGTGGTAGACTATTGGGGAGGAGAAGTGGAATGGGCAGGAACTGTGTAATTTGGTACAATCCGCCCTAATTTAGGTTGCTTTTCTGATGTAATACAGAGATCTGGGCAGTACGGTGAAGTCTTGGTGTACATTTATCCCCACGATATATTATTACTTTAGACTATGATCGTACGTATAGATGTCGGTACATTTTGTATTGCTAGTTGCGACCTTGTTTATCGTCTGCGCATCTCAGAGGCCGAGCTACTTGCGGTAACTGTATGCTTAAACAATCCTACTAATTAATGGAGATGTGAATGAAACAAACCAGAAACAGTTTCGGTGTTGTAGAGAGATCGAAAGCTGATATAAAAACTCTTAGTTCGGCAATGCTCCGCTACGTGTCGCTATTAGGAAATAAATCAATGCTGTTACAAGACGCCTGCGTCGATAATGTACAAAACAAGAGGAACATAATATTAATGATTCGGTCGAAAGGCGTCGCGTGGGACAAATTTGATTTGATAGAATTCTAATTTCTTTTGTTAGTGAAAGAATGGTTACCGTAGATGGCGAGGATGAACGAAAAGATGACGGTTTAGACAATATCGAAGAACTCCCAACTGATAATCCTTCGAGCTCGACTCCTACCATGGACAGACTGTTGTTTCAATCGGAACTAAGAGAAATGTATACAAACCACAGATACAGGCTGGATACATACGGACGTAAGGCAAGTATATTATATTTTCTGTACACACTTCGTCCACTAATTTTTCGTTTGAAGGGCACTCTCGTTTCTCTTCCAAGTGTTGTCCCCCTAGACGTTCTGTGCGTATTAAAGTTTCGTATATACCATCCATCCACAAGTAGATGCGTTGAAGAAAATGCGCAAAACGATTTGAAATATTTCTGCGAGATTACGGTCTTAAATTCAAATACACTTGAGGATTTTCGCGATTGGATCAGTTGTAATGCCGACGAAGGATTATCCAATCCCACAACGCGTTCCGAAGAAAAGTATCCCTCGAGCTTTTTCTATATCGAGAATGTGTTTTATAGGGATTATCGACATAAGAAAAAAATTAATTTTAGAAAGGTGGTGCGTAAATGGAAAGGTGATTATGTCATAAAAAAGGGATGTATGAACAATGTACGTATTTGGTATTTTTACCATTTCTTTGTAAAAGTTTTTTGTAGACTTTTTTTGATGATCTGGACCTGCGCTTTGGATATCCCTACGTATACCAGCACCATGGCAGATGCGAACACCTCTTTAAGCTCGTGGATGGCTGGATTTTAAATACCAACGACAATATGGAAACTGCAAAATATCCTAGGTGTGTATGTACAACTAGGCTTTGTAGCCATTGCGGCATTCAACGTGTGCACTGGAACTGTTCCGATATGGAGTGCTACCCTCCCCCTTCAGATCCCATCCTATTGTGTGAGATGTGTTTTATAACGTATCATTCTGTTGCCAAGAAAAAAATCCGCAATTGCCATGGATAAATCAATACGTTAATTAAATATTTTCTTGCTTAAAAATTATTCCACAGTTGACAGATAACGTGACATTTTTAAATACGATTTCATTTAGAGCAAATATAGACGAAATTTGTGAATAAAATGTGCCTTAATTACGATACACGATATTGGCGCTGTTTTGTAGAGCCCACGTTGTGTTCATTACGGAAATCTTTTCCACTTCGACATTTTTGAAAAACAAAAAAATTTGCCGATTTCGTTTTTTATGCACAGCAGCATTCATTTAATTTTTCACCCAATCAAAAATTTCGAAATGTTTATTTTTAATTTTGTGCTATTTATTGTCGAGAAATAAAAAATTAAGAGAAGAGGTGGGTACGGTCAAATTCACCCAATCAAATTTTAATTATGTGCTGTTGATCTGTTGATCCTACATAATTTTGTGCTAATTATGTGCTATTTATTGGTAGTGTTTATAAATTTTGTCTTCTTATACTAAGCGATCCCATACCAAAAGCTATAATGGGCAATCGTCCCATCGGTCAATTTCGTTCTGTTGATGCTACATAATTTTGTGCTATTTATTGTTTATAAGTGTTACGATCTTATACAAAGTGATCAATTAACAGAGCGACATGGATATGAGCAACTAACGTTGCTATACTCATCGAGCGATTTTTAACTTTTAGTAAATTTGTAACCTATAATTTTTGACAAAATTTAATAGTAATAATAGTTCAAAACGCTCGATAGGTATAGAAACGTAAAGTTCATCTTTTCTACTTGGTTTTGTTAATTAATTGCTTTCTACAAGAGCACACAATTGGCACAAAATAATGTAGCACCAACAGATGAAAGTTGATCTATGGGTACGGTAGCGTGAAGTTGGTCACGTCCAATTTTGTTAATTAATCGTTTAGTATAATACCACATAATTTATAAACGCAGCAACAAATAGCATAAAATTAGCACAAAATTATTTAATATCAGACCAAATTTGATCGATGACAACAGCGTGAAGGTGGCCGTACTCGCTTGATTTTGATAATCGATCGCTTTGTATAAAGAGCACAAAATCTATAAACGTCAGCAATTAAAAATAGCACAAAATTATGTAACATCAACAGGGTAAAACTGATCGATGGATAGGACAGCGTGAAGTTGACAGTATCCGGTTGATTTTGATAATTGCTCGCTTTGTATAAGAGCACAAGCTTTATAAACACTAGAAATAAATAGCACAGAATTAGCACACAATTATTTGGTATAAACATTTTGAAATTTTCAATTGGATGCTGCTTGGTGAAGTTGACCGTTAATAACATTTTTAATTACATTGCACAAAATTACTATTTCTAGGCAATAAATAACACAAAATTACAGCGATGAAATTTTTGTAATTAGGTACTGGCGTCAAGGGGTCTTGTTGAAATGCACCACCTGATTGCTATTTATCAGTACTTTACAAACAGGAAATTTTGCAACGACTGAACGGCTTATCTCGTTTATTCTGAAATTACGTTTTAAGGGGTTTCTGCACCACAAAATGAAAATACAGGGTGTTTTTTAAGTACATGGCCAAACTTCAAGGGGTTATTCTTTAAGTGATTTTCATCCGAAAAGTTCATATAAAGATATGTCCGGTAATGCTTCATTGTCAAGATACGTGTTCAGCAATCGATGTTAAGAGCAGCTAATGCTTGCATTGAAGTTGAAGGCGGACATTTTCAGCAACTATTATAAATTTTGTGTTAATTATGTTAAATGTTTTTTCACAAAAAATTGTATAGTATGTATTTGTTTAAGTGTAGTTTTAATAAACCGTGTTTCTTGTTTGATTTTTCTTAAATTACTTTTTTTCAAAGCAAAATACGAAAAAAATTCAAGAGACAAAAAGTTGTATTTTTAGTTGTTTAATGCGAAAAAAATATAAAAGTTTAAAAAAAGTTGGTTAAAAGTTGGTTAAGGTACCCCCCCGGATCGCCATATTTTGAATCAATTTAGGGCTAAATTAGCATCTTTCTAACATAGATAACGCTACCAAATTCAACAAAATCGGCTAAAGGATTATTGAGATATTTACGAAAAACCGATTTTTTAAAATGACAATGAAGCATTACCGGACATATGTTTATATGAACTTTTCGGCTTAAAATCACTTAAAGAATAACCCCTTGAAGTTTGGCCACGTACTTAAAAACACCCTGTATAATCGGTTATCTTACCTCTACTGATCCAACGTCTATACTCCGCAATTAAATTGATATAGGTATTTATTGTAAAAGGTGACGCTTTTAAAACTATAAAGAGTTTTTATTAGGCCCTACTAAACGATGTAGCAGGTGAAATAATTTTAAAATTATATTGCGTGAGAAAGCTGAATGAAACTCAAGTTTTACAAAAAGCTAAGGTCCTAGTCGACGGATGCGAAAGTTTGCGTTAGTATTATCACTCCTTTTCACAAAATTCGCGCCGACAAGGGCCAAAATACAATGGTTAAACAAAAATGTGCACGCTTGTTAGATCTATACGCCATTGACGCTGTAGGAAAACGAATTTATTGTCAAAGCTAATTTTTCCATACAAAGGTTAAAAAGATCGTTCATAATCAGATACCTTCATTAAATAAAAGTTGGCAGAATAAATGATACGTTTCAAATTTAATTTTCAATTATTTCAAATTTTCTTAAGAAAACCTCCAAAACGTGCATTGTTTTTCAAAAACGTCCAAAAACTAAAGAAGGCAGGATCAAACACAAAGGATATCCGGAATGAATACAAAATTATGAAAAAATTCTCCAATCCAAGCGAAGATACCAATGTGATGCATCGTAATTTGGAGCTTTTTCGTGCAAAAATTACACATTATTGTGCAAGGAATATTAAAAGTAAAAGGTAAAGGTGGCGAACAATGACACATCTTTGAAAAACTTCCGACAAAATGACTGCTGTGTTAATTAAATATAGAAACTATGGTTTTTATTATTTTTTTAATACTGTAAAATTGTAGAAATCATCTTAGAGACATTTTTTAAAAAATTGTAATGTGCCAATGTTATTCCATGTAAGTATGTACATCTTATCTTGATTTGGGCAAGTAGTGACATCTTTAATGATCTATAGTTACAAGAAAATATCAGTTGGTTAAAGTATCTTTAAATGTAAGGTTCATTTAAAAACTTGTCGAAGTTCTTCGAATCTTCTTAGCGTTCTTTGTCCACTCCGATTAACTCCAATGAAATGTGGAATTATGCTCACTAAAAGTAGTAACTTGTATCCTTACAAGTGGAAAGCCTCTCCAAACGAACATTTTTCGAATCAGTCAAGGAACTGATCCAGCATGAAAGGAAAGAATTGTATAGCCTTGTTAGAGTCATCAGTACAAATGGGTTCCATTACACTTACAATGAATCGCCTATGGTATTAGAGTGCCATAGTGCCATCGTTTCCCCTTCCGTAAGTTTATTAGGGTTCCTACTTCCTTTCATATATGGATCCCTTTAAACATCTGCATCACTTTTTGCCTGTCTTCCTATTACTATTACTTCTCTTTACGATTTGTTGCCTCCCCTTCTCCAAGAATACACGGAGACGATTGTTTCGACAGTACGAGATTATGATGATTGACTTCCACTCGCTTGTGGTATTGCACTTTAGGCTGATAGTTTTTCACGTGGTGGCCTCTTTCATTCGGGCACGGGAGGTGACAAAGGTAGCTTCTGGGCGACTCGATTCGCATTTCAACCACCGCGCCGCCTCTCATGAGAGAATGTCGAGAAAATCTGGTGAGTGTATGGACAACCTAGGTTGAAGTTTTCCGGTGGTAAAGACGACCAAGTTGTTGGAAATATATTTCAGAGGTGATTGTTACATTCCTTGGAATCAGTTCGTAGTGGTTGATGCTTTTTTATACTACTAAATGTGCAAAAACAGTTCTCTTTTTGTTGGGGATCATCCATTGCAGTGACCACAAAAGACAAAACGCGGCCTGGGCGTCTAGGTGGAAATTAATGCCTTCTGACCGACGTTTAACAGTTGCACACTTTGCAAAGATAAGCAGCGAAATCAATTTTTACAAAATCACTATTTTCTTGTTCGACTGTTATTTCAGGAGGAAGGTACCATTCCTATTCAGTGATGGGTGGTCCCTCAGTAGTCAAGATACTGCACATTTGTGATAGATTTTGGATACCTCTATTATTGCCCCTTGTGGTACTTTCACCACGTACAGCATATGTTTTCCGCAGTTGCTTGATTATTCTGACAATGAAAAATTCTTTGGGAAATCTTTGGTCATCAATTTGAAACCTTGAAAACATATTTGATTGCAGGTGATGGCTCGTATAACCACTTCTTCGAGTTCCTTGCCTATTTTTGTTCGCCAGCAATAATTTCTGATGATGCCTCGCTGTGTCCACCATTTGGCACAGTTTTAGTGTTCGACTCAAAATAAAGCTCAAACGAGTTCATTTTGGTACGGATTCGGCTAAAATGTTGAATTCATCTTTAAAGCTTCTGTATGGGTAATTCCATCCCAAGTAGGTCTAATTTTTGAAGTCACCCACGCTGACCATTATCACTTTTCCTGAAACTTGGTGTGGGCATACAACCACTCTAGAAATGAACATCTGCAAAATTTTGGAAACTGTCGCCTTCCATTTGGAGGGCTTCTCAATGCATTTGCGACAAAATGGAACAAAACTCAATTTTTGACTCATTATTACTATAAGTGAAAAGCACGTAGGACTCTTACTACCACGTCTGGTACAACTTTTGGTGCTGAATCTGAAAAAGGTGGTCTGGAGACATGAAATTTACTTCAGGAACCAGTAGCAGGGGTTAAAGTGCCTTATAAAATCTGCAGAGGATAGGGAGTAAGTTTTAGGGCCTCTACTTTAGGGCGAGATATCTCATGAATAATCAGTAAAGGAAAGCTGCCACTTCACAAATTTGTTAATTGTGCCTGAGTCTGAGACAGCACCATGCCATATTATCTTCATTCAGAGCCACTTATCTTGGTTTCTATTGTAGTATAAATATGGTGCCAAACACCAAGTTACAAAAAATGAGCAATGTTCAGAGTCAAAGTGACTTACGTCATTTCAGAAATTGTTATTTTCGCCACCACTGGAGAGAGCACACTTTTTTCTACTAGAATCATCTTGGTTCATCGTAGATTCGATTCAGCAAAGGGATGAAAAGTAAGGCTGAACTTCGTGAAAAATCGTTCATAATGCACTATGGTAATAAAGTGGTGCGGTGTATCAAACTCAATCAACAAGACGGATAACACCAATCTTCAGCAGTTTGTTGATGGTCCTCATTAACATTGAACTGTCCAATGAATCTATCAGCTACAATCGTCCCCTGAGATTGAGACTAGTTGCTTGGCCACAATTCAAATCTGCGATAAAATGACAATGGATACTTGCACTTAAACTCGGTTGCATTGTACAAGATAATACATATTTCTGGGAACCAATCATATCTCAGCAATGCGTAGGTCCATGATGACTGTGCATAACCAATTCTGTTGGAAATTATCCTCTAGAATCAGCATCCCCATTACCAAGTCGCCCCGCGCGATAACAAGGCATACCCCGTCACGGGTGGGTGTACTTTTTTTAGAGGTTCCCAAGCCTCCATTTTGGTTTCTTATCTAGATTCCAAAGCCTCCTTTTGGTTTCTTCATCTTAGATCCAAAGCCTCAGTGGGTTTCTTCATCTTGGTTCCCAAGCCTCACTGTTGGTTTCTTCATTTGGTTTCCAAAGACTCAAGTAGATTTCTTCATCTTGGTTCCCAAGCCATATTGTTGGTGTCTTCATCTCGGTTCCAAATCATCTTTTACATATTTTATTATTGATTATTCATGAGATATCTCGCCCTAAAGGAGAGACCCTAAAACTTACTCCCTATCCGCTGCAGATTTTATAAGGCACTTTAACTCTTGCTGCAGGCTCCTGAAACAAATTTTATCTCTCCAGACCACCTTTTTTAGGTTCAGTCCCAAAAGTAATACCAGACGTGGTAGTAAGAGAGTCCTACGTGCTTTCAGCAAAATTGAAGCTGGTGAATGTGGAACCTCAGAACACTTGAGATGGAATAACCCGTTTGTCAAGCTCAAGATTGCATCCTTCTTCACCTGAAGATGCTCCAATTTTGTCTTCTTCGTGTGTTTATACTGTCGATGCCAAACTCATCTTTTTTTACGTTGGTTCATCAGGGTTTTTCGGTTAATTCCACTTTTTGTTACTTATACAACGTCCGGCATTCATCAACTGCCTTAACCATTTTACGAGAATCACAAGTTCTCCTAGCGCGCGGCATCTACAAACGTGGTACCTATACAGTTTTACAATTAATTGACTGCTAAAACTGAAACAGTGAGTAAATGTAGTCAGTTACAAGTTTAGTGTTGTGTGATATCTTAAAGAAATGTCAATGTTCGCTCAGCACCATCTCTGTGAGTTAGGATACCCACCATCTTATATATTTCCGAGGTTTGTTCTTCAATAATTGTTACTATGGTCCTTTATTGATGTTCATTAATTGTTACTTGTTCCTTGTCTTTACTGTGTTAGTGATAGCCTCTTATATTAAGTGAACCACTTCACATATGTCAAAATAATAAATAAAAAAATGTATATCATATCCAAATGTTCTTAAAGTTGTAATATTTATTAAATGGTTTTTGTTGTAATAATGTTGTTACCATTCATTAAATATTGTTGTTAAATTTATTGCTTCCCAAAATAGAATTAAATAATAATACTTATGTGTCACAGGCAAAATTGATCAATTTCACGAAACCATTAGTTTCGATTTAACTCATCATCAGGTCGAAATACTACAATTAGATTATTTAAGTTCAAGACGAGTTAACATTCTTAATTAAATTCAATTTAAGTAATAATAATCTTGACAGCTTGTCATGGAATGGAACAGAGGAGGTAAAGTAATCCTAATAGATGAAAACTATTGAGGAGTAAGAGAAGTAAGAGAGATAGCTAGAGAACTTCGCAATGGTAAGTGATTCTAAGAAGGTAAGATACAAAGAGAAGAAGGGGGCGAGGTTAGGAGTGATTAAAATTGTTTTTGTTGAAATGATAATGTTAGTAAAATTATTTTTAACTCAGTAGGAAAAAATATGGACATCATAAAAAAAGGACTTCTTAAGCGAGGATGCGAGGATATAACGGGGTTGGTTGAAAATGTTATAATGGACATTCGTTGAACGAAACAACAAATAATAACAATAACGCAATTATTTTACAGTACAATAATCAGCTGATTTTGAAGTGGTCACGCTCAGCCGACAATCGATCCCACTTACGGCGCAGTGACTCCAAAGCCTGGTCTCCAAAATCGACTATATTGTGTCATTAATAGGATTGGGATCCGGCTATTCGGAAAATGTGCTCTGGAATCAGGCCCGGACAGAGTCCATTCAACGTCACCAAGTGCTGCCGGATCCATTGAAAAACGGATATTAACCTCTTGATCCAAGAAAACGAAAGGTGCCTTTCCACTTTTGTTTTGTAAGGCTTCTTTCGCACCAGACTTTTCTCATGGAGAGTTCGCTGCACATGTTTCCGAATGATCTCCCCGTTCCCGGGTGTATGATAGTGTGCTTTCTTCCTCGGCCCAGACGTTCGGCTTCATGGCCAAGCTCTTTGAAGCTATTGATGGCTTTGGACACGGTCTGCTGAGGCACATTAGCAGACGTGGCACCTTTCTTGACGAAAAAGCTTTAAAATAGCAACACCTTTGTTTGACATTAATAAAAACACAAAACAAGCAATACCAAAGATCGACTTTTTTTTGGGTAGTAGTAATTCCAGGGAGTCAACTGCCCTATCTTGCCCCCCTTAAACGACGCCCCTGTGCGAAAACATCTCTGTTCGGTTGAATTTCGAAAATTTTTGTATCCTAATTATGTTCAAAGGTTCAAAGTTTTTACAGGAGTTTTTAGAGCTGAAAACATTTTAATTAAGAAAATATTGATTCGAGATGGAATTAATCGTATTGATCATTGATAATTGATAATGGAATTATAAAAACCGTGATAGATCTGCGCCAATTAAGTGAGAGCGATAAAAGGTTTAGTTGAAGGGCCAAAAGATGATAATAAATTTCTTATCATTTTCATGTGACTGAATTGTGTAATTAAGTAGGTACGCAATAAATAAATGTAGTAAATATAATTAAAATTATTGAAAAACAAATTATTATTAATACTAATCAACTTCCTGGAATTAAAAATTATTTTAATTTGATTAATTTAATAAGTATATTAACTACATTTTTAATTAAGAGTAGCTGAAGAGGCTAGTGCCTTGCTTTCAGTCATCTAAATAATTTATTTAATAAAGTAAGATGGTGAGAATTTTTTAATTATGATTGGTACAAATCTATGGTTTATAACACAAATTTCTGAGCATTGTGGAAAAAAAAGCACAATTTAAAAAAATCTGGTTTGATTTAATCGGCCAAGAACCAGGGAGTAGAATTTAACTTTACTCCTGCTGATGGAACTGTTCAGATTAATTCATTATTTGATCTTCTAGAAAAAATCGATTAATAAATTTATTTATTATTATAGAAATTATGATAAATAATACATAACTGTATTTTTTACAATTTTAACAAAAAAAATTAGTTGGGGTGCCTAGAATATTAAATTAACTTTTTGAATTTAAACCATTGATTTATGAATAAAATATCTAACTTTTTAAAATTTAAATTAAATTACCTTAAGTTTAACCTGGTGTAAGTCAGGATGGTCAGGGCCGGATTAGATTGGCGGGCCCCATTTTAAAAATTTTTTTAGTAAAAAGTAAATTAATGTACTTATTTGTTTATTTAACATATTTATCTAATAAATTATTTACTTGTAGGTACATTTATTTACTTACTTTATATTTATATGATTTTATTTTAATGTTTATCGTCTAAAATAATTTCGATGAGTTTAAAAAGGGCCCCTTTCACGTAAAGAGCCCTGGCCCCCACAATTCTTTAATCCGGGCCTGAGGATGGTATCTATTTTAATATTTTAATACGAAAGTACCAATTATTATGTATATTATGTATTTTTGAATAAAATTGCTACCTTCTCAGATTAGTGCAATGATTTAGAGTCTTTATATATATATAGGTATACAAGTAATATTCGTTTAGGTATATCTGATTTAATTATTCTTTTTTAAATATAGTTATTTTAGTTATTGGTGGATTACTTGGCTTGGTAGGGTTTTAGATTATATTCAGATTCGTACCGAATGGTCCAAATAGGTCATAGAATCGAGCCTTTGGTGTGAAAAAATATATCTATACCAGATATAAAAAAATAAATATATAGTGTGTAGTATAGTTGTAATCAGAAAAGAATTGCTGATTTTCTCCTGAAATAATATACAGGGTATATATGTATATCTATGTATAAATTGGCATACTTATTGTACTCGATTAAAAAAGTCGTATATGCTCTACTCCACTGTACAATTTTACTTCTTCATCTTTGTTAGCAAAAAAGTTAGGAATTTTTAAAGTTTTCAACTTCAAACATTCATCCCCCTTCCCCTATGGTAAATAGAGAAATAAATGTAGGGCCAATAGTTTTTCATGAACTATATGTATAACATTTAAAAAAATTTAAAAAATCTGGCAAGTTGCCACGAGACTTCCCTCGTATTAACACTTTTTCAAAAAATTGTATGGCACAATTTGCTGAATTCAGAAAAAAATACTCTTTATCTGATAAAAAAATGAGTGCCGCCATTTTAGGTTATACATGGTTATATGTACATGGTGAAGGATCGCACCGAACTCCAAGACTGCATTCTACACATCAAAACAATAAGAAAGAACTCAAATGTTCTTATTCGATTCTCATTTGTTTTCAAGTTATAGCGAAATTAAAAAAAAAATACAATACATTTGTTTAATAGTTATGACTTTTTATAAGGTATTCAAAAATACCCCCATTGAGTTCTAAACATGCTCTGCTTCATCTGCAAACAGCGCCTGTTGCTTGTTCTATTTGCTGTTGTTCTCACGTTGAAAACGTCGCCGATATTCTTCTACAGCAGCTGTGGCTTTGCCATTACAGAAGCCATAAACAAAAACCATATTAGCATACTCTAAATTAGAATAAACTTTTGGAATTGTAAAAAAAATACAAAAATACCACTGACATTGACAGTTACAAACAGACTTTGTATTCATATTTTTTCAAAGAACGTGAGATATTAATTTATTTTTTAAATTTCGCTATAACTTGAAAACAAATGAGAATCGAACAAGAACATTTGAGTTTTTTCTTTTTATTTTGATGTGTAGAATGCAGTCCTGGAGTTCGGTGCGATCCTTTCGATTCACCCTGTATATGGCTACAATTTCTAATTTTAAAATTTTAATAAAGTTAAACGGTCAAAACCTCAAGTTTGATTTTTTTTTCGATACTTTCCCTATGTGTATACAGGGTGTTTTTTTGGGAGCTTTAGTTAAACGTTTCCAGGAAAGTTTTATAGGTAGATTTTTCAAAATTTGTACTTAGGGGTTACTCAGAAAGCCGAATCGATGTAAAATATTTTCAAAATGGCAGTACTTCAGGAAATGCCGGAAGTAGCTATTAACTTCGTTAGTTTAAAAGGCAACCCCCTTTGGATTCTACGTGAAATTTATAACTTTTAATACCAACATGTCAATATCTACCAGTTGTGGTTTTTAAGTTATTTTCGTTTATTTAAAAAAAATGGCGGATGCAGACGGTACTTTAAGAATTCATTACTTGAAAACCGTTGTAGCTATGACAACCGAGTTTTCACCAGTGCATAGAGGAGGAATGGGGCTTTCTTTTGATCTACTCAAAAAATGTTATGTTGCGTACGACGTCACCTATGAGGCTCCAAATTTAAGAAAATTCAAAGACCAAAAACTCAGTTCTTTTAAATGAAGGACCATTTTCTTACTAATTTGCATTTGATAGAGAATCAAAAAGGGCATATTTTGGTATTACAAGTTCCTATTCCTATCTTTAATAGTTTCTGACTATATTCTCATTTCATTGCAATGATACCATTTTTTTCGGATTTTTTAGTAGTTGGCCATCGAATTTTAAACCAATCAGGTGATATTAATCCGTCACCTGTTATAGGTTAACATAAGTTTTTCAATAATCGAAAAAAATGGCTCGCAATGGTTTTACATATTAAGATTTTCAGAAACCTACCTATAAAACTTTCCCAGAAACGTCTAAGTAAAGCTCCCCAAAAAAACACCCTATATATGCACGGAAAATAAAAATTATATTTTACTTTTAGTTAGATTTTTGTATTTTTTGAATTCTTGCATTTTAAAAGAATTCGTAAAGGGGTATCGAATAATGTAATTTATCACGAAGAATTGGGCAACTTCTTTCGCGTACATTTAGACACGTGGAAGGAATTTAAAGTGCTTATGTGCCATTTTTGTCTTATCGTTAACATTACTAAACCCTCCATTGTCTTAATCCAAGGTAATAATGATTAGGTGTTTGATATCAACAGATAAGTTTATTTTTAGAATCATTTACGTTACGATTATGGAACGATTGCAAAATGGACTCTTGTTTTGGAACAAGGTACCTGTGATGGTCTCAACCTATTTCTTGAGGATTCTGCTGATCTTGCTCGTTGTACACTTTCACATACGACATGCAGCTTTTTCCTCTTCGTTTTTCTTCTTCTGGTCGTTTTTGAGACGATATTGTATTATTTTTGTGTTGACTTCTCTCTTATTATTTCTCTTACATAATTTTCCCATTGTTTGATATTACTACATATGCCACCACGTGCTCTCCTATTGTGCCATTATTTGTCTTTCTTATGAAGTACGTATTCTATTTACCTAAGTTGTTTTTTTGTGTTGTTTGTCGACCTTGTCTATCATCCCTTCGCAATTCAGAATAGTACCTAATTGATTTGTCTGTCCCGTTCTCTTGACATTCGCAGTTAAATTACAATAAGATATGTTTCTCAATTTGATTTTAATCGCCACATCCGGTACTATCCAATTGATGGAATTGGCAGCAGAAAAAAAAACACGTGCACTTGGCTTGTCATTGTTATCAATTAATCCACTTCAAAAAGGTTTATTATCAATGAGAAGTAAGATTAGTCAAAATATATAAATTCGGGCGAGATTTGGAACCTTCATCAGTTAGCATCATCATGTTTCGAGTAATGCTTGTGTCTCTTCTGTTCGCAGTGGTAGCGGGTAAGTTTTGCTGTTTTATGATAATTACTCTCCTCATTGAAATGTAAAGGTATAGGTTCCTCTCTGAACAACAGAATCATGGGGAGCAATGCCAATATACGTGACTTTTACTTACCAAGTATCCGTGCAGTACCTTAACGAGCACGTCTGTGGGGGTGCTTTAGTCAGCCGAAGTCAAGTCGTTACAGCAGCTCAGTGCACCCATGGGTAAATAATTGTACACTTAAGTTTGTCCTCATGCCAACTTCTGCATCTTCCAGTTACCCGGAAAATAAACTGTCGATTAAACATTCACATAGCGAATATGCAAAAGGTATTTCTGAATCAGTGGCGTCTATGGTCTGCCATCCCTCCTACAGTCGTCCTGGAATTAATTACGATGTTTGCATTCTAATTTTGGGGCGCGCTATTCCAGAACAGTACATTGCAAATCCGATACCGTTAGTGGCGGCAGGTACGCCAGATGGCACTCGTACAGGAACCGTTGCGGGCTGGGGAGCATTCGCCACTCTTGAATCGACCCCTTCTGCAACCCTAAAGTCTGCTCCTCTTCATGAAGTTAACAGAAATGAGTGTAACGCGGCATGGTCCAACGTAGTTACGGATAAAATGCTCTGCTTTGGTGCTACAACAGCGATAGGCCCGTGCAAGGTAAGCAGTTAATTACACCAAAAGAAAAGTCGTGTTTGATTATGGTTTTGTTATAGTATGATACTGGTTCACCGGTTGTCGTTGATGGCGAATTGGTTTGTATCGTTAGTCTTCCGATCAGTTGCATGCCTGGACCACCAAAACCATCTCTTTGCACCAACATAGCATCCGTAAGAGATTTTCTTGATGCGCACGTGAATTAAAATTGTTCATGTACCAAATATAAATAAATTTGTTGTTAAATTTTGTGAATTGCCAGTTTCATGTGTTGTATTAAAATATAGACAGTGTACATAATATGGACCTTCATTTCATAGCGGTAATACTGTAATATTAAGGGGGAACATAGGGAATTTGGTTTTGGCACATCAGATAGTGAACTTAACCAAAATTAGGTGGACAGTGAAGAATTTCCATCCGTATAAATCCCCAAAGATGGATGGAATTTTCCCTGATCCACTACAATAAGGCCTCGACTTGTCACACTCCACGATATGGACGTTATTAAGGGCAAGTATTGCGTAAAGGTCATATTCATAACGAAACCTGGGCGACACTCATACGCTAAATCCAAGTCGCTTAGACCCAACGACGTTTCTCAGAAAACTATTGAAAAAACTCATTGAGCGACACATTAAGGACGAGGTGCTGGGACTTGAGCCCATCAGTACATACAAATGTCATGCATATCAATCAGGTAGATCCTGTGAACTTGGCCATCCACAGGGTAGTGGACGTAACCGAAAAGGCGATTTCTAGTAAGGAGAGGTGGCTCTAGGGGCGTGTTTAGGTGCAATGCTATGGAAAGCAAAGAAGTGTATACTACTACCGTGTGTAGATGGATGCACACCATGCTAAAACATAGGAACATCACTGGTTCGCTTAATAACGACTCTGTAGCCGTCCGGGTTGCACGACGATACTTCCGCAGGGGAGAGTTATTTCCCTGCTACTGTAGTGTTTGGTGGTAGAAAGACTGCTGAGGTCATATTAAGTGATTCAGGCTGCACCGTAGTTGCTATGCCGATGACATAGTGATTGTGGTACGTGGCAGATTTGAAGCGACCTTATCAGTTGTGATACAGGGTACTTTAAATCCAGTGGAAACATGGCGTCGATAAGAGGTTTTGTCTGCTAATTCAAGAAAATCGAACCTCATTATTTTCTCAGGAAGGAAAGATAAAGCTAAAGGACATAGCAATGTACGGCACCAAGTCACAGGCACTGGGAGAAGGTAAACACTTGGGCATAACATAACGTTAGACCATGGACTGACCTTCAAATCACACCTAAAGAAGATAACGAACAAAGACGCAAGTCCTTGTGGGCTTGCAGATGTCCCACTGGATATATGTACATTGGAATGATTAGTCCGGGCATAAGACCATCACCCAGAAGAATATCCAGATACTTAGTAAGGTGTCTTGAAATTACAAGGGCAATGATAACGACCCCTAGTTCAGTGATGGAGATGGAGACTCTCTTGCACCTACCTCCACTAAACCTAGTAATTAGAGCAGAGGCGCTCAGGGCCATACCGGTTGATAGAGAGGATAGAGATAAAGACCTCAGCATGATAAATAAGAGGATAATCAAAACAGTGTCCTACTAAACTGTTTAAAACAACAATCCCCACTCGGTACGACTGGGAGAATAATTCCAGTAAAGTAAAGGTTAACGGAATCGCGTATTACACAGACGTCTCCAAAACCGCTAAGAGCACTGGCCCTGCAATGTATGGGAGCAATTGACAGGGCTGCAGAATTTCTGTAATCCTAAGACAAAAAGCGTCCGTGTTCCAAGCCGAGGTATATGCAATCCTGACAGCGCCAGCTCAGCTATTAAAGGAGAACTTTGCCAAAAGGAAAATTGTTATAGTTATAGACAGCAAAGCAGTGATTACAGCAATAGATTCATGTGTGGTAAATTCAGGCATAGTCCTTGAATAAACACAAATGGTAAACGCACAGGGGAAATAAAGAAACAAAAGGAATGGGGCGAGAGTATGGGGTGTGGAATAACTACATCATACAAAAATACGTAGAGAACAGTGAACGGAAGAGGGAGTAGAAGAGATGATAAGGAAGATGGAAGGAGAAAAGAAGATATGAGTTGGGAAATGGAAAAACAGATAGGGAATGTAGAGAGGCGAAGAGAAAAATGAGAAGGGGTCTCTGGGGATGGAGGAAGGGAGAAATTGGGAGGTAAAGCGAAACTATCACAGAGAATGCGACAAGAGGAAGAGGAGGTATAGAATGGAAGTGGAGGAGAGAATCGGGGGTTTGACGAATGAAGGGGATATATGGAGTTTCTTAAATAAAGAAAAAAGAAGAGGAAAGGGAAGAAAAAGCCAAATAGAACTGGAAAAATGGGAAGAGCACTGTAGGAGCAGGAGGGAAGGAGAGGAAGAGGCAGGGTGCGAGGTAGTGATAAGAAGGGAGATGGAGGAAGAAATAACGAGGGAGGAGTCGAAAGGGCGCTGGGGAAGATAAAAAAGGGAAAGCGGGTTGAAGTGATGGGACGAGATGCAAGCAGTGGAAATACATGGGTTAGAGAGCGAAGGAGAATTGTAGGAGTTTGCTAAATAAGATATGGAGAGGAGAGTGATTCCGCGAGAGTGGAGAGTGACGGTCATATCCCCGGCGTATAAGGGCGGAGATATGGAGGAGGCAAGCAACTATAGAGCAATAACTGTAACAAATATGGGACATAGGATTTATGCAAGGATCCTACAAGAGCGCCTAGATAAGGAGTTGTAGGAGAAGAGAAACATTGGAGAGTGGCAATCGGGCTTCAGAAAGGAGACAATATCTATGCGATGAAGCAAATATTAAATAGAGTTAGAGAAGAAGGAGGGGGGAACCTGTATGCTCTCTTCCTCGACATTAAAGCAGCCTTCGATAGTGTGAAAAGGGGGAGGTTATGGGAGGGGATGAGAAGAAGGGGAATAAGGGAGGATTTGGTGGAGAGGATAGAGGAGATATATAGGGACACGAGTGAAAGTGGAGAGGAAGGTTTGGGGGGGGGGGGGCGAAACAACAAAGGGGCTGAGAGTCCGAGTCTTTTCACGGTCTATATTGAAGGGTTGGTGGAAAGAATAAGGGACAAACAAAGTGGGGCGGTGGTTATCGGAGGGTACAAAGTGTGGGCGATGGCTTACGCTGACGATATAGTAGTACTCGCAAGGACGGGGAGGGAAATGAGGGATATGTTGGTGACAACGAAAGACTTTCTGGAAAAACGAGATATGAAGGTAAATGTGGGAAAGACAAAGATGGTAGTGTTTCAGAAGGGTAGAGGAAGAAATGGAAAGGAGGAGTGGAACTGGGGTACAGAGCACATTGAAAGTGTGGGGTAAGTGAAATACATAGGATATAAAATGACGTATAACAATAAGGACGAAGTACACGTGAGAGAATTGGCAAAAAAGAGGTGCAAAGTGTTGGGACAGGTGCGGGGTCTAGGTAAAAGCACATTCGGGAACGATTTGTTGAGAAGGGGATGGCTCTTTGAGAAATTAATAAAAATGTGGTGCTACATGGGGGTGGAGGGAATGGGAAATCATGGAAAGGATGCAGGAAAGGTTATTGGAGGTGGGTGTTAGACTTGGAGAGGGAGGCGACTGCACATATCGTGTAAGAAGAAGTGAATGGAAAAATGATCAGGGTGCAGGCGGGAAACCTGGCGATGAAGTATGAAGAGGGAATGGATAGGGGGAGAGGTGGGAGATATTGCAGAGCTGTTGGAAAGAGGAGAAGGAAGGAAAGAAGAGGTATTATGAAAGGGTGGGTTACGCAAGAGAGGAAGTAAGAAGGAGAAAAGAACGAGGATGGGGGGGGGTGGGAAGCATAAGGAAAGACATTGGAGAAAGGGATAAAGATGTGCAGAGGCAAGAAAGAAGGAGCAAGATCAGAGAAGGAAGGTATGAGGAGATTATGGGCGAAGAAGTGCCGGAGTACCTAAGGGGAGTATTGAGTAGGAAGAAGAAGAGGATGGTGGTAAGATATAGATGCGGGAACGAGAAAATATGGAAAGTGGGATCAGGGAAGGATAATATATGTAAACTATGCGTTTCACTTTCTGCCATTGACTCAAGCATAATACTGATACCGTTACCAGGATCACTCAGTAGGGACCTATATCATGACGTCCATCGCCGATTTACAATTTTGATAAAGCATTTGCTTCGTAACCAAAGAAAAACAATGGAAAACTTTGGCATATCAATATCAGTGCACCATATTCTTCTGGGTCGATTACAGCCGGGAACTGCCTCTGTCGGATCTTCAATTACGTGTTTCTTGATTAAATTGGAATCCATTCTTCATAAGAAGAAAATGGTTAATTGAGATATTCTTCTAACCATAAAGATTTTCTTGACTTAAGAGGAATTGCAAGAGAATTTCTTTAAGTCAATATTGCGATTGAAAACTTAAATGTGAAACTGATACTTGTTCCATTCTCTTTTTGTAGTCGGTTTTCTTCAAATGCAGTGGCGTAGAGAGGAAAGGGCGCGCCCGGGGTCGGTTATTAAAATTGCCTCCCTCCCCCTCCATTGAAGGCACAAAATTTAATCCAAAATAAAAGGCACACCATATTAATAAAGAAAAACATTTGTGTTGTTTTCTTCAGTTATTGTTACTGCCTGCTGTAATGTTGTTACTGCTTGTTATTGCTCGATGACGTCAAATTTTCGAAAATGTTCAAAGTTTACAAGATTCCTTTCAATTTTGATTTTGTCATTTCGAAATCTGGCGCCCCCCTAAACTGCGCCCGGGGACAGATGGCCCCCTCTGCCCCTCTTCGCTACGCCTCTGTTCAAATGTTAGAGACAATTATATTAGCAAGTTTGATAACTAACATGTTTTCCAAAAGCTGAAGAATTGGTGTACAGCATCATCACCTATTTTTGCTAGCCGGACTGAATTTCATGCATTCACTAATTGTTTTGAAATCAATGCCATCTAATGACACTTTCTACAATTAAGTTATTGATTTAGACTACGCGTAACAACATGGATAAATGTTAGAAAATTCGTTGACGGATGTAATTTTTAACCAATTTTACCAAATTCTGCAAAACAATTTCTCAACTCCTAATTTTCGTAAACGAGACCACCTTGTAAGTGTCGCCCAGTACGAGTAGCGGGCGTATCCGCAACTATACAAACAGAGAGAATCCTGCGGGTATATAAAATGGGCGAAAACTGTGTAAATTAATCGACGCGACGCCGACGTTCACCCCCTCAACTAATACGAAATAGAAAAACCGTTAGCGATGACCAATTCAATAGAATAGCATCCCTTAACAAACATCAGTTCTAGAGACTTGCGCCGAAAAAAATTGTTTCTCATACTGGTCATACGAGTATGTAAATGAGGGGTCAGCATTTTTAATTTTCAACCCTTCAAAATTCCGTAACCGGTTCGCCTATTCTTCTTTACTCTAGCTATAGGGTCATCTTAATTTTCGCATCCGAAGGGATAATAATATAATTTGAGATAGTCGGGAAGATTTACCTGAACAAACTATACGACCCTTTTGGTCAGATTTTTTTTTTAAAATGTAGAAGAATAGAGAAAGAGTTAGTGGCGGCAGCTGGTCTTTATTGAGTGACCTTTTAGTTTTCGGTACATTTGCATACTGGCCTGACCAGTCTTGTCGAGTATTGCTTTTGTTCATTAAGGGTTGCAATTGTACTGACCTGGATGACCCCTTCTCTGTTACTTTAAAACCGTTAATATGCTATCGAGAAAAAGGGTTTTTGACTACCTTATTGCGATCGTGCAGTTCGTTTATGTCTTTATTCCAAAGTTGTGCTAGTTTTCGAGCCGAGATCAAATTCGCCAATGTAAGTAAGAGATTAATTTCGTTCAAAGTTCCACATTTTTCTTATGGAGTGAATTGTAAATTTTCAGCATAGCATTATCGTGTTAACGTAAATTACTTACTCAATGAAATTGAAACTTTTACGCGCTTTGAATTTAGTGAAATTAATAATGACGTGAGTACAACGCAAGTGGGGGGGGGGGGAGGGGGGGGGGGGGGATTTTTTTGTATTTCTAAGGACGCGAACCTAATTCGAAATATTTCACTTTGAAACTGCGAACGATCGTAAAGTCGTAAATATAAGTTTTCGTTCAATCAAAAACTTCGAAAAGTCGGAATTTGTATCTAAAACTTAAACAAAAGGCGCTATTGACACCTACATTTTCGAATTCATGTTCTCCCATTTTTTCGGTTGTCTGAAACTGGTAGACGGTAATTTTATAAAGAAAAATGCAAAATTCTCCTCGACGTACAATTTTGGCCATACAGTTATTTCTGAGAATTTTGTTTAATAAGTAACTAGAATTTGCTATTGCGAGATACTACAAAATTTCAGGATTTCAAGATTCAGGATTTTTGTTTTAGTTTTGAAATAATTTACAGCAATTTAACTAATAAATCTTTCAAAAAAATCGTTATTACGTGTTAGTTTTCGAATTTACTTCAACAAAAACAGTTTTTGAGGCTAAATTACCTTCCAACAATATCGAAATTTTAGTAGCGTCATTAATTAGTACGAATTTGCAATCAAGTCAAGCGGTATCTCCAAATTAAAAAATAAAAAATGTAGTGCCACTAACTTCTTGGAAGTCGCACCACTTGGGAGCAACAATATTTTTTTGAATCAATATTTAGTGAGTGATATGTAAAAATTTGTAAGCATAATTTCATAATTTGTAAGTCACTTTATTACTATATTTACAGTCCAAAATGCGTTCTGGTGGGGCTACCTTTTCGATTATCTGAAAGCATACAGGAATGGTTAAATTTTTTGTATCTCTAAGTATGAATTAGCAAGTCGAATGTACTAATTTGTAATCTTAATTTCATAATAATTAGTAACCCAATGGCTCCATCTAAAGTTAAGTTAAAATTTGTTGCTTACGAATTAGTATGTTATTAGTTATTAGGAAGTATTAATGAAGGAAAAATCTAACTTTCCTACTGAATTTCCCAATTTATTAAAAAAAAATGGTTTGGGATGAAATTCGCGAGCGCTCTATCTACATTGGAACAGAAACATTGTCATTGCGTCAGCAATTAGTAAATAATATGTAAGAAATAATTATATATATTTCTTTGTATCCCTAAGTAATAATTAGGAAGTCGAATGGTCTAATTTAATCTTAAATTCAATAAATCATTAATAATAATATGGCGTAATCTAAATTTAAAATATTTTCTTGAAATACTACTAATTTAAAATGTATTAATTTGTAGTCACTTTATTATTTTGCCTACAGCCCAAACGAGTGTTCCAAAACGTAGGGAAATGCTTAAGTTTGTTTATATCACCAAGTAAAAATTAGTAATCTTCATTTCATAATTAGTAACTCAATCACAATGGCGCACACACAGATTTCAAATTAAGCGTTAATTTGTTGTTTACAAATTACACGAATTAGTAAGTTCAAATTCAAATTCAAATTCAAATTCATTTATTGACCTACAAAGATCATACAATAATGATATTAGGTATGTCAAGGTATTAAATAATTTAAATAACAATATCTATAATATAATCTAGTATCTAATATGTGTGTGACATAAACTCATTAATCGAATAAAAGGCATTTTCTATTAATATTTCTTTTACAGATTTTACATATATCCTGTAGTTACTACTTCTTATATAGTTAGGTAGCTTATTATATAGCATTACACCTACATAATACGGATTCGATTCATATAATTTTAATTTATGTATGTTGAACTGCAAGTTTGAACCATACCTAGTTTCATAGCTGTGGTTCGTGTCTAGTGTGGTAAATTCAGATATATGGTTTTTTACAAATTTTAATAGTTCCAGTATACATATATATAGATGGGAATGTAAGTATTCGTTCGTTTATGAAAGTATATTTGCATGTCTGCCTGTAATGATGGTTATAAAGACAGCGTATAGCTCTTTTTTGCATGACAAATACACGATGTGCAGCACTCGAGTTGCCCCAACAGATCACTCCGTATCTCAACATTGACTCGATGTTTGAATAGTAAAAGAGTTTCGCAACATCGCTACTTACAATATGGGTCAGTTGTTTTAGTCCAAAACAGGCATTAGCACATTTTTTACAGATGTAGTCCACATGATGCTTCCATGATAGTGACATATCTATGTACAGGCCTAGTAATTTAAAGTTTGTTACTTCCCGTATAATGTTGTTGTTTAATTTTATTAGTGTGCTACTCATGTAATTTGATAACAACGGGTGAAATTGCATGCTTACTGTTTTCGTATGATTTATAGCGAGCTTATTCATTGAGAAGTAGTCCTTTGTTTTATGCAGCGATTGTGTGACGTTCTTTTGAAGCAGCGCTTGCTCTTTATTATATTCCAGCAGAGTTATATCGTCCGCAAAAGCACAGTTGAAACCAGGAATGTGTTCCGTCATATCATTGCAATATAACAAAAACAAGAGTGGCCCCAATACACTACCTTGAGGAACGCCAATATTTACTAAGTTCATATCGGACTCATAACCATTGAAAATTACATATTGCTTCCTATTCCTTAAATAGCTACGTAGTATGTTCAAACAATTACCACGCAATCCATACTGCTGTATTTTTCCTAACAACACATTATGATCTACACTATCGAAAGCCTTGGTTAAGTCTACAAATAACGCCATTACGTTGTTGCCTTTATCAAGTTGGGTGTATATTACATTTAGGATAGATGCTAGAGCGGTTACCGTTGATCTCTTCTGCCTAAATCCATGTTGATTGTTTGTTAGTAAACTATTCCGTTCTAGGAACGTTATAATTCTTGTTGCTAGCATTTTTTCCAATATTTTAGAGAAAACTGATAATATCGAGATTGGCCTATAGTTTGATATTTCATTAGGATTACCTTTTTTAAAGATTGGAATTATTTTGGCTACTTTTAATGTGTCGGGAAACTGCCCAGTAGAGAAACATAAATTTATTATGTAAGAAAGCGGTTCACATATGTACACTCCGATTTCTTTTATTATTGTGGCTGAGAATTTATCTGAACCACAAGATTTTGAATTTTTTAGACCTGTAATTATATTGTACACTTCATTTTTTGTAACATTTTCTAAGAATATGGTATTCATTATTACAGAATTATGTGGATGATACAAGTTATTATAATTTTCTGTTAAGTTCATACTTTTTGCTATATTTATGATATGGGTGTTGAACTCGTTTGCGACATCATTTTCATTTCGAATTTTTGTACCATTTAGCATGTAGTTATGTTCTTTTCTTTGGTTGTCATTTTTTACTCTGATGTTTTCATTTATAATCTTCCAAGTTGCTTTTGTCTTATTCTCAGCATTAAGTATCATTTTTCCATAGTATAATTTTTTGGCCGTTTTGATCATCTTGCGATGCAGGTTTTTAGCTTGTTTATAGGAATCATTATCAACTATATCACGCTTTCTTAATACATCCAGGTTTCTTAAATTCATTGACGAATTTCTTATTGCGGGAGTTATCCAGCTATTTTTTGGTTTTGCGTTTGTTTTATGTATTGTGACTTCATTGAAACTAATATCAAAATAAAAGTGTAAGATATTGATAAATATCGAAAAAACATTATTAATACAATCGTTGGAATTGTACACGTCAAGCCAATTTTCAAATTCAAGGTAGTGACATAGAATTGATTTGTTTTGCTTACTATATGATCGATGCTTAAACCTTTCTTTTATCTTTATTTTTTTTACAAGAAAACCAATTTTTTGCGCAGAGTGGTCAGATAGATCGTTATGTATAACTTTCTTTAGCTGTAAATTATTATTAAAGTTTGTAAAAATATAATCAATAGCACTACTTGAATTTTTTCCTATTCTTGTAGGCTCCAAAAATACCGAAGTTAAATTAAACGAGTTCATAATATCAGTTAATGCGTCATGGTTTGCAGTTTTGATCAAAGCATTTATGTTCAAGTCGCCGCAAACAATAGTTTTATTTCTAGTTATAATGTCATGTATTAAGAACATCAGTTCTTCAAGTTTATCTAAGAATAAGTTTACCTTTGTATCTGGAGATCTATAAACACAGATTACACTGATAGATTCATGGTTTAGTTTGACTGTAGTGCCAGCACACTCAAATATCTTTTCGTTATTCAATGTGTCTAACTCTGGTATAATTTCACAAGACGAACCACACTTCACAAACACCATAACACCACCATGTTTGAAGACTTTCCTACTATATGAATTCGCTATATCATAACCCGGTACGACTATGCAACTTGCCTCATTTTGAGAACACCAACTCTCCGTGACACAGAACACATCAGGTTTTTCCTCTTCAAGAAATACTTCAATTCCACTAATTTTATTTTTTATACACTGTACATTTTGGTGAATTATGGTAAAACTTCGGTCATATTGTGTAGAATTCTTTAAATCGTGATTCGTGGCTTCCTCCTGGCTATTTTCAATTGTAGAATTCGTTGATTGCTATATTTCATACTTTGTTTTGCGCTTTTTTTCTTCGATTTCCTTTAGGAGCACGCTGCAGGTGCGATCAAAACACGAGTGATTTAGATCTAAGTCTAGGCCGAGGTTTTGATTAGTGCGAGCGCAGTTAACACATTTGGTAGTGTTGGTACAATTTTTGTCCACGTGGTCATTTCCGCAACATTTTAGGCATATTTTAGCGTTTTTACACTGTGAGGATGTATGATTGAAACCAGCGCAAGCGAAACATCTTCGAATACTGAAATACTCATAAACATCACAGCAATCCCATCTAATATTTACGTTTCCCAGTTTGATAATTTCAGAAAAAGTTTGTGGATCAGTTTCTATTATCGCCATGTATTTAGTTCTCATTTTCTTGATGACATGCATTTTCCACAACATTATTGTGTTCTTTAGGGTAGGATTCTGTTTTTCAACACAATCCTTTATTTGCGCTTCACTTAATTCGTCAGAAATACCAACTATTTTTATTTTAGGATTAAGTAATTCAGGCTTCGTAATGGAATAGTTTTGTCCAATTTTGCTTTTTGCCACCTCTTGGAGCTTTTCAACTTCCTCTTTATTGCTACACCTAATTACAACACCTCCATTTTTAAGTCGCCTCACTTGTGATATCCCTATTTCCATTTCATCCGGTTTTATTATTTGTTGGACTTCTTTAAGTGTCTCATTACTCGTTTGTTGAGTTTTGGGTTGTATTACCATGACTTCCTTATTTTTTACTATATCGCTGTATGTTATGGTCGCGTTTTTTGATTCCTTTAGAGTTATTTGAGATTGCACAATACCGTCCTTATAGATTTTATGCGATTTGACTTCTTCATGTAAACAATCGATTTTTGAATAAATTTCTTCTTTGAATTTACCTAATAAATTTGTAAGGTCATTTCTGTTTATATATGATAACTCGCTATCAACATTCACGTTTCGGCGATCTTCATATATTTGCGCTTTCAATCTATTTATTTCCAGTTTTAAACAATTAACTTCATTTATAAGAATTTCGTTTTCCAATTTCAAATTTTTCATTTTAGACTCCTCATCCTTTTGCTTAGATTCCTCATCTCTGTTTTGTTTCGAAATTTTGTGGTGATGACATATCAGTCCTGATTCATTTAATATTATAAAGTTTTTATCCTTGGAATCCAATATTTGTGCACAGCTTCGATGATATATGTTATCGCACTTTAAACACTTTATATTTGCCACTGTAACCTTTTTTTTACATTTTCCACACCAATTTTCGTTTTGTGAAGGGGGAGCTTCATCACACACGTCCGCTTCGTCCGACATCGCGAAATGTATTTGAAAGTATTCATGAAGGGAAAATCTAACCTAGCAATTGAATTTTCCAATTTATTTAAAAAAAATTTGGGAGGAAATTTTCGGGCGCTCTATCTACATTGGAATATAAAATTAGTAATACAATATAGGTAATTAGTAAGTTGTATGTAGGTACTAATTTGTACCTAATCTTTATTTCATAATAAGTAATCCAATCACGTAAATTACCGCGTAAATGAAAACTTTCAAAAACAAAATCCTCTTATCCCCTTGTTTGAGTTCGAAAAACACCAGAATTTCCGTAAGAACTCCAGTTATCTACGAACAAGGTACCATCTCTATCTTTCATTAAAGTCAAAATAAAGCTTATTTTTTCGCAAAGAGCACCGGCTTTCGTGTAGGTACCTTTTCTCCTTTGCGTGATACGAGTTCACCAGTACTATAGATACTGTTCTGTATCTGTTCCAGTGGACACATACCTAAAGATTCAGTCATCTATAGATTTGGTTCTTCAAACTGTGTCCCTTTTACTGTTTTAGATCCATGCGTAAGGTTTAGAAGCCCTTAAAAGGTTTCTCTCGATCGTGAATTTAACCTAAGTATGCTTTCATCACACGTCGAAAACTGGAGGTAGTCTCGGAAGAATAGATAAGCTGGAAGAAACCTGATGCGCACTATTAAAAATATTAACTTCTGGAAAGAAACCACCTTCATTATTTGAGATCTTAATTTGGCACCTAATTCCTTCTGAACTATTAGACCTCATGTAGCTCACGTACTCAACGCTCCTTTATAGACTACGCTTAATTACGTACTATACGAGATTTTCGCCATTTAATAAAATTCATCAACACCTGTTTGAGTACCTAATTACAAAATTAGTGAACAATTTTGGGTCGTATTAATTTAGAAGCTTAATTAGACACCAACAATTTGTTTAAACTCGTCCAATTACTTATTCCCTCCAAATATGAATTTCAAAATTAATCGTATAATTGGATAATTAGCACCCAATTTTGTTACAATTAGATACTATTGATCCATTTAGTTAGTCTCAAGAAATTAATACGTGTAACTCCTAAGATAGTGGAATAAATACGGCAACAGTTTTGTAACGTACTAATTTAGTTTTGGAATACCAAAAAATTTATTTAAATTCGTCTAATTATTCTCTTTAAATTTGAATGTCGAAATTAGTCATATACAACATAATTAGCGCCCAAGTTTGTTATAAGTGTCCCAAGAAACGAAGGCGTGTAACTCCTAAGATGTCTCGTTTAAGGGACGATGTTCTAAAATCTGTAACCAGCAGTTTATTTATCCGCCAGTAATTGTCATCCACAATTAAACCCATTTTTTACAAATTAAACGCCATGGATAATGGGATAATTGCCAATTTTCTTTCAAATTTGAAAATTGGTAACTGTTATTTTTACAAAATCATAATCAGGAATAAGTATTCATTTCACAGCTACCCAATTGATTTTAATTTTCTGCAAGTATAGTAAGTAATTTTTGCACACTATTGAAAGAAACCTTAATTTGGCACCTAATTGCTTCTGTACTTATTACACCTTAATTGGTATCTCTCGTCCTCAACGCACTTTATAGATTACGCATGATTACATACTGTATGAAATTGAGGCTTGAATTTATTAATATTCATCAAAACCTGTTTGAGAGCCTAATTACACAATATCTCATCAGTTTTGTAACTTACTAATTTCGTTTTGGACACCAAAAATTTATTTGGATTCGTCTAATTATTCTCTCCAAATGTGAATGTCGAAATTGGTCATATACAACATAATTAGCGCCCAATTAGTTATGAGTGCAATTTGATACTGTTTAACCCTTCTCAAGAAACGGAGGCGTGTAACTCCTAAAGATGTTTCGCTTTAGGGATGACGCTTTCAAATCTGTAACCAACAGTTTATTTATCCGTCAGTAATTGTCATTCACAATTAGTCCCATTTTTTACAAATTAAACGTTATGGATAATGGGATAATTGCCAATTTTCTTCCAAATCTGAAAATTGGTAGCTGTTACTCAATTATAATCAGGAATTCGTTTCACAGTTTCCCAATTGGTTTTAATTATCTGTAAGTATAGTAAGTAATTTTTGCACACTATTGCAAGAAACATTCATTTGGCACCTAATTGCTTCTGAACTATTAGACCTTGAATGGTAGCTCGCGCACTCAACCTATTTAATAATATTCATCAACACCTTTAATTAAAAATTGTTTGAGAGCCTAATTCTAAAATCTGTCGACAGATCTCCAACTTATTAATTTTGGAGTTTAATTAAGCACCTATAATTTATTTAAATTCGCCTAATTATTTTCTTCAAATGTGAATGTCAAAATTAGTCACATCATACAACTTAATTAGAGTTATGAGTGCAATTTGATACGTGTTCATTCCTTCAATAAATAATTGTCAAGAAATTAAAGCATGTAACTCCTAAGATATTTTCAAATCTGTAACCGAAAGTCCATAAGTCCTCTAGTAATTGCCATTACACAATTAGTCCCATTTTTTACAAATGTTTAGAACTAATGGGATAATTGCCAATGTACCTCGAAATCTGAAAATTTCCGACTGTTGCTTTTACAAAATCATAATCAAGAGTATTCGTTTCACAGTTTCCTAATTGATTTTAATTTTCTGTAAGTAATTTTTGCACACTATTGAAAGAAACCTTAATTTGGCACCTAATTATTTTTGAACTATTAGATCTTAATTTGTAGCTCGCGTACTCAACGCTCTGTATAGATTAAGCCTATTTAACAATATCATTAATACCTTTAATTAAAGGCTGTATGAGAGCCTACTTCTAAAATATGTCGACAGTTTTCCAACTTATTAATTTTGGAGTTTAATTAGGCACCAATAATAATTTATTTAAATTCGTCTAATTATTCTCTAGAAATTTTAATGTCGAAATTAGTTATATACAACATAATTACTGCCCAATTTTGTTATGACTGCAATTTCTTACTGTCTCAAGAAACGAAGGCGTGTAACTTCGTTATAGGGACGATGTTTTCAAATCTGTAACTGTTACCTTTACAAAATCATAATCAGCAATACTCGTATCACAGTTTTCTAATTGATTTTAATTTTCTGTAAGTATAGTAAGTAATTTTTACGCACTATTAAAAGACACCTTAATTTGAGACCTTGATTTGGCACCTAATTGGTTTTAAACTATTAGAACTTACTCAACCTATTTCATAATATTCATCAACACCTTTAATTAAAAATCGTTTGGGAGTCTAATTTTAAAATCTGTCGATGGTTTCCAACTTACTAATTTTGGAGTTTAATTATTAGGCAACAATAATTTATTTAAATTCCCTTAATTATTCTCACATGTCAAAATTAGTCACATACAAATTAATTCACAATTAGTTCCATTTTTTACAAGTTAAACGCTATGGATAATGGGATAATAACCAATTTTCTTCCAACTTTGAAAATTGGTAACTGTTACTTTTACAAAATCATAATCAGGAATATTCGTTTCACAGTTTCCCAATTGATTTTAATTTTCTGTAAGTATAGTAAGTAATTTTTGCACGCTATTGAAAGAAACGTTAATTTGACACCTAATTGCTTCTGAACTATTAGACCTTAATTTGTAGCTCGCGTACTCGACGCTTTGTATAGATTAAGCCTATTTAATAATATTCATAAACATCTTTAATTAAAGACTGTTTGAGATTGTAATTCTAAAATATGTCGACAGTTTTCCAACTTATTAATTTTGGAGTTTAATTAGGCACCAGTAATGTATTTAAATTCGCCTAATTATTCTCTCCAAAAGTGAATTTCAAAATTTGGCACCTAATTGGTTTTAAACTATTAGACCTTACTCAACCTATTTAATAATATTCATCAACACCTTTAATTAAAAATTGTTTGAGAGTCGAATTCTAAAATCTGTCGATGGTTTTCCAACTTATTAATTTAGGAGTTTAATTAGGCACCAATAATTTATTTAAATTCGCCTAATTATTCTCACATGTCAAAATTAGTCACATACAAGATAATAGCGTTATGAATGAAATTTGATACTGTTCATTCCTTCAATAATTCTCAAGAAATTAAGGCGTGTAAGATGATAATTTCAAATCTGTAACCGAAAGTGCTATAAATCCTCTAGTAATTGTCATTACACAATTAGTCGCATTTTTTACAAATTAAACGCTACGGATAATGGGATAATTGCCAATTTACCTCTAAATCTGAAAATTCGCGACTGTTGCTTTTACAAAATCACAATAAGGAATTTATTCGAAATGGCTTAAGGGCCTATGGAGACAGATAATTGGGTTCAAAATACTACTAACATACTTAGGTATATTTTCGTCTATTTAAGTAAAAATAACCATATTACTTATTTTTAAAGGAAATAATTTAGTGGAATTTCGTGTTATTATAATAATATAACTACAAGTGGAGTTTCACAACGTATGTAGCTTGCTCCTAATTAGTTTTAGTGACCAAATACTGATCGATTAGTATAGACGGAGACGGAGATCACTTTTGGGTTAGGTATGTCCGTAAAAAGCTCTTTAGGTGTGACTTTCGAAACTTTAGAATTTAGAAATGTAAGTCGACCTTGAAAAGGGATTTCCTGCACGAAGAACTTCAACGGCTTTTAATGATTCAAAGATAAGTCGGTGGTGGAAATTTATGACCGTACGTTTATAGTATAATAATTAATAAAACTAATTTCGTTTTGTTTGCATAAACAATATCACGTTTAATGTCTTTGTACGTTTTCTTTGCTTTCCTCGCTCATTATGGTTCTATGCATTTTAAAGAAAACCGAAATATAAGTGGCGCGGTGGCGTCCGGGTAAAATTCGTATAATAAATTATCTAACATTCAAAAGATTGTCAAAAGTTATCTTAGACCTTAAAATTAAAACGTTGCAATTAGTCGTTAATGGTTTAAACACAAAGAAAGTCGTTTTTCAAAATTGTTTCTTCTTGAATACACTCTAATTCGTAATATAACTCGCTGCATCCAAAATTTACCGTCTTTTTCCAACATGATACCGTTTACTATGGCGACGTCCTTGTTTGTACGACGCTCAAAGTTCTTGTAAATTATCTTCTGAATACAAGAGTGATAGCGCCCTTAATTTAGAAAGTTAAAGATAAATTATATTTTCTTTGCACTCGTAAATTGCGCGATCGAGAAAAAATATCTAGTACTTTTCGATCTTTTGTGTTTTGGACGGAAAAAGGGAACGCGTGACGGAGAAAGTACAATTAAAATCATCGGCACGTAGAGAAATTAATTTAAAATAGAATGCTTTTTCCTCATTTCTAATTCTCTTATTTTCTTAATAAAGAATGATTTCAAAGCGGGGCATTTTAAAAGATTTTCTTTGATGCTCAGATATTTATATTTCTCTGCAGTACATTCACGGCGAAAAATGCCGGGAGAGAAATTTTTAAAAGCGAAAAACTTTCCTCTTGTAATGCTGAAGGTCGCGGACTCGCCGAGAGATGTGGAGGCGGGGGACCGGGGGGCCGGAAAAACTCTTTAGTAAGTATTTTAAAAAGCGTGACAAAGAAATCAATAAAACCGGAGATGAAATGGAAGAAAACTTTAAAATTTCTCTGGCTGTACAATTGGACAGTTTGTATATCTTCCTCTCTTTTCTTCAATAAAAATTTAAATGTCCGCGTCTCTTTTCCACTTATTATAAGTGCCGACCCCTTGTAAAGTGTAAAAGTAGGGTGAAAGAATAAAAAGAGGGGTATAAATGGGGGTGTTTGGGGGTGGTAGGGGATTTTAAAAGAGGCGAATTTACATCGGAAAGAGTTGATTGCTTTGCCTTGAGCGGCGGCCATCTTACTTCTTTATTATTAGCCGTGGACTTTCATAAAACTACAAAATTTTATGCTGATGCATTTTCCTTGTTTACGAATTCGACAATCGATAATTTTAATTACCTTTAACGGTGCGACAAGAAATTACACTTTAATAACAAGAGGTCAAGAAGTTTTCTCACAAACTTTCAACCACCGCCAATCCTGAAACCGTTCATTCATCTAAGAAGGATCAAGGATAAAATAATTAAATCACGATCGGATTCGAACGAGCAATTATAATTTTGTGTTTAAATAGTTCTGTCGGTCGCGCATTATCGAATTTAAATAGAAAATTAACGCGATTTATCCGTCTCGTAGGACCGAAAAGTTCAGCTTAATCGCCGTTAACTTTTCAATATTTCCTTCGGTTTTATTAAAACCTTACAACTCTAATTTTCATATGTGAACAAGATCAAAATTTGAATGTTGCACGTTACATCTTTTATATCTTCAAATGAGCTTTTGGAATAAAAGGACAATTTTTTTTTCGATTTTTCATTTTCTTGTAGGGTAACTGTGGCTCCTTTACAAGCGTTTCTTCAGACTACGAACTCCTTTAATAGTAGGTACTTACAGCAATTATAGATATACGTACATCATGTAAAGAATGTCCTAGAGTTCAAATTAGAAATATGTGCCACGAAAATATTGTCATATTTTCAAACTTTCGTTATTAAATTACACGTTTGCAGTATTTTCCAAAGAAAATCAAAGGCGAACTTTTTCTGAAAACCTTTTTGTAGAATAGATGCAAATTTTGCAGAGGTAAAGGATTTATAACAAAAGGTTACCTAAACAGAACACCCTATAGATGGGTGAACGTTTTCTGACGAATTTACACGGAAGAAACTTAATCCGCTTAAGAGGGTGTTTTACAAGTAAAGAATTCCAAGGTCATATACATATTTTGTAACTAAAAATCATGGTAATTGTACTTTCATTTTATTTTCACTTAGTTGAAGCAAAATTCGCGACCCGAAGGGACTTTAAAGTTAAATTGTCATGTCAAAAGAAGGAAAAAAACTGTAAGTGCGGGGTTAAGTGTTTATGTAAAACAATTTAGTTACTTTACTACGTACGGAAGCGTCTTACTTGGTAAATATTGTGAAACAGCAGTGTCGGCAACAAAAAACTTCAAGTAACGCAATATCTCCAAAAAGAAAAACATTTTCAAAATAAAAAAAAGAAATAGGAAACACCTTGAAAATCAACAAAATATATTTTAATATGATGTTGCCTTTTGCGGCAATTACAGCCTCAATTCTCCGAGGTATTGGTTCATACAAATTGTGAATTGTTTCCAAAGCAATTTTAGCCCATTCTTCAGTTAAAACACCCTCCAGCTCTTTTAGAGACGATGGCGTCTTAATTGACGCTCTAAAATCGACCATAAATGCTCAATAATTTTGAGATCTGGGGATTGTTGTGGCCAGATGAGATGCTCAACTTTATTAGAATGTTCCTCGTGCCATTTTTTAACAATTGTAGCAGTATGGATTGGGGCATTACCATCTTGAAAGATGGCATTCCCCTCCGGACACAGTTCTTGAACCGTAGGATGAACTTGGTCTTCCAAAATTCCTAAATAGTGTCGGCTGTTAATTCTTCCATGAAACGAAATCATTGGCAAGGCGGATTTCCAAGAAATTAGCACCCCAGATCATCACAGAACTCCCGCCATGTTTGACAGTTGGGAGAAGGAAGTCTGGATTAAATGCTTTTTTTCGGCCGGAAGATGTAAATAAAGTAAACGATGATTCGTCAGATAAAATCACATTTTTCCACTGCTCGAGGGACCAATTCTCTAAACGATTTGAAACATTTGTCTGTGAGATCAGAGGTGTTCTAATTGGAGCTCTTCCGTAGAATCCAGAATTGTGCAGCTCCCGACGAACAGTTTTTGTGAAAACTGGGTTCTGTTGGTGTTCATTGAGCTCTGCAGTGATTTTAGGATCTTGCGATCTTTTCTAACAATTCGATTTTCCCTCAGACAACTTCGACTTTGGGCTAGAACTGTGTTTTGCTGAGGACTTTTTTCCTTCTCTTTCAAAGGCAGTCATTACTTTTGAGAGAGTACCTCTTGAAACGTCAAGCAAAGAATTTTATTTAGGGATTCCCGAGACTTTCCAAACTGCTGAAGAAGAAAATTTCTGCGCGCAAGATGCTAAATCAAATATAACTGATCAAGAAATCACTTTTAATTTTGGACAGTGCTTTCTTGACTAAAAACCAGAGCAAAAAATTTTCTAAAATTTGTAAATTTCGTCTTTTTTTGCGATTTCCGGAAAAAACTTAATACAAAACACGTCAATAAAATCTCTTACTTGACTCGGAGCTTTAAAATATTCGGCAACAATTTAGTTCCTCTTTAGTAATGTGAAATTTTCCTGACTTATGTAAATAACTATTTCCGGAAATCGTCTTGGAAACAACATTTTCTTGCTTATTTACGCGCACGAAAATTGAATTTTCCGGACTAGTACTGTAAAAGTGTAAAGACTTTATAAGACGCAAAATATAGTTTGTAACTATAGTTACCAACAAAATTGGCAAACTTGATTTTTGTGGAATTTGTAAAAAAATGTTTCTAAAATTTGTAAATTTCGTCTTTTTTTGCGATTTCCGGAAAAATTTAATACAAAACACGTCATTCAAATCTCTTACTTGACTCGGAGCTTTAAAATACTCGGCAACAATCTAGTTCCTCTTCAGTAATGTGAAATTTTCCCGGCTTTTATGTAAATAACTATTTCCGGAAATCGTCTGGGAAACAACATTTTCCTGGTTATTTACGCGCAGGAAAATTGAACTTTCCCAACTAGTACTGTAAAGACTTTACAAGACGGAAAATATAGTTTGTAACTATAGTTACCAACAACATTGGCAAACTTGATTATTGTGGAATTTGTAAAAAAAATTTCTAAATTTGTAAATTTCGTCTTTTTTGCGATTTCCGGAAAAATTTAATACAAAACACGTCAGTAAAATCTCTTACTTGACTCGGAGCTTTAAAATACTCGGCAACAATCTAGTTCCTCTTCAGTAATGTGAAATTTTCCCGGCTTTTATGTAAATAACTATTTCCGGAAATCGTCTGGGAAACAACATTTTCCTGGTTATTTACGCGCAGGAAAATTGAACTTTCCCGACTAGTACTGTAAAGACTTTACAAGACGGAAAATATAGTTTGTAACTATAGTTACCAACAACATTGGCAAACTTGATTATTGTGGAATTTGTAAAAAAAATTTCTAAATTTGTAAATTTCGTCTTTTTTGCGATTTCCGGAAAAATTTAATACAAAACACGTCAGTAAAATCTCTTACTTGACTCGGAGCTTTAAAATACTCGGCAACAATTTAGTTCCTCTTCAGTAATGTGAGATTTTCCTGACTTTTATGTAAATAACTATTTTCGGCCTCCGTCTAGAAAAGCTGATTTTGCATTCGCCTAAATCGTCTAGAAAATGGCATCTTCTTGCCTTGGCAAGAAAATGAAGCAGGAATTTTGAAAGATTTTGGATTGGTACCACTGACTCACCGACGCTGACGCTAATTGCTGAAATGTCAAAACTTTTACAAATTCAGGAATAATAGTTCTGTTTCACTGTTTTTAAACTATATTATATAGGTGAAGGTTTCTATCAGTTTAATAAATCGTTAATGATATCACGAAATTGAGGCGTAGGTAAGCTGTAAAGATGATACGAGCACGTGAAAAACAGTTTCTGGCGGTGAAATGCACAAAACTGTTTCGGTCGACAAATCATTACACCATGGAGTGAGGACCGCCAATAGTACCGAAAAACTTTTGTGCATTACACAGCCAGAAACTGTTTTGCAAGTGCTGGCATTTTGGGGGCGTCGGCTTCGCCTCTGACCACAATGTAAAATAACTATTCCCAAAATTTCGCCAAATAAATTTACTCCATGGAGTTTCTAAGAGAAAGTGTCAGTTTTGGCGCGTATCTAACATTATTTGATGTCACCAATGTATGCCATTTTTGGCTCTTTGTTATCCTAAAATCAAATTTTTAAGTAAACACAATTTCATACGGAGCAGATTTTTCGTGAGTACTGCATGCCCACCCTAGACAAACAAATGCCCAATAAAGCTTGCTGCTGCGCCAGCGGACAGTTCGCGCTAGATGATTCGTTCTCGGATCACTCTCACCAAGGATAATTCGCACCAAAAACAATTTGCACCAAGGACAATTCGGATCATGAACAATTCGCACCAAAGATAATTCGGGCCAAAGAATTTGCACCCCACCAACTCGCACCCGAACAATTCGTATTCGGACAAATCGCACCACGACCACGCACGAGGTTCTAGCGGCTCGTTGTAAATCTTTACTTTAGCTTTTAAAAAGTTCTTGTCCTCACAGATAATTACTTAAGTATTCTTTGTAAATGGTCCTTTTGTGATATTTTTACGAAAGGATGTTACAAACAATATAAGGATCATTGCTGCCGAGCCCCTTGAATTAGATTAACCACTTTTTATTAGTTTTGTATCCTTTCCTCAACTTTAACTTAGCTAAACTAAAGATATATCTGCGAACGACCTATATGGTGCGAATTGTGTGGGTGCGAAGTGTCCCGATGCTGCCAAATCATATAAATTTACAAACAGGCATTGTTAATCCCAACTAAACAATCCATTGAGGTCAAGGTGCAGGTTTCCAAATTGAGATTTTGGAACATTTTTCAAAGATGAATACAGTCGCATATCAAAGTTATTAACACTCTGCAGGCGAAAACACACAAAAGTGATTTCCACACTCGTCATGCAGGTATTTGTCGTACGTATGGACCTCCTGTCATTGCTAGTGGAACGAGTGCGTCGTCAGTATCGTATTTTCTTTTCGACCAAAATTAAACGAAAATAAGAAAAAAAAATGATGGAAGTTTAATCTTAGAAAATAAATTTCCTTTTAAAATTACCTTTAGAAAAATCGAAATCTAAAAAGTTCTAATCAGAGTTAAAATTAATACCGAGAGCCAGGAACTTTAATTTAAAACTTTTTAAAGGTGCTGGGAGAAAATAAGAAAACCTTTTTAATATTCCCTCTCGATTTGCTTGGAAAATCAATAAAAACAAGGATCTCATTACTTTTTTGCCTTGTCGGTGAATTTTTATTCGAGACGCTTTTCGATTAGCGCGTCGTTTTTTGACGACTCCGCGTTTAAAAACGTTAAAGGTAACCTTTGAGGATTGTTACGACGAAATCAGCTGGACAACGACATTGATATGTTAATTGGTCGACGTGACGTCTAATTGACTGCGGCCACATTTCGATTGTGACCGGTTTTTACTTTAGGGCAATTTTAGGGGTTAATTATGATATGCTAATGTATACGCATTTCAGATTCTAAAACTCGGATACAAATTGCACTGAGTGTTGCATTATTCCTTCTGAATAGAGGTCCATTAGTCTTCCAGCAAGATGGAAGAAAGAGAAGAAGTGGCTGTATAAAAAACGGAGTTAAAACGAGGGCGAATAAATGAAAATGGCTAATTTAAATTCCCCTGTCCTTTCTTTAGCGTTATCAGGTGAATTCCTACACAAACTTTCTAAAGAAAGATGCAACGACTTCTCTTTATTGTTGCACCAGGCGAGATGCAGCTAAACGACGTTTCGGCCTAAAATAAAATTGTATATCTTTTAAGGCGATACTTTTAATCATTTTGGATTGGAGAGAGTTTACGCTCAATGCTGTCCTTTTTCTAATTTATTTTCTTAAAGGGAGAAAGGAGCTACATTAACGGGTAGGAAATATGCAAGATTAGATTATGTTCTTTAAATCACAGATTGGAAAAGGGTTGCACCCCTCTTTTAATCTACCTTAGTTTTTTTTTAGCTCGCGTGCACAAAAATGCAACGTCTTCTCGTCGCTCCACAAATGTAGGTACGCCAAAATCGATTCGCGATACTAAAAAGAAAACGAAACTGAAAATATGGTTCATATTCCAATACCACGTTATTTTATTCACCCTTCTTTTAAGTTAATTTTTACCCCTCGATAACTTTTTATACCCCTCCACTTTTTTCCTCTCTCCTGTACACACCACCCCACCATCCATTTTTCTTATTATAGGGTTTGTCAGATTCAGGGAATGAAAAATGAGATATATTTAAGAATACTTGGGGAGATGAAATTTGTGCACTGATTCTCTACGGTCTTAATTACCACTTGCAAAGTATGTAACATCGCACTGTCGAACCCTTAAAACGATTTCAGTCAACACACGATTCTTTCCTCATCCTCTTTAGATGTTTAAATTAATCTGACGAATTCGACATTTTAAAAAGCTAATTTCAAAACAATTACTTAGGTATAACTAATTGATGTTCATATTAGGCTATCAACATAAAGCAAAACAGAAATAAGATAAAAAGGCGTAAAATTCAACATTAGATCATTAAAATCAGCCAATTAGTACAAGAAGTAAGTAAATTGAATCACTAATTACACAGCACATACACTGTGAAATTACAAACTATTTTACAAATTATCTCCAATTGGAACAAATTACAAAAATTTCTTTCATAATTTACCATCTTAAAAACGTAATCAAACTACATCAAAGTTTAAGTAGAATTCATTCACACTAATTGGCTTCGTATTGACTTCAATCAAAACTTTAATTAATATAATTGCAAGGAATCAAAATTTTAATAAGAAAAATAAATTAGAAACTTCGGCAGAAGCTTATGGAATTAATCAATCACATCAAACTAATCCTTTCGCAATTGTCCATCACAATACAGTAACTATTTTGCAGTATAAATTGCATTCAATAAAAAACCAAGACAGATATGCCACGTAATCAAGTAAAAGTACTAATTAGATAATTTCATAACCTTTATCGTAGAAAATAGCTTGTAAGACGATATAATTAAGAAAATTGATACCCTTGGGTAGATATGGATTGAATCTGGAAGATGGCTGTGAATGTCTAGTCTCATTACTAAGGCAGTTGAGGTAAAATAATTGTAAGATTCATTACTTAATTACGATAATTAATTTCACTTGACTGTTTTGGAATCATCGAATGGGGTTGACTCAAAAAATTACGTAATTATTAGTAACTCCAAAAATTTTTTTAAGTTTTAATTAAATCAATGAAATTACGTGTATTTATATTATTACAATGGTAGAAATTATTACCACTGAACCCGTTCAACTAAATTACATGGCAAATTAATTAAAATGATTAAAGGTGTCGCAGTGTTTCATTACACATCTGTAATTATTAGACCGAATTTAAAACAATTATGTAATTATTTGGCGTTCATATTAGGCTACCAACATAAAACAAAGCAATAATGAGCTGAAGAGGGGTAAAATTAACCATTAGTTCATTAAAATCTTCCAATTAGTACAAGAAGTAGTCCAATTGAGTCACTAATTACATCGTGAAATTTTATACAGTAGCTATTTTTCAAATCATCTTTTATTGGAACAATTTTCGAATATTTCTTTTGTAATTTTATAAATTTAATTTACAATTTTAAAAACGTAAACAAAGTTTTATGATTTAAATGTACTTAAATTGCTCTCAACACGTGGAACCTGAAGTAAAAAGTGCCTAACTGACTTATCACTAAAGTTGAAGCATAGCTACGTCAAAGATTAAGAACAATTCATTCCCACTAATTGGCTTTGCATTGAATTCAAACAAAACGTTAATTACTACAACAAGAAAAATAAATTAATAACTTCAGCAGAAGCTTATGGAATTAATCATTCACATCAAAGCAAGAGCTTTGTAGCCCATTCGCATTTTCTATCATAATCGTACTTACAACTTTACAGTAAAAATTGCTTCAATTAGGTATTTTTAATGAAAAGGGACGTCAACGCAGTGAAACGGAATCAATATTAAAATTACTAATTAGACAATTTCACAAACTCTATCGTAGAAAATATCTTCATAAAACAGCCGAATTAAGGCTATATAATTAAGAAAATTGATACAATTACTTCATTATTAGATAATGTAACAGATGCTTAATCTATTAATTGAAATTGGAGTTAGAATTTTATTAATTGCCTCACAATTGTCTTTCAGTTAAATGACTTACTGCAATAACACTGTCATCTAATTACAATTAATTAATTAATTGATTACAAATTATATATTAGAATTATTTCTTTAGTAAAATAGAATAAGAGCAAGTGTGGACAATAATTAATCGAGAATCAAGTTAACGCCGCGTTAATTTAACAGATTGAATATTTAAAAATCATTATTTCAATACTTGTAATTAACCGCTTCCTGACGAAAATTAAAACGAGAAGACCAAGTTTAAAAACCGAAAACGAATCAAATTAGAGTAGGTAAAGGCACCAAGTTTACTAAAGCGTAGAGTAATTTTACGTAACAGACTATGAATTACATACAAAATCGGTATTGTAGTAATTAGTACTAATTAAATTAGTGTACCTAAATTATTTCTGTGCGTTAATTAATGGTATACACATATACAGTTTCGATTACTGTTGCAATCGTAATTTTCATTCCTTATTTAGATTACTTTAATGAACATTTCGTTTTTCAACTAAATTTAATTGAATTAATTAATTCCTGGCCACTAGGAAAATGGGCGATCTAATTGAAAAATTACTGTATGCGGTACTTTATAAATATTGCTGATTATAATCATTGCAAGTCCGTAAGGATTATTAAAGATTAAGTGAGTATTATAATTATTTACGGTACAAATCTAGTTAATTACAATTAATTAAACTGAAATAATAACACACGATTCAATGGGTTTAAGCTTTAGCTGATAAGTATTTATAATTAATTAATATGATGCACAATTGACTACAATAATAAATTTCGCAAATGAGTTGAAATTAAACGAAAAATTAATTGAAAATCAGTAATTTAATCTTCTTTTACAATTGTACACCTTCAATAGACGGCCATGTCTTCGTCGATTAATATAATTCAAATGGAAAAGGTTTTCTAGGAAACAATTCGTTTGGATAAAAGTTTTAAATTGGTCGTAATCTGGCCTATTTTTATAGTTAATTTGTTGCACACTTGCGCCATTTAAAGAAAACTATCAAACGATAGACTAGAAAATAATTAGTGATTATTTTAATTTGAATAAGTGCAAGTGAAAACACTATTCAATGATTGTATGACATTCGAGACGGGGGTTATTTTAAGTAATTACGACTTGTTACGTAGTTTTCACCACTAATCAATTTGTTTAATTACCGTGTCTTACGTAATGAAATTAAAGTGTTACTGGGAGAATGTCGAAACAATCCACGTAATTTTTCGACTAATTAGATCCACAATTAGTAGTACTATAGTCATCTTATAATAAAGAGAACTTTACTTCGATTATTAATGCTACAGGTTTTTAATTAACAAAAGATTTCAAACTATAGGTAAATTAATTCAAAGTTTAAAATTATGTCCGTTTTCAGTTTAAGTGTAATTAGAGTTATTATTTTATAATTAAACCTCGTGTAATTAGTATAGTTTGGTGTAAATAATTGATTTGATATAATGTACAAGGGAAATCTTAGCGAACAAAAATATTGTTGTAAACTTATCTGACGAACGTTTAGAGGGCGCTTTAAACAAACTTTTCCTCTCACCCTCTTTTTTTTCCGATACTTATCAAGACTTTCATGCACACATCAAAGAAATTTTATCAACTTTTCTTCGTTATATTAGAGCTTTCGAGTGGAAATTTAACGAACTGTAATAGGAAAAAAAATTCTTGCTCTCCGCCTTTTTCCCTTTAATAACATTTAGGATAAAGCGAGATAACTGCAACCCTTTTAATTAAATCTCCTTCTCAATTATTCTAATTTTTAAATTCTTTGAAAAGATAAAAAGTAAGCGCTACAGCCCCTTTTCTTTTGTTATCTTTATCTGTTTTTAGTGAAGCGCTATTTTAGAGACGATATAACTTTTGAAATTTCGAAAAAGGGGGTAAGTGAAAAAGGCGTCTCTTAAATTCAAATGAAAAGGAGCGCAACTTTATTTCGCACGTTATCTTTCTCTTTGAGCACAGAAGGAAGCCATCGAGCGAAATTTTCTTAAACGTTTGAGATTTGATCTTCGTTTGTTAGCTGTGACACTTGAATCTTTTACAGATCTACTCACACGAAATGAAGAATAAGATTTATCAGACAACGACCAAACATGATAAAAGGGGCGCCACCCCTTCGGTTAACGAAAAGATATACTCGTAATACAGTTGGAAAATATTTTCCTTTTCCTGTAATAATAAACGAAACAAATACTGCTTAAAAATAAGAAATTAAGCTTGCAAATCCATTTAAAAAATAAAACAATTCTTTGAGTTAAAAGATTTTTAATTTGAATTGCATCACTGACTGACGACTGTGTAACCCTTCTGCAAGTAGAAGAGTTCAATTTGCTCTTTCCAAGTGGAAGCCTGTCTTTATGAATCGGAAGATTCATTCTGATTAACAGCAGATCTGGAAGATATAAGTAGGGTCAACTGCAGAAGAAGGATCCTGCTAGATGAATTCGCACCATTATTCTCATGTATAGTGAAGGCTTCCATTTCAGGTACAATTGTTTGTGAGCAATTCCTTGAGCAAGTCCACTAGGTCATTGTCCCAAAACTCTCCCCGCTGTTCCGAGGTGCAATCAAGTCACCAGAAATGCGTTTTGAAGCTTCATCTGGATTTACTGGACACAAGCCTGTTGCCCTAAAACGACTTTTAACATTTTTTGCACAGGATAGGTTTAATTCCATTATTCATTTAGGATGCTACCAGCTTTCCTGTCTCCAATGTTCTTTTAATTGGTGCAAGAACAGCCACGTCTAGCGGCAGTATCACATGAGTGGAATTTAGAGGAAATGGTGTCGTGTAAATCTTTTTTTCTCTGCACGTCTGTATCACATTTGGTGGAAAATGGCCTACAATCACGACTTCTTCACTATCTTCTCGGGTGGCCTGATTGTGAGGCAACAAGATTCGGAAAAACCATGGTTCAAAAAGAACCATCCATTTGGGTTATTTGCATATTTTGTCCCAGGTTGACCACCCTGTCTCCAGTTGCCAGTTTGATAGCCTGGGAGGAAGAAAATCACCACAACGCGGGCACGGAGGAATATTCGTTTCGTTACAATTATACAGCCTTTAAGACCATTATTATTTAAAAAAATCAAAATGTCAGCGCGATCGACAGAGACACTGGAACGCTTATGTTTGAAGCCGTCTCGATCTTGAAATTGTTCCTTTTTATTAATGAAGATCTTGGGCAATAGCATTTGAAGACGCGTACTTGCTTTCCTTGTTTACCACATCTCGAATATTGCGCTCGGTCAGTTGAAAACTCCATTCTTCCACTATTCCAAGCGTATCCTTAGTCAGCCCCCTCCCCCCGCTATCTTTTCCTTCTTGGGCATTTTTTTATGGTTATCGATTATTCGGAAAGTGGTGTTTTGCAAGATTTGCGTTCTACACACCACACACGTAACTTGTTTCTTTCTTTTTGATGGACTTTCCTTTTTGATGGACTTTTAAACGGCTTTGACATCGATTGCCTTCAGCAGTCTCTGTAAATGCTCTGCATGGCTAAAAATACCTTAGTCAGGGCGTAACAAGTGAGTGTGTCAAAAAAATCGGATGGTAGAGAGGACCAAAACAATTATTTTTTCAAATAAACCAAGGATCGGAAACGTTTCAGTTGGATCTTAACAACCGTAACAGATATAAAGGTGGATGTTTGGATAGGTTTCTGAGTATGCCCTTTTGAATTTTGTAAAAAAATTTTAACATTCCTACTCCAAGAGGCGGGGGTGCTATCTCTTGAAAATTTGAAAAAAGTTCGAAGTGCACTTAAGTTTTTTACAAGAGATCCGCTTACTTGGAAGATCTGCCCTTAAATTTATAACAAAACCTGTGGTTCGAGCACCATCAAGCTTCCTTTCACTTCAATGGTCCCGTAACAGACCGAAACCTTCCATAATAGATGGATCGGAATTGGCGGTCCGCTACCATGGCCGCCGAAGTGTCCTGCCCTTATTCCATTAGACTTCTTTTTGTGGTGGCAGCCTCAGGGTCAAGTTTATACTGGGAATGGAGTTATCATCGCACAATTGTGGCGGCTTTCTAAGAGACGGACAAATCCTGAAATGATTTTGAATGCAACGAGTTCCGTCCCAAGGTGCTGTTGTAGGTTATGGGCGAAAGCATGTGGAGGAATTCTTGAAAATTGTTCCCAAATTTTTAAGGAATTTAAATTGGGCGACTATTAGGAAATTTTATGAGATACTTAATCCAGTTATCGATGACCAGGACTAAGAATGGAGACGATTTGAAAATACTTCATTTCATCAGGTTAGCAATAGAAGAAGAAGAAGCTAAAATAAGTTTTCTTTGTAGAGTTATATTTAAATAAGCGGAATTCACAATAATTCACCATAAACATATACGTATATATACAGTGTGTTTGATAAATATACCGACAAATTTTTAGGGGTGGCAGGAGACATCAAAACAAAAATGTTTTGCTTTATAAACGTATTTTGGTTTCTTTTCGTGGTACAGGTTGTGAATGGTTTTTTATTAATATCTTAAAAACGCTTTTGATCAAAAAATAGATATTTTTGATGCACAACTTTTACACCCCTCGCAACTCGAGGGCATTTTTCCTGAAAAATTATTGAAAATAGATCATTGTAAGGTATTCAATCAAAAAAGGAATATTTTTGAAGCAGGACAACTATTACACGTTTACGTTTTAAGATTTCGGCTTACCCTTCGTACTCTTTTGTACGGCACGAATATTTGATGCATGTAATTATGTAAAATTGTAACTTTTTAACTAAAGTAATGATTTTGTTTCAGGTTCATGCAGTGATTGGTAGGGTTACCTCAACTTCCGTTGCACGGAAATTGCACCGTCCAAATGTGAAGTTTACTCTTTTGAAGAATATAGACGTTACTAAAAAAAACCTCAAGGCACGAAAAAAATTGATAAATATCAACTTTTGTATTAGTCAGTAAATGCTGTTATAATTATTATGTAATATTCCTTCTGCAATAAATATTTACGTTGCCATGGGACCCAACCTACAAGAAAAAATATTACAACACAAAGTCTATCATTTCCTTTTTTTTAATAAAATACAAAAAATAAACATTTTTGTTTAGTTATTTTAGTGTTAAAATGTAGTGGCTTCTGCAACTGTAGTTACCCCATCTCAAATCAGACCTTTGTACGAGGACCATCTACTAACAATATTTTTCATTTTAAATCCCCAGGTTGAGGTGGTGCGTAAAGTTGGAAGCACTAACGTTCATGGTAGAGGTTTTGATTGGTGCTTCGTTGTGCCTTTTGCTGTTACAAAAAGTTTGTCATCGAAGTTTACGAGAAGACAGTAGACTCAAATTTTTGAAATAAATTATTAAAAAAAAAATATTTTTTTGAAAAGTAACCACCATTGAAAAATCCTCGTCACCCCCCAAGCAGCGACCCATTGTTAACATTTTTCCAGCACACCACTGAGTAAATCACATAATAAGATATTGCCGCTGAGTTGATTGGCCACGAAAAATTTACCCATGGGACATAAACTTACATATATTTCTGGTTAGTTAGTGCCTTTTTTTTAGAAGCTTATACGTACCTACAAACTCCTTGCGTACTTTATTTAGTAAGTTTCTAAAACCTTCGGCATACAACTTAAGGCTGGTGTGAAAATGGAAATCTTAGGTAAAAATGTCAAAACCTTGGGGTAAAATTAGTAAAATCTTGGGGTAAAATGAATAAAATCATGGGGTAAAATGAATAAAATCTTGGGGCCAAAAGAATGATTCTGTGTGTTAAAATAATAATTCTTGGGATCAGAAATCTTGGGATCAAAATAATTAAAAACCCGCAGTCGAAAAAATAATTCTTGGGGTAAAAATGATAAACTGGGCGGAAATGACCAATCCTTAATTAGGTAATAGTGATAAAAAGTAACTTTATTAAAATAAAGAACTTCTAATCTTATCACTTCTCGACGATATAATGATTTTATGGCAAATAATAAACTATCAAAAGATTTCAGGTGAATCGCAAATGTACTTTTAAGTACTTATCTTTATCTCCCGACCTTGATCATAATAATTACGTAAATGGCTCCGTCTTAGTTACAAGATTTTCTCCAAATTATACCTTATTCTTACAAAATTTTCAAACAACTTATTTAGCACAGACGTTGCTTATTAGCAGAAGATTAGGAAGAACTTTGTTAACACATAAGTTACTCATGAAATCTGTTGTATCACCAAAAACGGATGTTCGATAACGTTTAAATTCGTTGAACCAATATCTCACGGTGGTCATAGATGGTGAGAGGTCCCCATATACAGCATCCAAACCTCGCTTTTATTTTTTCACATGTTTCGCGGTCCAAAAATAAGAAGCGAATTATGGACTGATATTGTTCTTTTTCCATTTTCTATACGAACTTACAATGTGTGTGATAAAACTGGCTGGCAAAGGAAAACTAACCTGTGAATTAATCGGAAATTTTGTGTGGTTTTTTTTGACAGACGAGTTACGATGGTAATGTCAACTTCGTTTAGCCGCGCCACCTGTTTCCAAACACGAGTACTTATTGATCGACCCTCGTATATGAAAGTACGAAATTCCAGCAGAACTTTTTGCAGAAAATTTTCAAAGCTCATAAAGAAAAATCAAATTTACTTTATTACTGAATATATTATTTAGTTACTATCTTGCACCTTCGAATAAGGACGGGCGGTGAGCTCTATTCAATCAAGATTGCATAACAATGATCGACACAATCATAGTTTGGTCTAATTAGCCGTTTGGATAGTGGAGCAACGCGTGATTACGCTTACGACAGAGAAAGTGAATCCTTTTTCACAAATAGCATTCTGCGCAATTTTGAAGAGATGGTTACCAAAAATATTTAACTTAGTGCGCAACAATCATTTTGGATATTATCCGATTATTAAAACCAGTTTAGACCGATTACTAGAAATCTAATCTAAGGTACTTGACAATGGTATAAAAATGGAACGGAGGTATCTACCGTCATTTTTAGCAGCGAACATGTTCAAAATTGTGCTGGTTGCAGCTCTAGCCGCTCTTGCTGTCGGTAAGTTGTGCTACACTTATGCTATAATGATAATAATAATAATATTCAAATTTAGACGCAAGATTCCTTCCACAAGCTCCCCAACCAAATGGAAGAATTATCGGTGGCGTTAATGCAAGTATTGAAGATTATCCCTACCATGCTGCTATGCAACTTCACGACACATACCATTGCGGTGGATCGATTATCGCTCCCGTCAGAAACCTAATTTTGACAGCTGCTCACTGCACGGACCCGTACGTTTTCCGTTACTTTTTATTTTTCAAACAATAGCCTCACTTTGTTATAGTTATACTGATCGTGTCACAATTATAAAAGTTCGTTACGGTACCAGTTTAATGCATGAAGGCGGTTCAGTTAGAAACGTAGTTCAGATATTTCAAGATTCACGCTACAATCCAAACACCCAAGAATATGACATCTCACTGTTAAAATTAGACGGGTACGTGGAGTTGTCACCTCAGGTTCGTCCCATTTTTGTGGTATCTCCACATGTGCAAGAGGGAGGTCGTACCGCTTATGTAACCGGATGGGGTCAAATATACCAAGATGGGCCAGTATCGCCACAGTTAAAAGTTGCTGAAGTCTACGAGGTAGATAGAGAAGCATGTAGAGAGGTATATGGAGTTCATGTTAACGAAAGAATGATCTGCTTTATTAGTGAAGGTAACGGCCCATGTATGGTAAGTGATTGTGTTTGTCAATACATGCGCTAAAGATTCTTACTTGTAGTATGATTCTGGCGGCCCACTCGTATCTCTCGATAGACAGATTGGGGTAGTTTCATGGGGACCATACAAATGCGGGTCTGGCACCCGCCCTGAAGTATATGCAAATATTCATAGCCCGGACATTATAGACCACATTGCAGCTATTATAACAGAGCATGGTGCAAACTGAAGAATAAGAATGGACATTATCTTTACGTAATTAAACCGCCCATTATGATGGTCGTAATCAATTTTTGTTTGCTATATTCAATTTTTTGTATAACATGAAATTTGCAATAAACAACAATTATTCGGAAAGGTGACTACCTACAATGTTCATGTAGACATGTAGAGTGTAGACATTCCCATCCCACAAAATGCTGGTAAAAAATGTAAAGTGGTAGATGCCTAATTCCTTTTGATTCTCTGTTATGTATTATAACATAGCCCAGTCAAAATTCATTTCAAAAAGGAAATAATTCCAGATAGGTGGAGGGGTGTATTTTTGGGTTATAATGAAGGTATACAAAAAGGCCACCCCCGTTTCGTGTTCGCTAAGAAGTGCCAAAAAGGTGCAAAAAATAGGTTTTCCTTCAATAACTCAAAAATATCACTTTTAGGGTGAAGCTGAAGATGGAAAAGTTGTAGAGAATATAATTTTAAGTAAAAAAGGTCCTTACAAAAATTTTTTACGCGCACTTGTTCTCGAGCTAGATTTTTTTTAAGCAAGGGCCATTTTTTGAGAGATGAGAAAGTCTCGAGCGCGTCGTGCATTTTTTGTCGATAACTCGAAAACGGTGCGTAGCTAATTAAATAATTTCGAAGGTCACTGATCTCGTTAACCAAATTATCATCTTAGTAATTTATTTCAAAGGTTTCAAGTACGTTAAGACGGTGACGTTTTGGGCAAAAATGGAGGATGTTGTAATTTAAATGAGGATCGAAAAGGTGGCCAGCAGCAAAGGATGATTTATGAACTAGATTATTATTTTTTATGTCAAGATAATGTTCTTTGAGGCGAGTTGAAAATGCTCTACCTGTCTGACCAATATAAAAGCTATGACAAGAATTACATAAAAGTTTATAAATACCTGACTTGTCCAATTTGTTACCTAATAATGTCTTTATTTTTGATCAAGGATTTGTTCAAAGTATTATTGTTTGAAAAGGAAATATGGATGTTGTATTTTTTATAAGATATTCTTGATTCTATAAGAAAGCTTGGGAATGAAAGCAAGAGAACGGTAATGAGGAATGACTTTGAGAGTGGTGGAAAGGGAGTAATTGAAGGAAAGCTTCTCTTTTCTGGAAAAATCCATTGTTTGGTCTCTGGCGTATTAATAATGGATCCAGGTTTCATCAATGGTGACGACTCGGCGGAAAAACTCCTTAGAATTTCTCTTCAAGAGGTCTAAAGCTAAACGATGCCTCAACATTGACAGTCGGGCTCGTTTGTTGTTGTCAGTGAGTCACCCATCGGGCCGATACCTTTCTCATACTTAACTTATCATGCAAGATATTTATAACCGTTCCGTACGATACGCCTAGGGCCTCTGCTAATTCGCGCACTTTAGTATGCGATCAGCCAGAATCATTTCGCGAATTTTTTCAACGATTTCCTCGGAACGACCCTGCCGCTCCTCATCAAAAACGGATGTTCGACCACGTTTACATTCGTTGAACCAATATCTCACGGTAGTCATAGATGGTGAAAGGTCCCCATATACAGCATCCAACCTCGTTTTTATTTTTTCACATGTTTCGCGGTCCAAAACTAAGAAGCGAATTATGGACTGATATTGTTCTTTTTCCATTTTCTATACGAACTTACAATGTGTGTGATAAAACTGGCTGGCAAAGGAAAACTAACCTGTGAATTAATCGGAAATTTTGTGTGGTTTTTTTTGACAGACGAGTTACGATGGTAATGTCAACTTCGTTTAGCCGCGCCACCTGTTTCCAAACACGAGTACTTATTGATCGACCCTCGTATATGAAAGTACGAAATTCCAGCAGAACTTTTTGCAGAAAATTTTCAAAGCTCATAAAGAAAAATCAAATTTACTTTATTACTGAATATATTATTTAGTTACTATCTTGCACCTTCGAATAAGGACGGGCGGTGAGCTCTATTCAATCAAGATTGCATAACAATGATCGACACAATCATAGTTTGGTCTAATTAGCCGTTTGGATAGTGGAGCAACGCGTGATTACGCTTACGACAGAGAAAGTGAATCCTTTTTCACAAATAGCATTCTGCGCAATTTTGAAGAGATGGTTACCAAAAATATTTAACTTAGTGCGCAACAATCATTTTGGATATTATCCGATTATTAAGACCACTTTAGACCGATTACCACAAATCTAATCGAAGGTGCTTGACAATGGTATAAAAATGGAACGTGATGTATAGCGTCACTTTTAGTAGCGAACATGTTCAAAATTGTGCTGGTTGCAGCTCTAGCCGCTCTTGCTGTCGGTAAGTTGACCTACACTTACGCTATAATGATAATAATAATAATATTCAAATTTAGACGCAAGATTCCTTCCACAAGCTCCCCAACCAAATGGAAGAATTGTCGGTGGCGTTAATGCAAGCATTGAAGATTATCCCTACCATGTTGCTATGCAACTTCACGACGTATACCATTGCGGTGGATCGATTATCGCTCCCGTCAGAAACCTAATTTTGACAGCTGCTCACTGCACGGACCCGTACGTATTCCGTTACTTTTTATTTTTCAAATAATAGCCTCACTTTGTTATAGTTATACTGATCATGTCACAATTATAAAAGTTCGTTACGGTACCAGTTTAATGCATGAAGGCGGTTCAGTTAGAAACGTAGTTCAGATATTTCAAGATTCACGCTACAACCCAAACACCCAAGAATATGACATCTCACTGTTAAAATTAGACGGGTGCGTGGAGTTGTCACCTCAGGTTCGTCCCATTTTTGTGGTATCTCCACATGTGCAAGAGGGAGGTCGTACCGCTTATATAACCGGATGGGGTCAAATATACCAAGATGGGCCAGTATCGCCACAGTTAAAAGTTGCTGAAGTCAACGAGGTAGATAGAGAAGCATGTAGAGAGGTATATGGAGTTCAAGTTAACGAAAGAATGATCTGTTTTAGTAGCGAGGGTAACGGCCCATGTATGGTAAGTGATTGTGTTTGTCAATACATACGCTAAAGATTCTTACTTGTAGTATGATTCTGGTAGCCCACTCGTATCTGTCGATAGACACCAGATTGGGGTAGCTTCATGGGGACCATACGGATGCGGGTCTGCCACCCGCCCTTCAGTATATTCAAATATTCATAGCCCAGACATTATAGACCACATTGTAGCTGTTATAACAGAGCATGGTGAAGATTGAAGAACAAGAATGAACATTATCTTAACATAGTTAAACCTCCCATTATGATGGTCATAATCAATTTTTGTTTGCTATATTCAATTTTTTGTATAACATGAAATTTGCAATAAACAGCAATTATTCGGAAAGGTGACTACCTACAATGTTCATGTAGACATGCAGATATGTAGAGTGTAGACATTCCCATCCCACAAAATGCTGGTAAAAAATGTAAAGTAGTAGATGCCTAATGCCTTTTGATTCTCTGTTATGTATTATAACATAGCCCAGTCAAAATTCAATTCAAAGAGGAAATAATTGCAGATATGTGAAGGGGTGTATTTTTGGGTTATAATGAAGGTACAAAAAGGCCACCCCCGTATCGTGTTCGCTAAGAAGTGCTAAAAAGGTGTAAAAAATAGGTTTTCCTTCAATAACTCAAAAAATATCACTTTAAGGGAGAAAAATTCAAGTCGAAAAAGTTGTAGAGAATATAATTTTGCGCAAAAAAGGTTCATACAAAAATTTTGTACGAGCACTTGTATTCGAGCTAGATTTTTTTTAAGCAAGGGCCGTTTTTTGAGAAATGAGAAAGTCTCGAGCGCGTCGTGCATTTTTTGTCGATAACTCGAAAACGGTGCGTAGCTAATTAAATTATTTCGAAGGTCTGTGATCTCGTTAACCAAATTATAATCTTAGTAATTTATTTCAAAGGTTTCAAATACGTTAAGACGGTGACCTTTTGGTCAAAAATGGAGGATGTTGTAATTTAAATGAGGATCGAAAAGGTGGCGAGCAGCAAAAGGATGATTTATGAACTACATTATTATTTTTTATGGCAAGATAATATTCTTTGAGGCGGGTTGAAAATGCTCTACCTGTCTGACCAATATAAAGCTACGACAAGAATTACATAAAAGTTTATGAATACCTGACTTGTCCAATTGGTTAATAATGTCTTTATTTTTGATCAAGGATTTGTTCAAAGTATTATTGTTTGAAAAGGAAATATGAATGTTGTATTTTTTATAAGATATTCTTGATTCTATAAGAAAACTTGGGAATGAAAGCAAGAGAACGGTAATGAGGAATTACTTTGCGAGTGGTGGAAAGAGAGTAATTGAAGGAAAGCTTCTTTTTTCTCTGACAGAACATCCTGTAGGTATATAGACAAACTATTTCAGATTACGATGCTTTTCTAGCCAATTTGAAACGTTTTTCGTTGTTTTGTTTTATGTCGTCAATAGAATCGTTTTAACGATTGATAAATTATACTACAATGACGTATTACATAAAATAGTTTTTTGCGTAATAACTCAAAATAAAATAGTTTTTGCGTAATAACTGAAAAAAAGAAAAAAACAAATATTAGTGTCAGTTTCAAAAATTCAGCCTCCTTCCCCTATGAGAAATGAAGAAATAAATTTAGTGATTGGTTATAAATTTTGTATTCAAAATTAAAAATTCTGTGTGTTTTCATTAATTTGATGAGGAAAGCACAGTTAGCAAAAGCCCATTTACGAATAAAATTCAGTTTGAATGTTATTGAGAGATTCGTACTTTCGATGATTGTAATATAAGTTTAAAAATCGCAATAAATAAAGTCTGATACATGCTTGAATGCAAAATAAAAAGCTCTTCTAACATTATGTATAAATAAATCAGGACCGTATTTAAAAATGTGATTTCAGCAACACGGTGTTCCAGCCTACTCATCAAGAGTTGTTAGGGCAACCTTAAATAAAAGATTTTCCTATAAATGTATGATGGGGTCCCCGGACTTGAATCCATTTGACTTCGTCATTTTACTAAACTCCAAACTGCTCAACTTTTCTCCCATTTAACCGAAACTCTATCTCTTACCGTTTTCAAAATTCCCATAGTGGCCCTCCTTATCTTGGACACAGTGTATAACATTTCAAAAAATAAAAAATGCTTGGTACAGATTATGAGAAAATGGATGTTGAATTTTTGACCAATTTAGTGCACCAATATAAAAATTACCTTTAATGAGGTCACTTCCGGTATAAGCTAAAATGGCGGCACTCATTTTTTTATAAGATAAAGTTGCAGTTTTTTATGTATTTTAAGAGTATTTTTTTCTGAATTCAGCAATATATGTATATTGTGCTATACTTATTTTTTGAAAAAAGTGTTAAGAAAAATAATTTTTAAAAAATGACTGCAACGCTCTATACTCAGAAACTATTAAAGTTATCGAAATGCGGTTTTCGCCAATGGATTGCATTCGGGCCAAGAGCGAACATGCTGATATTACCTTTGATGATGTCACTTCCGATATAAGCTAAAATGACGGCACTCATTTTTTTATAAGATAAAGTTGTAGTTTTTTATGTAGTTTAAGAGTATTTTTTCTGAATTCAGCATTGTGCTATACTTATTTTTTGAAAAAAGTGTTAATACGAGGGAAGTCTCGTGGCAATACATGCCAGCATTTTTTTTATTTGTTTGACAACCGCAGTTCTATTCAGTATTCAATAAGCGTCATTTTCTTGCTTTTTGTATTTGATATAATGGAGCCTTTTGAAAACTACGAGATGGTTGATATGGGGGGATGAGAAAAGGCGAAATTTTAGGTCAGCTGTAATTTTACGAATTTTACGAACGATACCCTAACAGAAGAGTTTCTGATCGTTACTATTTTGAAACAATTCGTCGAAGATTGGTTGAAACTGGATCGTTAAGTGGAATTCGGCAAGTGAGACAAGTGAGAAACCTTCATTTTGAGGAAGATGTTCTCGTTCATTTTGAGGCAGATCCAACAATAAGTACACGTCGTGGAGTAAACCCTGTGAGTGTGTGGAGGGTCCTTCATGAAGAAGGTATGTATCCTTACCATTTTCAGAAGGTGCAGCATCTGAAAGATACTAATTTCCAACTCCGAATAGAATTCTGCAGGTGGATCATAAATCGCAGGAATGTAAGAGGAAGCTTTTTGGATTACATCCCCTACTCGGATGAGGCAACGTTTGGGCGTGATTGGATTTTTAACTCAAGAAATGGGGCCCTGAAAATTCCCACGGTGTTTTCAATCGAGAACATCAGGAGTGATTTTTAATCAATGTGCGGGCAGTCATCTCGTTGATCCTTATTTGCTGCCTAAGCGACTCATTGGCACCGACTACGCAAACTTTTTAAACACAACTCTGGTGGATCTTTTAGAAGATGTACCCTTACTAATTAGGTAAAGGACGTGATTTCAGCACGGCGGTGCTTCAGCCCATTCATCAAAAGTTGTTAGAAGGGCAATCTTAAATAGAAGATTTCCCAATAAATGGATAGGACGACGTCACCGAACTTGAATCCATTTGACTTCCACTTCTCGGGAAAAATGAAGTCCTTGGTATAGGAGACCGAAGCGGAAACGGAAGAAGATCTTGTAGCAAGAGCCCGTGATTGTTGCTGACGAAATTTTTTCCAAACTTGTGGAGTAGATTTTGTGCTATTGAATTTCCAAAATTTAAAATGACCGTCATTTTGCTGTTGTAAATTTTTTGTAAAAAAGTTTTGAACAAACGTTGTAGATATTAAACTGTTGATTCCAAAGAACTTTGATTTTTTGAAATCCGACTACAAATACCTAATGGAAATATAGAGGTTTGTTAACAAACAAACAAAAAACAAAATTCGAAAACGAAAGCCAAAATGAAAAAAAAGTGTTAGTTTTGGAGAGTTCTACAACCTCTATTACGTTGCCCACCCTGTATAAATAAAGAGCAGCTACCTCAAAATTTTGAAATTGAGGCATCATAGGATAAGGTGCAGCCTAATGTAATTAGGCGTATTTTGAGCACCAATTTCGGGTTGTGCAATCCTCACAAAGGATTACGAGCTTTAAAACTACGCGGTTTAAGGGGGGGGGGTTAATTTTCGTACATTAAAACTGTAACTGATATAAACAAAGATAAGTTTTTTAAACATAATAACTTAGAAACAATTTTCCTATAGTTTTAATATAACGTAGTCATAAATTGTGTTAAAATGTTTGTCAAGGGTGGTTTAGAAGTTATATTGAAACAAAAACTAGTGCGCCGAAAACTTTTAAAGTCGACTATAAACCAACTTTTTCGAAAACAAGAGTCGATGACCACGCCATGTCGATTTCAAACTTGACCTAACCTAACTTTTCATCGCCAAAATCGTCCATTATAGATGGCCTAATCATGTCCACTTTTCCTTAATCAAAGTTTTTAATGAAGCCTTGTATATTTCTTCGGGGCAGAAATTCTCTTAAAAACTTTTAATAGAAGCGCGCCTCGTTTCGTACGCTTTTTCAATGAGATGAATTTTAATTTTGTGTATAATTGGGACTTGTTATTTCTTTGAAGAGACAGAGAAAAGATGAAACGTGAAAACAAAGACAGATAATGTTAATCAATATAGTCAATGCCGGGCATTTAAATACTTCTTTATGAAAATTATATTTTCCTTTAAAAGGAAATGCAAATTAGTTAGATTTTTCCATATTTTACTTTGGTCTTGCGCATTTTTTCTTCGAATCCGCCTTTCATAAACTTTTAATTAAGAAAATATGGCGAGGAGCGAGAACAAAAAATCCCTTTCGTAATTAAAGTTGAACTTTTAAAGAATTCAATTATGAGGTAATCGACAGTTTTAAGAAAAAGGCCTCGGTAAGCGAACGACTTCTAAATATAATTATTGTATTTAAATACGGGCGCACATACGTACCGTAGGTAGAATGAACAAATGTACGTAATAGTAATAATTAACTAAGAACGAAAGAGATACGAAAAGATAAAAACACTCTCCTTAAACATTAAGCTTTTATGAGAATAGAAGAAAACAAAAGAAAGTGACACTTGGACAAAAGGTAGTTAAGGCTCTGTTTTGTTTGGGTTGAAACAAAAGACGGACGCTAGCAAAGAAATAAATGAATGCCTGGATAAGGAGGACGTTAAAAAGATATTACAAAAACACTATTTACATTCCCTCTTTTGTCTTCCGAAATAAAGTTTTGGGGGCGGAATATATTATTGATACTCGTTGAACCGTCTTGGATTTGTCCAATTTTTTTTTGGGCGCTTATTTATGTTACCAATTTGTCAAGTGAACATTATTGCCGCGTTACTTCTAAAATAATTTATAGTAAGATTTCTGATTTCTAAATGAATATTGTGAATCGAAGTTAAACATCGCTTCGGGGGTGAATCTTTTCATTTACGGGGAGGATATCGTCTTCTGACCATCTCCGGACACCTGTAACAAAATATAACAATTTTAATATTAATTAAGCGCCTGGAATGTAATAACTGCGAAAGTAAATCACGAGTGTTTAGTACAAATATTTAGATACGTGAGTCTAATTAGGCGCAAATTATGCGCTATTGGAATGAAATTTTGCACACCAATCAGAGATACGTTAGCACACCACTAACTTCACGGAGCCGTGTACTTGTTTATAAAATTATGCGCCGTTATGCGTCACTGGAATGCAATTTTGCGCCCTAATAACAAATAGGTTATCGCAAAATTACAATTGACTCGGATAACTTCACGTGGCCGTGGCGTTTATCATAAATCAATTTTGTATGTGCAAAAATTAAGCGCTGGTTAGGCGATTTTTGCGCAGTAAAAATGAACATCCTGCGATATGTTTGAAAAGTTTTATCTCGCAGCAACGACGATATTACCGGGAAAATATAACCGTGCCGATTTCCTCGGCGAGGTAGCAATAATCCAAGTATTTTCCTACCCTGGATTATAATTTCTAGGTACTGTCGATTCTCTTCTTGGACATGTGCGAGAATGTAGTCCAGAAGAATTTGGTTGCCTTGAATCGTGTTTTGGGCCATCGCAATTCCTTTCGAGATGATAAGGAAAAGTTTTTTTTCTCGAAAAATTTTCCCAATATTCCTTGCTATGTTAGCGCAAAAACTCAACAATTTTTTTCCCCCGAAAAAGTTAAAGAATGTGTTAGTTTATTTTGTAATAGATCGTTTAATGTGCAAAAAGTTTACGAAATCGACCTCTAGTGTCTCATTTTTATGATAATAAATGAAAAGGAACCTTCACTTCTTTTGGACATTATGACCCAAACAAATTTGTACAGCCCTAAATTTTTACAAATAGGAAAAATTGAATTTTCAAACGTGACAGGTGGTGGTGGAAAACGCGTTACTATTTCCATTTCCCAATAGCCTATCGGGGGCTTAAAGGATTTCTATTTTTTTTATGTCTATTAATTTAATTGATAATCCCATGTCGACTTGAGGACATTGTAGTGTTGTTTTTTTCATCTTCTTAAGTTTCTAATAACAATATACATCGAAATTTATCTAAAACTGCCTTGGAAAATAGTATTTTCTTAAGTAAAATTAGTGAAGAAAATTACATTTTCCTTGTTAGAGAAAAAATAAAAATAAACAGTATTGCCAACGCAATTTACCTAATTAGAAAAACAAAGGAATTTAGTAAATTTTCAACATTTACATACCGGTTTAATACTTAATGCACAGGAATATGATATTTTTAAGTTAAAGTTTCTTTACAATTATTTCTCTTATTTCAATAATAATATTAAACAGTTCCTTTTATCTTGTTGATAATTTTAATGACATTCTGATATTTAAAATTATCTTAATTTTAGGTAGTGAAATTAAAATGATCAACAATTAAAAAAGTTATTTAATTTTAATAAAGAGAAATTATTTTTATCAACAAGATAATTAAAATTAATTTTTTTATCTTGTAGATAATTTGAATTTTTGCTAGCTTAAACTTATCTTGTGGATAATATTTAACCGAGATGTTTAAATTTATCTTGTAGATATGTAATTACAAAAAATTCGTGTTAATTATGTATCTTGACAAAAATAAGTCCCATTTGATAACATTAAATAATTTCTTTTATCTTGATGAAAATTTTCGATCATACTTTTTATCTTGTCGATACTTTTAAATGGACGAATTAAAAAAGTCTACTGTAATTATCTTGTGGACAAAAATAATTTCATTTTGATAACATGAAATAATTTCTTTTATTCTGATGATAATTTTCAGTCATACTTTTCATCTGGTTGATAATTTTAATTCTATTCCCATATTTAAAATTATCTTAAAAATTTTAAACTTCACCGAAGTTTGTTGCCTCTCTTTATTACCTACAACTCCGTTATTTTAATTTCACTTAAGTTCGAGAAGCTGGCTATTTATTTTTATCTGTGATAATTTTAAATCGCGTAAAAATTAAAATTATCTTGTTGATTATTTTAATTACAGTATTTAAAATGGTCAACAAGACAAACAAAATAATTTAAACATTATCAAAAAGATAAAAAAAATTATTTAATTTTATTAAAGAGGAATTATTTTCGTCAACAGGATGAAAGGGTATAATTTTAATGAGTTGGCAGGAGTAATTTGTTCTTAATTGTTAATTGTATCAACGTAATTTGGGATTAGACAAAGAACGAGCTGAAGTTAACTTATTTTTTTTTCAATATTTCGCAAAAATCGTTTTTGATTCTTCAGGAAAATAAATTGTTAATTAATTAATGGTTTGCAAATTGAGGTCACATCAGTGAGACTAATTAACCATTTTGTTGACTTTGTTACCGAAGTTATGATTCTTTTTATCTTGACGATAATTTTAAGTTATTCTTTTTATCTTGCTGTTCATTTTAACTCCATTCCGTCATTTAAAATTATCTTAAAAAACGGCAGCTTGGAAAAAATTAAATGAAGCGGAGCTGCGGAGGCTTGTTGTCCCTCTTTACCAACAATTCGGTTATTTTCATCTCACTTGCGTTCGAAAAGATGGCCATTTGTTACTATCTAGAATAATTTTAAATGGCGCAATTATCTTGTTGATAAAGATCAAAAGAACGATTTAAAATTATCATCAAGATAAAAGGAATTTTCGTATTTTATCAAAAAGGAATTATTTTTGTCAACATGATGATTAAAATTAATTTTTGTTGTAGATAATTTTAATTTGCTAGTTTAAAATTATCTTGATAATAATAATTAACTCATACTTAAAATTTATCTTGCACGTAATTTTAAATGGACAAATAGAAATTATCTAAAAGATAAAAAAATTAATTATAATTATCTTTTTGATAATTTTAATTCCATTTCGATATTTAAAATTATCATAAAAAATTTTAAATGGTGCACGGTAGATAATAATATAGATAATATTGAATGGCGCCGAGACTTGTTGTTAAGTTCGCTTGATGATACAACATTTTAGTTGTCGAAACTAGTAGCCGGTTGTTTATCTAATTATATTAACGTCATTAAAGTTTATGGGAAAGGTTGTGTGTTATTGACCGATTGATTCTTCGTGAAGATAGCCATTTATAATTACCTAAGCTAATGATAATTTTAATTCCATTATTAAAAATTATCATCAAGATGAAAAGAAATATTTAATTTTATCAAAGAGGAAATATTCTCCCTATGAAGGGGGTTAAAAGGACACCATTAGTTTGGGATTCGAACCCGAGACCGACAGGTATACGAGTACATCCACTATACCACGAACGACAACAAAGGGGACTTATTTTTGTCAACACGATAATTAAAATTAATTTTATGTTGTTGATAATTTTAAATGGACGAATTAAAAATCTCTACAATACAAAAAAATTATTTTTAATTGCCTCTTTTTATCTAGACGGTCATTTTAAATCATTATTCTTATCTTGTTGACAATGTTAAATAATGGAATTAAAAGTATCAACAAGATAATTTTAAATTTTAATTTTTATGTCATATATATCATTATTATTATTTATATCATTAAGTTAAGGGGACTTATTTTTGTCAACATGATAATTAAAATTAATTTAATCTTGTAGATAATTTTAAATGGACGAATTAAAAATATCTACAAGATAAAAAAATTATTTCTAATTGCCTCTTTTTATCTAGACGGTCATTTTAAATCATTCTTCTTATCTTGTTGATAATTTTAAATAATGGAATTAAAATTATCAACAAGATAAATTTAAATTTTAATTCTTACGCCATTTAGAATGATTTACTTGCATCATTGAGATAAGAGAAGTGGTAAAGAAACTTTAACTTAAAAATTTTAAATTCCTGTGATTTAAATGTTAAAACTGGGTGCCATATTTTTTTAAATTATTTTGAAAAAATGTTTTTTTGCGCGCAGATTCTTTTGGTTTTTACGCCGTTTCAAAAAAAGGTTTGCAAATTATGTAATTAAAGAATGAAGCTATTGTTACGTTTCTATTTCAAAAAACCGTCGACGGTTTTTCAAAATAAACACCTATAATAATACCTTTAGGTTCGCTTTACTCGCAAAGGAAGGTGGATGGAAGCAAAAAAAATCTAGGTAACGAGTTCTAAACGTAATGAATTTTCGTACAAGGGAGTATTTTTAATGAGTAATACCTCCCTGTGCACAGAGGTATAAAGATACATAGGTAATTCTTTCTTCAGCCGAGTTAAATTACTTGATTCTGACCTCAAACTCTAGAGAATTTAAAGCTTTTCTACGCACACGGACATAGTGAAGCTTTATTTATTTGAAATTTGTATCGTGTGCACCATTTATAGCACAAGCTGTTCGAAACTATGTGCGTGATATTGAAATTATCTAAACGTATTAATGACGTGCACAAAGGTCTCATACAGTTACTAAAGTTTAAATTAGAATGCGTAATTAATTGAGATTTTCTGTCGTAGAAGCGAAGGCCTGCAAAATATTGAAGCTTTTTCCTAATTCTTTGCCAAGCAACCCCAATAAAAACCCCCTCATCGTTCTTTAAACGTCTGCTTTTCTTTTGTTTTCATTCTCCAATAAGAAAAGAGAGTTTAGAGCGAAGAAGAATGAAATTAAAATGAAAAATTAAGAATTTTAATGGTATCGCAACGCTTTATTAAATTTTCAAATTTTTTTTTCATCATCCTTTCTCCCCACTTAATTCAATTACTCTTTCTTAATAACGACGGGACGAAGCAAAAAAAAAACCGGTATAATTAGAAAAGTTTTTCGCTTTTTCTACGGATCTGAACTGGACGTAGAGAGAGAGACAATTAGATTTGATAAATGATTTTCTTGTTCCGTGTTGCGGAAGCTAAACGTAAAAGCCCTGGGGGGAGGGTCGAATTCGTTCTTAAAGAAATAAAAAGGGGTTGTATAATTTTTGTCTCGCTTTATCTTCGTTTGCCAGACCATCTTTGGCAATTAATGACTTTCTCCCTTCTTTTATTACTCTTTCAGTTCGTAAAATTACCGATACGTACCGAATTTGTGTGCGCTTAGGAATCATGTTAATATTCTCTTAAAAATTTCGAAATTACGCGTGGGAAAGGCGCCCTCTACGGTTGGGTGGCGTAAGTATGACGCGTGCAGTAAATAGGGACGGTTTGTTACTGGACTAAACAGGAACCGGTAACGTCTAACTTACGGGCGTTCATCATAGAGATCTCGAAATCGCTCGGAGCTTGAAAAAGTCTCCATATCGGCGAAACTTTCTGTAAGAGTCTAAGATATTGTGAGAAGGCAGAAAAAAAGTGAGGTCGTACGTCTCATGCAGGTTGGTGGTAGAAAACGGTTAAGGTTCAGGCGTGGCAAATGAGCGCGGAGTGCTCAATAAAAAATCGGGTCGATTTCAAAAAAAATATTGAAATGTGCTCGTTATTAAGGGCTGTAAGATAAGTTTAAGGGTAGTAAGAGAAAATCTATTCATGTTAAATAAGGCCCGCCTTGCGCGTATCCAAGGTAACACCGTCAACCAATGAGATATAAGTATTGCACTGTCTTACGTCTAACGAATACTTTTTGATATAACTTTAGAGGGGCTGTAGCTCGTATTTAAGGGCGAATTTTGCCTGAGATAGGGTATATTTTTCCGAGGAGCGCCTTCTCATTTTGCTAAGAGGGGGTAGGGGTGAAGGAAGAGGTAAGGAGTGGTTTTAGAATGTAAGGGAAGCGAGCTAAAGGGTGATTTTAATGGTGGTATGAGGTGGGTTAAGGGAAAATGGTCTGTTTTAAGGGTAGGCTTTTATCTTTTAGGGTTATTTCTGCCTGAGATTGAATTTCTAATGTGTGTTCTGTTTTTGATTAAATTTGTACTAGTTGTAGTTTTACGAAAAGTTACTTTTGGTTTATCTCTAGATTCGTAACGAAAATTAAGCCCGAAATTTTATGAAAGGGTTGCGGGGGAAAAAAAAACGTCGACAGTTTGTAGAACGGGTCAGTGAGTGTAGTTAAGAACCTCGTTTCATTAAGGGAGAGCAAAAACGTAATCAAGTCATTTGGTACCGCAAAATGCCTAAAGACTTTGACATGGGACTTTCACAATGAATTAACTTTCACTCGTTATGCACGATCTACCTGTTGTGAGTAATTGACTGACTTCACTCACAAATATGGACGCACCAATTACACACTTAATCTGGAAATTAAATTGCTCCACATACACTTTTTATTATGTTGGTTAATAGTGAAACATTTCATCAAAAAGCTCGACAAACTATTTCGAACACAATAACGAGTTTAGAAACATTAAATGTGTATAAATTCAATTAAAAACATTAAGTTTAAGTCATAATTTAGTTATGCAGATTTTCAAATTAGCTATGAGCATCTGGCATAACTTAAATTGCACCGTCTTATTCGTAAAATGCAAGTAAGACAAATCAAAGCAATATTGACTGTGTTTCCAATTTGCAAATCTAATTTATTGCTTACATTAAAGCGAATTAATTAGGAAATAATAACTAAATTAAGATAGATATTTAAAGTCGAAATCTGAACAAATTTGGATGTAATTTTCAACAGAAACTGATTGTTTTATCCGATCAAATTTTTTACTTTTTTAGAAGATACTTTGGTGTCGCTTTTCCAAATCGAAAAAATTCTAAAAACACGTTTTCTTTTTGACTATAAAGTAGGTAACATCGTGCTGTGCTGTGCTGTGGGTGGAAAATTCTATTAAGGGTGGTGCTAACAATCAAAGTAAGTATCAAACTAAAACTTTGAGGTTTCAAAACTTTTGATTGTAAAGCAAAACCATTTCCTTATTTGATATTGTAGGATTTTAAGGGATGGATTAAAACTCCATGTACTGTGATTAGAAACCTTAATAAAATTATTAATTAATTGTAATCTTACATTTTGCCTCTTTTAAATACACCTAATTCTGGATGTTTGTAAAATTTCAAAACATTATGACGTTTTAAGGTTTCAAAATTTCAAACATCCCAGGAAGCTTTAAACTTTAAAGTTTTTGAAAAGTATAGAAACCTTGTGATCCTGAAAATATGGAATCTGACAGCCCAAAAATATAGTACTCTAATATTTCGACGAGATTTCAAGGTTAAAATGTCTTAAACATCCTAGGCCTTTATGTTATAAGAATTCCAGGTAAGCAAAAATCAAAGCCCCATGTCGTCGATTCACTTACGATTGTTTTAGCTTTAGGTATTCCAAGGGTTTAAGATTCTGACAGTTACAGTTCAAACCAACGTAGGATTACAGAGTACTACGATTCGAACCTAGCCAAGGTTTCTATAGGTTAAAATTGAAAGACTGTAACGTCTAAAAACCCACAAATGAAACCCAACATTTGAAACCTTTAGATTCAAGAATTTCACGGTCTAGGTTCTGAAGGATTGACAAACTAATTTAATATTGTAGTGTCTTTGTAGCCTTGGGAGGATACAAGACTGGCCGAACATTTCTAAACAGCAAGGTTTTAAAATCCTAAATATCTCATCTTTATACCCCGAGAATCAATTGTTCTATGATCCTGTTACTTAACGATCTCAAACCCCCCGAGTTTAGGTTCAAAAATTCTAAGGGTCACCAGAGTGTAATCCTGAGTTCTAATACTTCATCACATCGGAACAGCGAAATAGTTACAGATTCAAAGACTGTAAATAAAAATCTTCGAGGCTCAAAGCTTTAGACTCAAGGGTTTTTTACGATCCTGGAAGCTCGGAAGCTTGGAGACTCGCAATTTAAAGGTCATAATCGAAGACTGCAATCGTCCGAAATTGAAAATGGGGGGGGGGGGGGGCACTGAGGTTTCGGTATCACAACATAATAGTAATGGTGTTTATTATACACAGAAAGGTAGAAAGGAAGAAAGTAGAAAACTACAGGGGAATAAGCATAGAAAATGCTGGGTACAAGAATTATGCAGACGTGTTAAAATGAGGTTGGAACAAGAGACAGAGGGGAAAATCTGGTAGGGGGATTGGCAAACGGGATTTAGGAGGAAAAGAGGGACCATGGATAACATTTATGTACAGAAACAGCTAGTTACCTAGTGAACAAGGAATTGGAAATAATAGGGGGAAAATTATATGCAATGTTCCTTGACCTGAAAGCGGCTTTTGACCGTGTTAATAGACAGAAACTGTGGAGGGAAATAAGAAAAAACGACATAAATGAGGATTTAGTGGGGGCGATAGAGGAGATCAGATATATGAAAAGACAAGATGCACGACCAGAAGGGAAGGGAAGTTGGGAGAAGTGTTCTGGACGAATAAAGGGCTGAGATAAGGATGCCCCTTAAGCCTGAATATGTTTTCGCTATACATATATAGCGGGATTGGAGGAGAAGATGAAAGGGCAGCAAAGAGGAAGGTCAAAGGTTTCGGTACTGGCGTATGCGGACGATGTGGCGGTGTTAGCGGAGGATGAAATGGAAATCAGAGGAGCAATAGCAGTGGTGAAGAAATACTAGGAAAGGAAAGACCTGAGAACTAATGTGGGGAAAACCAAGATGATGACATTCCAAAGAAGAAGAGGGAGGAATAAGAAGGGGGTGGAGAAATGGAAATGGTGGGAGGAAGAGATACAATGTGTCGATCAATGGAAATATCTGGGGTACACGATAAGGTACGACAATAAAGATGAGGGGCATATTGAAGAACTGGGAAAGAACGCGAATAGGGTGGTGGGACACGTATGAGGAACGGCGGAGAGAGTGTTCGAGAAAAAGATGGAAAAACGGAAATGGATGGGCAAAAAATTAGTAAAGAGCGTTATGATGTATAGAGCGGAGGTGTGGGGGTAGAAAGAGTGGGAAATGTTGGAGAGGGTGCAAGAAAAGTATGGGAGATGGAAGTTAGGGTTAGGAAGAAATACTCCGGGATATATAGTGGAAGAAGAAATTAAGGATACAGGGGGAAGGGCGATGAAATACGAAGAGTGGATATACAAAAGAGAAGAAAATATCTTGAAGGAGTGTTGGGAAGGAGTGAGGAAACAGAAAATAAAATTTGGACAGGAAGAGAGGAGATTGTCCTATGAGAGAGGAGGGTACACAAGGGAGGAAGTGGTGAGGAAACGGGAACAGGGGAGAAACATAATGGAGGAAATAGTAAGAAGGGATGATGACACCTAAGCGCAGGAGAGAAGAGTGAAAATAGGGGAAGGAAGATATAATGGCGGAAAAATGCCAGAATACTTAAGGGGAACGAAAAGCTTAGCGGTGAAGAGGATGATAGCACGGTTTAGGTGTATGGGAATGACGAAAATGGCAATAAGTACTGTAGGGAGGAGAAAGAAAGCAGGTGCCGGTTGTGTAACGGTTGAAATTCGTTCTTCCATTTCACCATTTACATGTTAAACTTCATGTCGCATTCGTTATTACATACATATCTAGGTATATTATTATACATATTATGTATTATAAGATATGAAAGTGCAAAGATTCGTAGGTTTCCGTTCAAGATTTGAAAGCTCTCAAAGTACATACTACGGTTATTATTTTCGTAGATGCTACCAAAAAATTTCAAAATTTTAAGGTTTTAAATACTCCCAGCACTTTATGCTACGAACATCGATGTTTCAGAAAGACAAAGGAATTTAAGGCATGGATTGAAACTCATGATTATCTACTGCAAGAGCAATCAATGGCCTATGAAGAAAAGATGCAAAGAAGAGAGGAGGGGATAATCTGGAGATGTTGCTGGAACAAGGCAAAAAATAGGAAACGATATTATGAAAGAGTGGGTGGAGAGAATGTGGATGGAAGGTAGATGAGGATATGGTTAGGAGAGATGAGGACGTGCAAACGCAAAAAGAAGGGCGAGATTAAGGGAGGAGCGATATAATGAAAAATACAGAGAATTGGAGACGACAGATATAAAGTACATGAGGGATAAGGGGGGAATAGAGAGGAAGAGGACGGTAGCACGCTTCAGGGTGGGAAACGAGGAAAGAGACAATAAATACTGGTGGAGGATGAAGAGAGACCATGCAGACTTTACGGGGAAGGAAGGGGAAATATATGGCATATGGTCGATGAATGCGGAGAGCTACGACAGCAAACGGGAGGGTGGACAATGGTGCTGAGAGAGGATGGGTGGGGGCTGTGATGGATGAAAGAAGTGTTAGAAATAAGATGAAGGAAAAAGGGGGGTAATTAAAAGAGGTTATGTAAATTCAATCGCATTTATGGTGGCCTTGATAAGTTAATTATATAGATTTATTATGTTTAGTTTGGGGTTATATTGGGGGTATATTAAGAACCAGTTGATACAGTGTTGTAAATGAATTTGTTCTAGATTCCTTTAAATTAGTTGAGGTGAATGAAAATTTTTATGAGGAATAAAGAGAATCATTGGAAAGGCAATCAAACGTATCTCCGGTAGAAATAACCACACACAGCAGTAAGAGCTTAGATGTTGAGAAGGGGGAGGAAAACATACACGGAGTGAAAGAAATTAGCAAAATGAAAAGTGGAAAGCGTGGAAGGATAATGTGGGTTTGAAGAAAGTGTGGCAATCGCCGCCGGAAGAAAGTGGAGGAAGGGGTCGTAGAACTCTAATATAACTCGACACCAAAAGATACAGGAGTCCAGCTTAAATAAAATAAAATTTGAAGATGAAATGAAGAAGGGGGGGGGGGAGATAAATGAAGATTTAAAAAGAAACACTTCATTTTTTAGATTATAGGTTCTACTACTTCCAAATTTCAAGATTCTTCCAATTTTTATTCTTGGCTTCTACAAAAACATGTGAGATATTTACAGCCCACTCTATTTTTAGCTAAGCTCGCTGGTCCACTGGACACTCAATACCTGGAAATAGAAGTTTCTCGGGAGATAGTGTCTGGGATGCTTTCAACAACACAGTATCGTGTCGATAAACAACTGGGCATTCACTTGTAGAGTTTAGCATTTCAATCGGAAATTTAATCTTCGGATAATAATTAAAGTTGCATGTAACGTACAGACTGTTATTATTGCATTAAATATATCGATTTTCGCATGGACTTTAAATACATGCTAAACAAGCATTTTCCACTAATATTTATGTGGAAGTTATGAAATGCGTCCTCGACGTTTCATATCTTTACTGAATACAAGCTTCAGCATTTTTTTCGTGACATATTGCACATAATGAGATGAAACTCGTGCATGTTTCAATTGAGGAATACGTTGTGTTAGCACTTAACCACAGCAATCTCTTGTGGGTTGATAATTGTGTCACATGCAGAGGCTTGACAGTTCTATAAATTAAATATTGAACGGCTCGAATAAGTGAAATTATTGTTAAAGACACCTATAAATTTATTGTAATGAGTCTGCAACTACTAAATTTCAGCTTTAGATCTGGAGAATTTTTCACCTATTAGAAAAAAATGCATTTCTTTGGTTTTATGTGTTGAAAATGTCTGATTCAGTTTTGTAAGGAGCGAAGGTTTTGAAAATCATTGAATTTAAATTAGTTGCTTGGGAATGGGATCTACTTAATTTGATCAATAAGGTTTTCTTTTATTGGATCGCAACTTTTTCCTATATTATATGTAGAAACCCATTACATATGGGTCCAATTTTATTCGTTTTTGGTTATTTTGAGCAAAAGATTTCAAAATCGCTATTTGTGCACTGTACACCACTTGCACGGAAACAACATCCAAACTCATTGCATCATGCCCAAATAAACGAATTTAATGCGTCTTATTGGGCCACAACACAGTTTTTGACCAACATTCATTGAAATAAGTATCGGTGACGCTGAGACAGTGTCGAATCACGTTGGGTTCTATTTAAAAATAATAATTTGGATGGAATTTATAACTAAATAAAACATAAACAGAGATTAACCAAAAAATAAAAATGAGCTACTTATTCCAAAAAAACAAAACGGATTTCTTCTGGGTTTCTTCAGCAAGCCAGCACCAATTATACGGTAGCAACTACAAGGAACTTTTAATTATTTATGATCTGGGAACTGTTTCCGCTTTGACAAAAGTTTAAGAGTAATTAGCAAGTAGAACGGCTGCTTTGTACAACTGTAATTAGGTGTGTCACAGCCGTCATGGAAGTCCTCACTGGATGTCCACGTGAGAAAGTAGGCCATGCTGGCAGCCTTGCGTCTACAAAATAAAGGGTTGTTGAATAGCAGGGGTATTGAGGTGAGCCACTCTCGAATTCTGCCTCTAACTCACTCATCCCTCGATTTATACTAGGGAAAAACTACTACATCTTCTTTGATGTGGAAGTGGCATCCCAACCAGACATATCCATCTTCACGGATTGATCTAAAGCAATGGAAGGAACAGACACCGGAATTTATTCCAAAGAACTGAACTTCCATATCACCGAACCACTAGGCAAAATTTAGACTGTCTTTGAGACAGAACTAGCAGTGCAAAAACAATTCTTATGCAGAGCATAAAGAATAAAATTATCAGAATCTTCAGTGACAGCAAAGCCGCTCTGCAGACACTAGGTCAATACAAAATCACCTCTAGGCTGGTTTCCGAGTGTCACCAAGTACTAGAGTAAGTGACAAACAGCAATACCCTTGAGCTTGCATGGGTTAAAGGACATGCTGCAACAATAGGCAATGAAAAAACTGGTAAGTTAGCTCGACTGGCCTCAAAACAACCGTTTTATGGTCCAGAGCCGGCTCTTCCACTTACAGTATCAACCGTAAACAACTTAATAACTCAAGACACCCAAGCCCAGCACAAGGCTAGATGGAACTTGATGTCAGACAGCCGCCACGCGAGAGAGGCCTTCAGAGGACCATCTCGTAGTCTGGCGCGTTTCTGCACAGGGCTATCCAGAAAGAATCTGCGGCTACTTGTGGAGATACCTTCTGGGCACTGTAAACTTAACCATCCTGTAGAGGATGCTCTACAGACGACGAGACGGCGCAACACATACTTTGTGAGTGTCCCGTACTTGACGAATTAAGACGATCCATGTTGGGGGAATCCTGGCCGGACATAGCTAAGATTAGAGCATCCTTAGGTTTATCTCACGTGTGGGATGGCTTGAGTGACGTTGCGGGGTCGAACGACTCTAATCGCAGGGAGGTAGCACAAAGGGTCCAAATAGATGGCCTATGTGCGCGTAGACTTCTGACCACCCTCCCATAGTTATCCAGAATCCAGAATTAGAAGATCGTAATTGCAGTCGTCGAACTAGTATCTACAATTTAAAGTAAACGTACCCCAAATTATATGTAACCTACAATTTAAACCTGAAGTTTCCACTACACTGGCAGAGTGCACGGCACTGGATAATGTAGGTCAGGTATTAAAACATCGGTAAGCGGGAACGATGCTTAAGGTAGAGGTATGCTGAAGGCAAAAGATAAATGAATCAGAAAATTGGGACGGCAAAGGTCCTTGGTCGTAAGGGGATGTAAAGGTTTGTCCCTATTAAATTTTCCTCCCTTTTGATGAGTAAGAGTTGGTAGAGAAAAGAAAGTAGAGTAAATCTGCACATGTCTTGGACAAAATCCATGTGGTAGTGTAAGGTGCATAAAATTCGACTATTGGGCGTCGTATTTGGACGTCTTTGCCAGGAAACGGCTGAATGAATAACAATTTTGTGTAAACGTTGCACCACGTTTTTGACCTCGTTCTAAAACTTGTTGGTCTATTTTTTGATCCACACGAACCACTGTGAACTTTGTTCTTGTTAACGAATTTTTCAATTTCGAATTTTGAAACGATTCTCCATATCCTGAAAGAGTTATCGTGCACACGAACGGACGGACAGACGAATGAACAACAGTACAACATTATGAAGAATTTGAGGTTCCTTAATAAAGTTCTGCGTGTCAGGTTTGTTTTATTTTTGTGACAATTATATTTTGCGATACCTCAAAAAACTAGCGTCTATACTTTTTATAACTAATTACCTACTAATTATAACTAATTATCAGTCATGTAACGCAATGATTTTCAAATTTTTCTTGTTGAAACCATTTTTGGAGCCAAAATCTCATGTTAGTAGTGAATTTTGTTGAGTGAATTGTTATATTGAAAACAATTTTAAATATAACAACAATTCATTCATTCACATACATCGATTAAGTAGATTTTTATACACTTGACATACGATGTTTTGACTCAAAAAATTGTTCCAATGGTTTATGTAATTTAAATTTGAACTAGATCAAGAATTTCGATTAGGGATCTTTGAAATATTTTCAAAAAAAATGGCTTGTGACGTAGGGAGTAAAGCTTACTTAATGATCAAATATGAACAAAAAATAAATATCTTATTTCGGTTCGTTTATTTTAAATCAAAACCACTGAAATTTGATTTTGAATACGGCAAATAATTTCATTTTTACGCCAATTTTAATTTCATTCGCAAGCACAATTTTTGGATTCACTTCATTTTATGGATATTTCAATTAACAATTGAAAATAGAAAAAGCTCATCATTATAATCAAATTTCTTTTTGAAATTCGAAGTTAAGGCTCCGTTAACTTTTGGAGACGTACCGGTACCTACTTTGCTTTATGAAAACTAATTAAGTATTTCTCTTACTATTCAGATTATAATGTAGAATCGAGAGTTTCAAGCTGCAAATTACAAATTATAATGAACGAATCCTTGTTCGAAACTTTCAGATTAAGTTTTAAAAACGTTTTACAAATCCTTATAATTTTTCGATTTTGTATAGTAATAACTTTAAGTGGGGCACTTCCGTGTCACTGTTCAATGTCACTGTTCAAATACCAAAATACAATCAGATGAAAGCGAAACGTTCGAAAATATTATTGACATACATTTTGACGTACTTTGAGGATTTCAATCGATTGTATTACGAACGTTGCCGTTGGTTTATAATTAATAATGCTAAACCAAAATTGCGCTAAATTCTATACAGGAAGCTACCTTGTTTATTCTCTCACGTATTTTTTTTTCTCTACAAGTTGCAATAGCAAATTATGAAATTCTCGCCTATTCCAGTTTTCAAACTGCACACAGAAGTCTTAATTAGGGCAGCGTGTAATTCAAAAAGCAACGAATTTCCCAGTTTCGTACTGCAACTCCAACATAATCTCAAATTAAAGTTTTAATTATCTAATTTATCCTGTAGGTATATTTTACCTTCAGTTTCGATTTTAATTCAAACTTTTACAATTGTCAATTATCTTGAAAGAAATTTTCAGGATTTGTCGAGAATAAGTTTGTTGTGAGAAGTAAGATGCTCAATGTAAGAATTTGAGTGAATCGCCATGTTTTTTTAAGTTAAAGACAATGTCGTTGAACTTTTTAATTTTATTTCAAGTTTCATAAGTGACCGTAAATTAAATTCTCTTACATTAATAATAGAGCTTTTCATCTGTTAAATATAACAGTTGTAAGCGAATCCTTTAGTGTGCGACGTTTATAACTGATGTCAAATACTTTGAAATTTCAAAAAATTTGACGAAAATCGATTATGTTTTTCTCACACTCAATTTGTGGATTGAAGCAAGCCTTCATATTGAATTATTGTTTTGATTTTAACTTTTGAATTATGTTTCTAGAATTCTAAATTTTCATTTACGGTTTCAAACAAACTTTACCTTGTTTTCTCTTCTATTGCGTCTCCCATCCTAAGATAGTCAACATTTCTATTGCGTAATAACGTACAGCACGTCTTACAATGTTGAAAAACGTGTACCTCAATCACAAAAATTACAAAAATGTCTGATTATGAGCCGTTGAAACTCGCCGCGGTTATTTGTGCCTCACCACTACCAAATTAATGGTCCGTTACCTTAGCCACCCCCAATTACGGAAATGATCCCATACTCGTGCTCCGGCTTCTCTGTACGTAGCACCAGCTAGCTCCCAAATTCCAAAGCTCGCTCCACAGTCGTGCTAAAAATCCATCATTTTCATTTCGTGGGCTGCTAAGCTAACGCTGTCCCCTCACAGTGGTGCTAGATCTTTCAAAGTCTAGCTCCGAGTTACTTGGAGCTAGCTCTGACTAGCTCCTAATGTTATACAGCTAGCACCACCCGACAGACGTCGTAATCAATTCACAAAAAAAAGGTGCCCCCCCCCCCGCAAGCCCAAATGCTCCCAAAAATATAGTATATGAATTTAAGCTAGCTCCATCTGGCTCCCAAATTACAACATCCTACGGCACCTACTGTAAACACAATGCTACCGTACATTTGGAGTGGGCTAAGATAACGTTGCCGCCCCCAACATTTGTACAGCTCTCAAAATCTAGCTCCGAGTTGCTTGGAGATAGCTCTATCTAGCTCCATAAATGATATAGCTAGCACCACTCGACAGACGTCGTGATCAATTCACAAAGAAAAACATGGTGCCCCCCCCCCCCCCCCCCCCCCCCCGCAAGCCGAAATGCAATTTTGGGCACCAATAAATTGGCCACGTCAAATTTTTGTTGCTTATCAATTATAAGCAAAAGTTCTGGCCATCCTTTGGCTACAATTTCAAATTTTCAAATTTTAATTAAGTTAAACGGTTTGTTTATGAGGTAGACCCTATAAAGTGAAAACTTGGAGAATTGCTGTATTGGCCGCCATTTTGAATTCAGAAACAATCGAAAAACGGCGTTTTACTTGTCACCATGTCTAGATACTAACTTTTCACCAAGGGAAATTAGTTTGGGTTAAAATTTGAATGTTTCCTACCAAAATAACGCCTTTAGTTTGGGGCCCTTGGGCCGATTTTGATGAAAAGCTTGTTTTACTGATGAAGTTTTTTCATAGGCCTTAGTTTTAAATTTCATCAAAATCGGTCTAGTAGTTTAGGCTCCACAGCCATAACGTACGCGCACACTCACAGACAAACATTTTTCAAAGATGGTTTTTTTGGATTCAGTGGGACTCAAAACGTCGAGATTCATCAAAATCTCTTCGATTACACCCTATGTAATGATTCGGCTTTCAGAGTAACCCCTATGTACAAATTTTCATAAACCTACCTATAAAATTTTCCCAGAAACGTTTAACTATAGCTCCTAAAAAAACACCCCGTATACACGTGTGTATATGCACGGGAAAATAAAAATAGGGGTTGCCGTTTAAAAAACGAAGTCTACTTCCTCGATTTCCGGACGCTATGATCGATTCGGTTTTCAGAGAAATCACTAAGTGCAAATTTTCAAAAACCTACATAATAAAGCTTTCCCCAGAAACGTCTAACTGTATACATACAGGGTGTTACTTAATGGTATGTACCTACTTATTTTCAGGGGGCATTGCTGAACCATTTTTAAGTCTGAAAGTTCATGTAGACGTAATGTCTTAAAATACTTGGTTTTCGATATACAGGGTGCTAAAGTTTTTTTTTTTTTTGTTTTCGTAAAAACGAAAATTACAGCATCATTATCATTTTTCTACTACAAAATTCCTTAGAATGTCTCACAAATTGAAGCACTTTATTAGCTAATAAGCAGTATCATGGGAATGTCTAATTCAGAAATATAATACTTATATTATTATTTACTTAGTAATCACAATTTTATATTAAAGTACGGTAAAATTTATGTGGTTGATGTTCGATCTAGAATGTGCTCGAAAGAATTGAAAATTGTGAATCTCACTCAACATAAAACTAAGTATATCATGAAAAGCCTGAAATTTATTACGTGATCACCAGGCTCATATGTCTCGATTAGTGGTATATAAAAAGCATTTTGAGGTAACGAAAAAGCTCTTAATTAGATCTAAATGGTTCTCAAATTCACCCTCTTTTAATTTCAAAATCAAGTGCAAAAAAGTGGAAATTTAAACTCAAGTGATGTTAACATTGTTTTATTTGAAAGTAAACACCACACTTTCAGCTGTAAAAACTGGAAAATGGGGTTGACGGGAAAACGGGTTCGTTCAGTAACAATTTCGGCAGAAAGAAATAGAAATAACGTAATTTCTCACGACACCTTATACGTAAACAAGAGTAGTTGTTAGAAGTGACCAGTGTCCATTTCGCCCCAGGACAGTGCCATTCTCACCCTAAATAACCCTTCAAAATGGATTAACCTGTTCTCGGTATTAATTTTATTACTTTTCCTGCCACAGTAAAACTTACAATTACATTTGAACGGGAATTTCGAGATATCCGCTGACCTGTACTTTCATTGTAAGAATTTCAAGTTTATAAATATTAATTCGATCGGCGCTTCCTTATACAACAGGAAAGGGATGTTTGTGTGCGCTTATATAAAAAACAGAAACTGAGACCAAAAATGTAAGTATATAAAATAATTCATTCCTAAAACAAGTTATTTTATTTAAGGGTTGATTCGACTGTGAGAAAAATGTGGTGGACACTGGTCACTTCTAAACAATTCTGGTTTATCTAGTAGATCGTGAGAAATAAACAATTTACTTGAAATTGTTGTAAAATGAACCTGTTTTTCTACGAACCCTCACTCAAATTTCGAAAATAATGTAGCAGAAGGTTGCTATCCGCACAAATCGATTTAGGTACATTTATTATACCAACCCTAGATCTCGTCGGTACTTTTTCTCACTTGAGCTTTGGCTTATTAATTAATTATTATCGAGCTTGTTTTGTTTTTCATTGAAAAAATGAAAATGTCATATTTTCGTTATTTATATGTGGGTTTAAACCCACGAAAGTCAGGCTTGAGATGCGAAGGGTTTGGTAATTTGCCATTGTAGCAAACAAGTCCAAGGAAATACTATTTTTTCGTGTTTTGGCCAGTTTCATTGAAATTTTAAGCTTGGTCTTGAACGTTTAGTAGATTTGTGATTAATATACAGAGTCCGATTGAACTTTTAGAGTGAAATATCAAGAAGCCTACACTGATCTTTACCCTGTACTGTCAGGTGTTCCGCAGGGTAGTATACTCGGACCAACGTTGTATTCTGTATATACCGCTGATATTTAACAGAAACCACACATACGGCCACTGACGAGACAACTATATTAGCTTCACATGATGATCCAGACATTGCCTCCAGAAATCTGCAAATACATATAAACCAATTAGAAGAATGGTTTCGTTTCAACGCTGGAAAATCCATGTAAATGAAGATAAATCGTCGCATACCACGTTCGCATTGAAACATGGAAATTGTCTTAATGTAACATTAAATGGCACCCTAATTCCACATAAAGATGTAATCAAATACCTTGGCCTTTACATAGATAGAAGATTAACTTGGCGCTCTCACATCTTCAATAAAAGGAAACAACTAGGCAAACAATTTAGTCAAATGTACTGGCTGCTGGGAAGAAACTCTGTTCCGTCGACCGATTGATATATAAAACTATGCTAAAACCTATATGGACATACTGTATACCTATCTGGGGCACTGCAAGTTCAACTAACATGGAAATAAATCAGCGTTTCCAAAATAAAGTGCTTCGAGCAATTGTCAACGCTCCGTGGTATGTGCCCAACACAATACTACATAGTGATTTCGACATACCCACAGTCCGACAAGAAATTGGGAAATACACAGTACCAAACACCCCAACCCACTGGCTAGTATGCTGTATGATGAAGAAGATTTGCCAAAAATATTGAAGAGATTTAAACCAGCTTTTTTACAAAAAATTTAGAAATTTTGGAAATTGAATAGCACAAAATCTACTCCAAAAAACCTGCAGATATAGAGATTTGTAAAAAAACAAAAAAAGGTCCATAATTCGAAAACAAAAGCCAAAAGGAAAAAAAAGTGTTAGTTTTGACGAGTTTTACAACCTCTATTACGTTGGCCACTTTGAGTAGAAACACCCTGTATTTAATGAACAGAGGTCCGTGTCAGTATTGCCATCAATTTTCACGATGAGGATGGCTTTCGTGCCTTTTTCAGTGCAGGAGGACCCTTATGAACCCACTGCATGGATTTCGGCTTTGTCGTAGGACCCCAATCCCAATCGTGTACACAATTCACACATCAACTTCCTAGGCTTTGACCTTTTAATAACCGAAACTATAAGTTACCATTATTGTTCAGATTTACACGTTTGTCGCTTAGCAAGATTGTTGGTGAAGGTCCTTCTGCCCCATGATATTTTCTTGAGCGTTTCTTCACTGGAGCGCTGCTAGTGCCACTATCGCACCTTCCACACCCCCAAAACATCTGAAGCATTTGTTCAATGTATACATTCTCGCATACTCGGCGTAAAATACATAAATCCTACCAGGACGTGTCTTTGCTCGCAAGCTTTGGAGTTCTCGATATGGGCTCCTAATTGATCCCTGTTGGTCTTCATTAAACACCTCACACAAGAACTTCCCCATGATTTTATTCATTTGAAAAAAAATATACTAAACCTACCTCTAACCTAAGCACCTGAGTCGCAATATACGTTTAGGTTGGCATTTTTTTTTTAGTTTCAAATACTATTTAGTATGGCTTGGAGAAGGAAATGGAGGAGAAAAATCTAATTGGGGATTGGCAGGCGGGCTTTCGAAAGAGAAGGAGGCAATAGATGATATTTACGTGGTGAGACAAGTGGTGAATAAGGAACTAGAGAGAAGGGGGGGGGAGGGTGAAGTTTATGGCTTGTTTTTAGACATTAAAAGGGCGTTCGACAGTGTGTGTAGGGAGGAACTATGAGAGATAATGAGAAATAAGGGGATTAGTGAAAAATTAGTGGTCCAGGATGCAAGAACTGTCTGATATGGCAAGGTGCAAGGGAAAAGTGGGGGAAAAGTGTGGGGGGGGCTATACTATTTAGTATCATATTCCGCTTTTTGTATCAATTGAAAAAAAATATACTAAACCTACCTCTAACCTAAGCGCCTGAGTGGCAATATACGTTTAGGGTGGCATTTTTTTAGTTTCAAATACTTCTATAAAATAAGTAAATAAATAAAATCTTGGGGTAAAATAAAAAAAATCTTGGGGTGAAATGAATAAAACCTTGGAGTAAAATGAATAAAATCATGGGGTAAAATGAATAAAATCTTGGGACCAAAAGAATAATTATGTGGCCTAAATTAATAAGTTTGGGGAATTCTTGGGAACAAAAATCTTGGGACCAAAATAATTAAAAAGGTATGGTAGAAAAAATAATTTTTGCGGTAAAAATAATAATTCTTGGGGTGAGAATGACAATTCCAGGATGCACAAAATAATATCTCTTAGAATATTACCTGGGGTTTACTTTGCCTTTTTTCCTTGCGGTGTGAGGCCCGAGTAAACTGGAGCTTTTCTGCACTTTTCCTTCCATCGTACCCTATGTTGGCTCCCGTTTTTAATAACTCCCATTTTATATCTCTCATTTCCATTTCTTTCCTAACCTCGTCGATCCATGTTCCCTTTGGTCTTTCCTTTTTATTATTCTTCCTTAGCACCTGCCTCTCATGCACTCTTATTCATACTTTATTGATTTAATCCTTAATTTCTACCTGTTTTGTTTTGTTTTACGGTTGCGTTTTCATTTTTTTCGGTAATTATCTATGTCTCACTGCTTTATCACTTCTTTATTATATGTAAAATATATTCTTCTTCGGTATGAACGTGAGGAGAAGCATTCTTGACGTGAAATGAAACCTGGGTTCACCATTTTGTTCCTGAATGGGATGACGACACACAATTTCGCCTTAGTCGCGAAAAACAAAAACGTGTCCTTCACGGGACAAAATCATGGTTACCTTGTTCGCCACCTATGGTGGTGGTTGATTTTTAAGGTAATGACGCCTTTTACTGTTGCCAATCTCTCGCAGACGGTTTCACATCGGCTCCTCCATGATAACTTACAGTGGCTTCCCTATTTCCGCGCGATTTCCAACTTAAAGCTCTTGCAACGACGATGAGGTGCAAATATATTTGCAGAACTGGATACAGAATTTTTTTTTGTAAAGGCGGCAGAATTTGTCGGAACGCAGCACATAACGCTTTCTAAATGAAACGTTAGCGTGAGAATCTTGTTTAAAGAACCTTTCTCGTACATCTCTCATTCACACACATAAGCTTTCAAACTTTGGCGCTAAGCACGGTTTTTTCTAATCGATACGCAAAAATCAGCCTTTATTTAAATTTTTAACGTGGTAATGGGTAAATTTTGAAGTGTCGAAAGGAGGTTAAGGGCATCTCGAAGTTGAGCGTATGTAATCAGTTCTAAATTGCAAGAGCGATAGCGAATGGGTTAATAAATTGCTAAGATTGTGATATTAAGTAGTTGGAAACCGTAAAAGAACACATTAACTCAAACAATATAATTTAACACCTATATACGAGACGTTAAATAGTTAAATAGTATAGTATAGATATAATAAAGTTGTTAACGGTGCAAATTTGAGCTTTAAAAGCTTTTCTATTAAAAGCTCGTCTTCCGTGCAAAGTGTTAACTCAATATCCGCACTGTCTTAAGTTTTCTACGTAATTTGCATGGAGGCCATTTTGAAAGCTCACAGGAAGTCTGTTAGGGGGATTGGAGATGGGAACAAAACTTGATGGTATGAGGGAAGAGAGAACAGCAGGAGCAGCTCAGGTTCGCGAAGGAAATTACATAAACTTTAAGTAAGTAACTCTGACGGTTTCAGTTTCGGAGGGATGAAATATTGAATATCCTTAATAAATTTCGCCCGGCGCGCACAACAATAACAAAACTAATCAATTGCTCTCATACCGTCTCTTTTGTTATTATTAATATTGTACGTTATTTAAACGACGTTCGCCGCTGCCGCCTTCTACGACGATAATTAAAGCTAAAATAATCTAATTTAATGTGTTTTAGAACAAAGCGTTCGATCGTGTTGCCAGCAACAACCACCTTAGGTAAAATCTTAATATAATTTATTGAATGGCTCCCCCCCTTTTGCGCCGCTTCCAACTTAATTGTATCATTTTATCATTTGAATTGCCCAAGTTTTGGTGAATTGGCCAAAATTGAAGATAAGGGTAGTCGAGGAACGCCGCCGCGTTATTTCTTCTTATTTGTGACAATCTCTGTTTAGAATGACAACATTCTAGATTGTACATTGAGAGGCGAATATCGGAATAAATTTATTCTTCTCTCGCCCTCTCTAAAATCGTATTTAGTTGAAAGTAATTAAAGCGCGATGTTTACGTCAGTTACATTTATACGCGTATGCTTTCAAACGTATGCAAATTAAATGCAAAAACCTACCACACTTTCCTCTGTTGCAAAAAAAATGCATTTGAACTTTGCACTTGTTAACAAAAAAAGCTCTGATATTAATACTAACTTGCAAAAGTTAAAGTTTCATTACAATTCAGGATAACGTCCCTATAAATACTTTGGTTTATTCACAGTCGAGCTTCCTGTGTTTTCCAATGTTACACTTTCCTTATTTATGTGTTTGGTACAATTCCTGAAGCGAAGAAAGAGGGTAGTGGGAGAGTGTGGGAAGGCCTTCAAAGGATCATCACTTGGAGTAACAAATTAAGGAAAGAAGGGAACAAACGACGTGGCATTAATCAATAGCGTCAAGAAGAAGGCCGATACTGAGCTGTTAAAACTATTCCAACAGATACTACGTTAAGAATGGTGAGACTAAACATTTTTTTTTATTGGAGTGAGATTGAGAAAGCGTTGGGAGACATCAGAGAGCAGATACAAAATTTAAAAAAGGAAAGTATTTTCATTCACAAGATATTGAATCATTTGTTTTTACACATTTTTGAGAAATTTACAAAAAATTCAAATGATAAGGCCATAGATTGAAAACTATGTAATGTATATTTGTCATTTCGCCATTATACAAATTTCTGTATAAGCTTTAAAGGATGAAGGAAACATTTTTTAGATAGATCCAAAGATCATTTTTTTATGCTGAGAATGGAATTGATATTTCGTACTTTCTAGATAAAAAAACTAGTCATAGCGAAAAAAATGGAATAATGACACAACTGGTCCCTGCTTTGAGCCAGTTGTCCTTGCGAGAGAGGGTCGTAACAGATGAAAGTTCTTCTGTCGTGTTATTTACTTTAGGTACACTTATAACAAACCTAATGGTCTGTATCAAGCACAATTGTGACAATGTGTGCCCTACGCCTGTGTTCAAAGTTTACATTGGGTCCACTTCTCCCTCCATCTACTGGAGCTGTATGGTTCAACAGACACTAAACAGTGTGGAACCATATTTGTTTTTGGATTCGCCCTCTTAGCACGAGATTTTATAATTTCAATATCCTCTGGGGAAAAGCATTGACAGCTAATGTGGTTGTTGAAGGTGCTGTAACGTCTCCTTGCCCTTATTTATCGAGGTTTTCAACATTGTTGATGGCTGTGGAAGGAATGAGACTGAACCAGCAACGGAAGCTTGTATTACTGTTACTGATCTATCAGTTACTGGACATGCTGTAAATGGTCATGAGTCTCGCTGGATGATCCTAGTAATCCAAGCAGCATTTACAGCTGTACAGACGCGCCAGGAGAATATGCTGATGTGGATGCGTGCCAAAATGAGATAAAACACCTGGGAAATTACTGGAAATTGTTTTACCAATGTAGCTTCTGTTCTCAATTCCATTGAAACTGTAGCGAAGCGAAAAGAACAACAAGCAAAAGCAATCGGGAAAGGCAACTGGCAAATTCTTCATCATCTGCTTCAGAGGCAGGGGACAAGTATATACAGGGTGTTTCTACTAAAAGTGGGCAACGTCATAGAGGTTGTAGAACTCGTCAAAACTAACACTTTTGTTTAATTAATTTTTTTCATTTTGGCGTTTGTTTTCGAATTATGGACCTTTTTTTGTTTTTTTACAAATCTCTATATCTCCATTATTTGTAGTCGGATTTCAAAAAATCTAAATTTTTTGGAATCAACAGTTTAATATCTACAACGTTTGTTCAAAACTTTTTCACAAAACATGTAGAACAGCAAAATGGTGGTAATTTTAAATTATAGTAGGTAGTGGAGTAAATTTTGTGTTATTCAATTTCCAAAATTTAAAATCATTGCCATTCTGCCGTTGTAAATTTTTTGTAAAAAAGTTTCGAACAAACGTTGTAGATATTAAACTGTTAATTCCAAGGAACTTTAATTTTTTGAAATCCGACTACAAATAATGGAGATATACAGATGTGTAAAAAAACAAAAAGAGGTAGTAGAAACACCCTGTATACTTACTCCTTACAATGTGGTCCATCATTGTGTGAGAAATACTGTTCGATTCGTGCCCTCTAATATCATTACTCATTAGTTTTGAAAATAATGAATATATTTTGGTTATGATTAACATTGAAATTTTGCAATTTGTAGTAAACCTCTAGTACCCCACTTCTCCCTACAGATTTTGAAAGGGGTCGATTTTTTGAAGACCCCACAGCAAGTCTTGGATTCTAGGAATTTTGGAGTAGATCAATATTTTCGATAATAATCGATTGGATGAGAATAATTCATAATCAATCTGGTTGGAAACTAGCACACTGCCAAACTGCCTTACCGGCGAAGTCTCCGCTATCTTCTCAGACAGCGTGCTAGTGGATCGTATAGAGGATCTCCACCCTTCCAACTGAGCCAGCGGATCTAAGGCAATTTATGAATAAATGGATAGAAAATGGAGATGGACCGTGCGTGCGGCTTCTTTCGTGTGAATTGAAGTGAAAAAGAGCTGCTGGTCAGAATAATAGCTGTTGCGGGAGAAATTAAAGAAAACGTTGCCTGAGTGTGTATGGGAGGATACAAATTATTTAAATTAAAACAAAGGAAACAATAACAATTAAAAAAATTGAAAAAATGAAAGTGAAATTATTAAAAGAAAATTTTATGACAAAGTTGTATATAAGAGAAGTGTGATGTCTTGAGAAAATCAAATTAAGATCCAAAAAGTAAAAGTTACTGAAAAAATGTGTTAGATCTGGCAAAATCTACAGCACGTAGAGGGTTGGGCATTGTCAGTAAAGACATCCTGTATAGAGAGAAGTGCACCAAAATGTATTCTCGAGCGGTAAGTTTAGTATACATCTAAGAATGAAGCTTCGTTTTCTATTTGATGATGTTATTTCCTCTTCCTTTATCATTTCTATTACCAAAATATCTGAGTTTTGCCAAAAATCTTCATCAACCCTTACAACTCTTACTTTACCTTGGTGCTCAGCCTCAAAGTCCATTACCTAGGCCTATGTCTGTTAAAGAGCAATCGTCTAGTGGCATAGAACTAGACTCTCTACAACCATAACACCTCTACGTCATGTAGAAGGTCGGGCGTAATGCAATTTCCACAAGCATCATGGAAGCTCTTCTGGGCCTGCCTTTACTAGATCTCCACGCGGAAGAGCAGGCCATGCTAGCAGCCTTGCTCTACGAACAAAGGGGTTGTTGAATAACAGAGGTATGGAATATTCTAGGAGAGGCAATCAAGCAACTGCCCAATCTGTTCTTCGGCCAGAACTGGTAGGGGTTTGGCGCGATTCTGCACGAGGCTATCAAGGAAGAAACCTCCGAATGCTTGTGGGATACGATTACGGGGTCGGAAAAGTCTAATCAGGGTGGTAGCACAAAGACTCCGAATAGGAATATTAACTTGAGACACCTACCTGCAAATTCGTTTGATTTGCATTGAAATTTGAAGTAATAGAAGTTAAATCTGAAACTTATCATTTATTTGGCGAACTTTTATTTAATGAAGGTATCTGGTTATGAACTTGAAGTGAATTCAATTTATCCAATCATGGGCGCCGCTACTAAAGGACAAGGGGAGCCCCCCCCCCCTAGAATAAAAGCTCAAATATAACCACTTTTGGAATATAATGTTCTATTCCATCAGTAACTCTGCATAGCCTATTGATTTACTAATTTAAAAATAGGTACAAATAGTATATTCTAATTTCTACTTAAAAAATGTAAGGCCCCCCCTAACAAATTTTCTTCCGGTGCCCCTGTATGCAATAGACCATTTTGTAATGACGTAGGACACGTTCAAAGGTACAATTGCAACTTAGAAATTGAATACAAGAAATTCATCTATACAGAGTAAGAGGCATTGGTCAAGAGCACGTGTTTAATTTCATTAACATATGAGCTTAAAGTTTACGTTTGATTTCATTAATTTCAGTTTTTGGGTTAAATACCTACTTACCTACAGAGAATTAATTCTATAGACTGAGCTAGCTAAAGAACTTTTGTAGTTTAATTGCGAAGTTGAGTTTTGTAACCTGCCCTTACAAACAATGTTTTTGACGAAAATTAAAATTTACCCAGTCAAAATAGACACAAAAAATCGCTAAATTCGCAAAACATGATGTATCTCTGATTTTTTAATATGTTGTTTGGACCAATACCCAAGTTTGCAACTGTTAAAATATTGTGGAAAAATTTTTACAAACGAAAAACCGCGAAATTTCCGTACTTGTTTCAGATTCTGCTCTACAGGGTGAGTCAGAATATGTGGGAAGTACGATAACTATAGATAATAGGCATAAAATAAAGATGATTGTTTAAATAAACTTACATCCTAGCATGCACAGGTAAAAAGTTATTAGGTCTTCAAAGTTGGAAAAAAAATTACTGTTTAATTAATGACTTCTAAACTAATTAAATGTAATCGACTATTTTTTGTGGTTGTTAATGAATACTTAAAAACCAAAAACTGTGAAAATTTAATGAAGTTTAAATAAACAGAAGATGGATTTTTAGAGTACATCAACTGTTAAATCCTCTGGAACTTTTAAATCTTGAATTTTGTTTTTCATTTAAAAATTGTGTTTGATAGGAAATTTTATTCGCAAGCTTTTTTGTCTCTTGTAAAGTTTTGATTAAGCGCATCGTTTTGCTTAAAAAATTATTTATTTTTTTTTTAAGTTTTATTTTAAGTTAAGTGCACAAAAACAAATTCAACTTTTTATTTATTTAAAGCAAAACGATGCGTTTAATCAAAGCTTTATAAAAGACAAAAGAGTTTACGAATAAAATCTCCCATCAAACACAATTTTTAAATGAAAAAAAAACTTCAAGATTCAAAAGTTCGAAGGGATTTAACAGTGGAGGTACACTAAAAATCCATCTTCTGCTTATTTAATTTTCTTCGAATTTTCACAGTTTTTTTGTTTTTACGTATTCATTAACAACTACAAAAAATAGTTGATTACATTTAATTAGTTTAGAAGTTATTAATAAGAAGTAATTTTTTTTCCAACTTTGAAGACCTAATAACTTTTACCTGTGCATGCTAGGATGTAAGTTTATTTAAACAATCATCTTTATTTTATGCCTATTATTTATAGTTATCGTATTTCCCACATATTCTAACTCACCCTGTATATCTCCTAATCCATGCATTTTTCTTCCAAAGCTACTCTATACGCTTCTTAAGAACATTAAATTTGTGACAAATTAAGCCCTACCGGAACTCTGTAGGTCAAATGGTTACACTTTGAAAATAGGCCAGTTTTTCCACAAATTGATAATTTTAGTTTTAGACCATCTTTGGACCGAAATTGCGTCGAAACCATTGATCCTACGAGTAGAACTTGTCGAATATTATTTGTAGCCAAATTAAGCGCAGAGGGGGGTCTGTAAGTCTCAAAGTTTTCTCAAAATCGCAAAAAAAAACCATATGAGGTAAAATTGAATTTTTCCAGAAATGTTCCATAACCTTTCCTATCTTTTGAGATGTCGGTATCAAAAAATGTTCCATAACCTTTCCTATTTTTTGTTTTTTGGTTTGGTAATGAAATCATTTAAATCAAATTTGCAGAGCGATCACGACGGTATTCTGCAGCATCAGCGGAAACTGTGTTTGACTCATCGACCATCGTCACAGTCCCCCAAGAGAATGACAAAAACAACGTTCGTCTCATTGAGCATCTCTATTCTACTTTTGCTCTCGAGGGGATTGAGACAAAAATATCAACAGAAGACGCAGACCGCGATATCGTCGTGACTGTTTTGCAGCCACAAACCTCCAGTGACCACGTGGATTTTCTCGTGCTCCTCTGCGGTCTAGGATCCACTCAAACAAACGTATACTTCCAGAAGAGTGGCAGAGGTGAAGCGGGTTGTGCCCAATTCTCCACCAGCTCATTCAACAAAGGGGAAGTAGAGCTACCACCAAGCTACCAACAGCAGGTGACAATTGCCTAGTTGCCTTATGTGGGGGAGACGAAACGACAGACACTCTCAACGCTTCCGTACTTTTGTAAAGAGAGCAACCAACGCCAAAATGAATTTGGCCCCCGACCACAGAGGTTGCGTCGTATCACCACTACCCCACATACCACCAGGTGCAAAATTGGTTTGGAAGCCACCGACTGGGGTTGGGAATTGACCTCGGTTGGACTCATCCCCATTACCAGTCGGCAAGGTCCTGACCCCACAGAGCTCCTAAAACTCCTCTCTTGTAAATCCAAAAAGGTGCTTGCAGAGGTGGCTACACTTGCCTGAAAGCAGGGCTCAGATGTTCTGTGATGTGTGCTACCTGCTCCGGGGGAACGTGCCAGAACGCTTCCCTTTTCATCATTGAAGAAGACGTCGATGACGAGCCTCAAGACAACCCCGACGACGAACCACCAATAGTGGAAGACCTACCTATTGAAGAGAGCACAGGGACATCAAAAACAAGGCGAAAAAATGAAAGATAGGAAAAGGTTATGGAACATTTCTGGAAAAATTCGATTTTACCTCATATGTTTTTTTTTGAGATTTTGAGAGAACTACCACGCTTATAGACCCCTCTGCGCTTAATTTAAAGCTAATTAAATTGCCTACAAATAATATTCAACAAGTTCTACCCGTAGGATCGATGGTTTCGATGAAATTTCGGTCCAAAGAAGGTCTAAAATTAAAATTTTCAATTTCTGGAAAAACTGGCCTATTTTCAAAGTGCCGTAATTCGGTAACCAATTGATCTAGAGAACTCCGGTTGAGCTTAATTTGTCACAAATTTAATGTTCTTAAAAAACGTAGGCATAGAATAGCTTTCAAAGAAAAATGCATGGATTAGGAGATATAGAGCATAAACAAGTCCAAAAATTTCGCGGTTTTTCGTTTGTAAAAATTTTTCCACAACTTTTTGAGAGTTGAAAACATGTTTTGTTAATTTATTGTCGATTTTGACCGGCCGCGGCATTTAATTAAGTATCTATAGATATACAAATAAACTAATTCGATGTGAATATTACTTAAGTTTTTTCTACAAACACCGAAATATTTTGTAGCTAATTGACTCTCTTTTCCATCTGTTAGCATATGCACGCCGCTTACGGTACTCGCTAATTATTCATATTAAACCAACTGACAATGTACGCCAACAAGGCACTTGCTTAATAGGAAATATTTTATTAAATCTGACAGAAGAACATTTGCATTTTAAGATCATTGGTGGCGCGGAACAATAATTCCTGTAAAAACGACTATCTAAGTATTAAATATTTTCTCGCAAATTTTTAAGCGAAAACTATAAAGTAAAAGCTTTGAAATTGTGAATCGATCATTACAGTTGTGTAACTATTTTCCTATTATATTTACGGCGAATTGCTCCAAACAAACAGCTATTCTGCTGATCCATTCCGTTGTAATTAAAACAAATAAATAAATATGGGAAGACCGAACTTAAACTGTGAAAACAAAAATAATTGTGAGTTTGCTTGATGCATATAGAACTTAGTTTATTGTATTGTTAATCAGTGTGAGAATGTACTTTTAATAAAATTTTGTTTGAAAGTTTCTCATTATTCCAACGTTGAATACTGCATAAAGCGAACAGCACAAACAACGACATTTGATTAGTCAGTTTACTCATAAATGTACAACCTTCTCATCCCATTGGAACAATGTACATTTACAACAAAGATCGCCTTAAAACAAATTCCGCTTTAAAGGCGTAAATTGGAAAATCTCAAACTAGCTCACCTTTTGTTCCGCAGCATTTGTTTTCATTACATATGTATCCGCGATTGTTCTCGATTTTTGCTATAGTTATATGCACGCTCGATTTTCGCACAAAGAACGAGTATTTAAAAAAAAATAAACAAGTGGTTATCATTGTCGCGCGTATTTTATATTCTGTCGAAAACAAACGAATGAGCAAACTAAAAAATAAACAAAAGGACGACCCTTTTTTGTTCCTGTGACATGCGCTAACGCGTTATATTTTTCGCTTTATTATTTGTCAGCTCGGTTTTGGGTTGATTTTCGAACGAAAACTCTCTCTCTGTATAGAAGATAATTCTAATAAGGGATGGTAAATTCAAAGGGAACACGCGAATTCAAATATATATATTTCACTTTTCAAAGGAATTCATTAGCAAAAGGTAGGGTAATATGAACCCTAGTTCAAGATAGATGTTAATCTTACTTCCTAGCGTAAGCTGAAATTACATCTCAAGAAGCTTTCAGGCATAAATAATGACAGAGGCACGTAAATTGTAAATTCTCTGAGGTATTAATCTAACTTAGCGTGGAAATTCAACTCCTGCGACTCGAGATTAGAGCTTTAATATATTCTAAAACTTTAGCGCGGTTGAATAATCTACCCGGCGCACTTTTACCGATTTTAAGTCTCCATATTTTAGCGTCCTCTCACTCCGACCGCCATCGATGTACGGCAATCAAGAGAGAAAGCGTAACGGGAAGACGCTAAAAACAATTACGAAACTATTCTACCGCCATCTTAAATCAATATAATATAAAATGGGCGAATCTCAGCTCGGCAGACAAAGAAAACTCCCGCACCTTTAAGAGGGTAAGAGACGATCATAGGGAGTTAGAAATCTGCAGAACAAGGAAGAACATAATCAAGGAATGAGAATAGAAAAGGAGGTAAGCGCGATGTATATAGTTAGTTTTATGTTTGTCTAACAAAGACAGAAGCATTCTCACAATTTTCGTAGAAAGGGACGTAAGATTGGATTCCCCAAAGTTAGACGAGGAGATCCATGTATATCTTTAAGATCGAGGGAGATGGTCGCATTAATATCTCCATGTAAGAAAAAGATGAATAACACCTGTTAAATATGCATGAGACAAGGAAATGCTGGATTTAAGGCGGAAGTACGCCATTTTACCGTAACGCCCATTCCTTACTTTTTTCTTTCGAATCAAACGATTAATTACTAAACGTTTAGGGGGAAGAATACAAATCGCCCTTAACCAACAAAAAAAAAATTAGAATCGTCCAAACGCGTTCAGAAAATCCTTATAATCCTTTCCGTCAGAAGAATAAATTGAGAAATCCAAAGAAAGAAAGATCTGAATCGTATTTGTTGAACGCGATCAAATAAAAACGCCATTAGTTTGATGTTAATCCCGCATTCATCTTTAATAATTCACTTTTGTAAGCAATAATTAACCTTCCCATTCAATCACAAATTGCCGTATCACGTCTACCGTAATTCGAATTCAACAAACATCTTATTTGAATCGTAAACGAATGCAAATTACGTTCACAATACGAATTTTAATAAAAAGAACAAGGTTTTCGCCATTAAACTCGATGAATTTCGAATTAACGTTTGTGTAACTGTAGTGTAGGTATGATTAGGTATAGGTAGTGCAATTTTCGATTTCAACGTATTTTGAATACAAGTAACATTTTCTTAAATGCCATCTATTTGTTTGCATGGGATCATCAAAATCCCTAATTTAGGCGTTTTTCGCCCTTTGCACCCTAGAAGAATAAGCCAAGATTATTTAGCTTATTATGAAACTACGCCAAACTTCTCGGTTGCACGTCGATTAGCTCGTTATCCCGCAAAAAATAGTGGTAATTTGATATAACAATTACGAATTTTCAAAATTCTGTGCCAATTTATATCAGACTTCATAAGCAAATAAATGGAACAATTATAAGCATAAGTAATTGAATCTGATTTGTTGAAAACTCCGTTTATATCATGTCCTTTGACGTAGGTAATAATTAATCTTCCCATACAATCGTAGATTGGCGTATGTTATTTCACGTATAAATCGAATTTGACAAATATCTAACAGTGTGCGAGCGAGGAAATGGCGGAGTTGAACATTTTGCAATGCAAATTAATCGAACAAAAGAAATTAAACAAAACATACAAAGAATATTATTTTGCAATAAAATTGGTTTCGAAATGGCCACCCAGCTAACATGGTCACGTCATAATGACGTTTACGTCATATTCACTTTGAGAACGACGTACTTATGCTGCCATTGCCAATGCGAACACAGAAATACCCTAGTAAATTTCTATTTACAAAAAAACATAATGGCAATGACCAATATTTGACGTCAAAGAGACGTCACAAATAGGCGTGTTAATATCGTCAAATAATTTTTTTAATGACGTCGATTATTCGGAACATGACGTCGCCGACCAATAATCACTTAATTTCGACGTCAATAGGGCGTGAGCATGTTAGCTGGGAGACACCTTCGTCGTCAATAAAGAGCCCTAAACGGTTTTTGAAATTTTCGGCTCCAATCGTCTCACCGAAATAAAACATTTATACCTAATGTAATTTTGAATAATTATTCGGATAGTCTACGACTAGAAACTATACCAGTCTAAAAGACTCACGTTGCAAATTATAGTTGTACAATTACTGTTTTCAAAAGGGAGATAATGCATCCACTTTAGAAATGTTAGGGGGTCAGCAATAATGATATTATAGTTAATCACTCCATGGTAAAAAATTAGAAAATTTGTGTAATTTGCTTCGATATTAATAGACATATTAACGAACGCGAAGTCATTATCTACGATATCCTTATCGCCATTATTCACCTAACGTTTTAAGGGAATTTTAGGGCACATCATCCTGAAACCAATCTGGAGCTATGGCATCGAGCTTTGGGGATGCACCAAACCGAGAAACACCAAAATACTCCAAACGTCTCAATCTAAAATATTGCGAATGATAGCTGATGCACATTGGTATGTGTCAAATCAAACTCTTCATGCGGATCTTGGAGTTCCCTTCATACAACAATGTTCGATAGGCGAAAAGTCGGGAGATCTGGGTGGCCACGGCAAGATGTTGACGTTAGCCTCTTCGAAGCGCTCAATAGAATGCCTTGCAGTGTGGGGACGGGCATTATCCTGTTGGAAAATCGGATTCTCCGGCTCCTGGAGGAATGGAAGAATGTGGGATTCTATAGTTCGATACCAATTCATCAACATATCGGGGGGCATTCATATTGCCTCGGACCTGCTTCCATAAACAATAGTCCCCCCCCCCCCTCCATAACCCCTACCCCATAGCGTGGTGCACATGTCGATCAACCGAAAACTGCACATTGCGACGTTTCCCACGTCTACGTCTGACCATCGTGCGACCATCGCGCATTTCTAAGCAGAATCGGGATTCGTCACTGAAGGCCACCCTATGCCATGGTGGTTAAAATGTAATGACAAATGCTATACAGATTACAAAAATCTGGAGAATTCAATAAAATAAAAATTATTTGGCTGCGTCCAAATACTTATGCTCTGGGATGTAGTAGTAAATAAATTCTCCAAAAATAACCAAGTTTTCTTTACCAGAGGTGATGAATTATAAATGGACGAAACGTTCAGTTATAAATTTAAAAAAATGCGAAGCTATAATAATGAGATTTGTTTGAGTTAATCTTCAAGGGTCTTTTACTTTAAGCATTTGACGAACTACAGAATTTATTGTTTAAAGGAATATGTGAAAAACTAGACTTTTCTAACAATCCTTCACCCTTTAAAGTAATAGAAAGCTTTAATAATTAATTTAACTGGTTTGTGTCCAGTACAGATCGTTAAGCGGTTTACAGCCTGATTAGGAAATTTATAAAGAACAAACAGAACATGCAACGCAATGTCATTATAAAATAGTGGAAATTGCGAACAACGCTTGTGCAGTCAAAGCATATTTTCAACAACACATATAATCTGTTGTTTAATTGATTATTTCTCTTTCGTTCTATAGATGTAAGTATTAATAAATTATTCTATAAAGCACAACTTTTTCCACGGGTAGTACCTACGTAACCGTGATGAAAGTGTGCGTGGCCGTTATTAAATAAAGTTACCGTTATAATGCACATTAGTTGTTTTAATCATTTCCACGTTGCTCTCAACTGAAACCAAAATGTATATGCAAGAAAAGTTGGCACCCCCACAATCAGCAATTCGGAAAATTCCTGTCTAATAATTAAGGAACAATTAAAGACTAATTTTGGAACACAGTAAAAAAATTTTGAACGCAAAAATATGGTCAGGAAACGCAGTTTTTCGTGGGGGTGCTTGCTTGACGTCACACTAGTAACCTTTGTATTGAGAATTAAAAAAGTCTGTAATGTAATGTAATGTAATGTAATGTAATGTAATATGTAATGTAATAATTAAGGAACAATTAAGGACTAATTTTGGAACACAATAGAAAATCTTGGAACGCAAAAATATAGTCAGCAAACGCAGTTTTTGGTTGTGGGTAACGTTAAGCCAGCGACCTTTTCTTTGAAATTTGAAGAAAAACGAAAAATTTCGATGCCATAATAAGGAACAATTAAATACTAATTTTGGAACACAATAAAAAAAAATTCTGGCAAGTTGCCACGAGACTTCCCTCGTATTAGCACCTTTTTCAAAAAATAAGTATAGCACAATATATATTGCTGAATTCAGAAAAAAATTCTCTTTTAAACTCCATAAAAAAACTGCAACTTTATGTTATAAAAAAATTATTGCCACCATTTTAGCTTATACCGGAAGTGACGTCATCAAAGGTAATATCAGCATTTTCGTCCTTGGCCCGAATGCAATCCATTGGCGAAAACCGCATTTCGATAACATTAATAGTTTCTAAGTATCGAGCGTTGCAGTCATTTTTTGAAAATTATTTTTTTTAACACTGTTTTCAAAAAATAAGTATAGCACAATATATATTGCTGAATTCAGAAAAAAATACTCTTTTAAACTACATAAAAAAAACTGCAACTTCTTCTTATAAAAAAATGAGTGCCGCCATTTTAGCTTATACCGGAAGTGACGTCATCAAAGGTAATATCAGCATTTTCGTCCTTGGCCCGAATGCAATCGATTGGCGAAAACCGCATTTCGATAACTTTAATAGTTTCTGAGTTTAGAGCGTTGCAAGGAATGTGTACGGACAGACTACAGACTACAGACTACAGACTACAGACTACAGACGACAGACGGAAATTTTTTTTTTCATATTTTGAATCTACGTGTTCAGAAACGCAAAGATATGTAAAAATTTTCATAGGTCAAAGTTTTTTTTTTGGAACACTAATACAATACTTCCCTTTTACTTCGTACTCGGGAAGTAATTATGGAACGCAAACATAAACGTTAAGCTACCCCAACAAAATATTGCGTTTCCTGACTTGTTTCCATTCCAAATTTTTTTATTGTCTTCCAAAATTAGTCTTTAATTGTTCCTTAATTATTGCATCGAAATCTTTCGTTTTTCTTTACATTACAAAGAAAATGTCGCTGATGTGACGTCAAGCTGGCGCCCCCCACGAAAAATTTCGTTTCCTGACTATATTGTTAAATTGTTTATTGTGTTCCAAAATTAGTCTTTAATTAAATGGATGAAGTTCTCCATTGATGTAGCTTGTTATTTAAGTAGAAATGATCTTTATTTCTACTTAGTTGTTCCTAAATTATTGCATCGAAATCTTTCGTTTTTCTTTACATTCCAAAAATGTCGCTGGGTTGACGTCAAGCTAGCACCCCCACCCAAAAATTACGTTTCCCTTTATGGTAGCGTTCCAAAAATATTAATTGTCTTTAATTGTTCCTTAATTATTAGATAGGAATTTTCCAAATTGCTGATTGTGGGGGTGCCAACTTTTGGTGCATAAAAAGTATAGAATGTTAACAAAAATGATGTGAAATAAGATGTGATCAGTGATGTCTTGACTCGACAATTTTGTATACTATGAGTGTCCTGTGATTTTGTCATCACTTCATTCACCTCCATCACTTGACCTTTAATAGTTTGGGAACTCCTCGCAGATATCTAATAAACGTGTTTTCCCCAATTCAGGGACCTTCAAAGGAGGTGTCAAAGGATTATTCAATTCAGTCTACAAGTTCTTCATCTTGCCGACGTTTCGAAAAAAAAAAAAAGACCGGGCTTACTGGTCGAAACGTCGGCAAGATGAAGAACTTGTAGACTGAATTGAATAATCCTTTGACACCTCCTTTGAAGGTCCCTGAATTGGGGAAAGCACGTTTATTTGACCTTTAATTAACTCAACTTTTTATACCTGAGGATGACAGCAATGTATGTCGAAACATGTCGTACTTAATTTAGTAATTTTTAATTCAAGAACCATTAAGCTTATAATTCAGGTTTTTTCATTGCCAAATTGATTAAATCAACGAGTAATGGGGATACTGTTTGTTACTATTAAACGTTACTAGTGGGGTAGGTTTTGTGAATCCTTATTCTTTTCATCATTTACCCCATTTCGAGGAACACCATTTACAACCAGATTATGGACCCAATCGACGTGAAATAAGAGATTTTTACCAGTAAAACAGACAGTTGCTCTGCTTTTTTCTTTGATGCAATTTCTTTATTTGCTCCTTCAATTTATTTTCATTATTCAATATTTTTTTGTTCGTTTTTATCTTATATACTCGTTGATCATTGTAACAGCTTCCTGAAATTTATATCATCTTATGTTATGAAAGCATCATTAAACAAAGTTGCCGTTAATGTTGTATATTCATTGTTTAAATCTTTTCCACGTCGCCCTCAACTTTTATAAATCAATGAAACCAAAAAGTGTAGAATGTTAAGAGAGTTTGTTACCAGTAAAGGGTCGAGTAGTGATGAATACAAGAAGCACTATTTTGTAAGGTTTTTGGCATCGAGAGACCGTATTTTAATCCTTTTCCGAGCATGGTCGCAGCAGGAGATGTTCAATCTCACTTTCCTGTTGTAACGGGATGCGATCACCTCCTCTTCGATTTTATTAATTTGTTAAGGATTCTGGACTGTTTTCTCCTTCGCCAACATTTATTCCGTAGGTATGCCTTTTTGATCAATTTTTATCTATTTTAACAAGGTTTTTCAACTCCTTCTCTGGAGCAATCCGTCGAATTGGTGTCTCTTAGGTATCCCAGCGTTAGGCGTACCTTCAAAAATAATTTTGTTGATGGGTGGTATTGTGGTGCTTCCGTTTCTATCTTTTTGGTGCATTTTGAGCAGTTTTTACTTCCCGCGCTGGGTTCGCCGCTCTTGGGCACTCGGTTAGCTAAATTAATGTTTTTCAGTTTAAAGGCTCTGTTATCCACATGAATCCCACGAAGAGTAAATAGTGGAAGTGTGTCTATTTCCTCTGAGACCTGTATGCAAATGGGAGTTAAGGCGGTTCTCTGGCACTGTGTTTGTAGACTACATTTAGAAAAATCATTCCCTTGTTGTTGACTGGCCAATCATTTTCAAATTTGGTGTGGGTGTAGAAAAAAGAATGCTTGAGGGCATACGCATACTTTTTTTGGAAGATTTTTTGCTGAATATGCAAAAACATTGAACCAAAAATACCTCGAAAAATACCTAATTTTCGTCATCATTTTATTATCAGTTATGAATCAAAAACCTGAAAAAAAGCATGCGTATCCCCTTTATCATAGTTTTTTCTTATTGTCTACAAAAAATTGTACATAAACGCGCAACCATAACTGAGAAATGATTTTTTTAATACAGCGCTGCATTGCTGATTTCTACCTCACTCAACCTATCTATCGATGCTGCTAATTCGCGTATGCCCTCAAGCATTCTTTTTTCTACACCCACACCAAATTTGGAAATGATTGGCCAGTCAACAAGGGAATGATTTTTCTAAATGTAGTCTACGAACACAGTGCGAGAGAACCGCCTTAAAGTCAGTGCATCTGTGACATTTTCGAAAAAGATAGGAGTGTTCTAAATGCATCCATGCACAACTCGAAAGAATACCTGTGTGTTGAGGAGCTCTGACGCGTAGGCCTAGGCATTTTATAAAAAATATTTCAAGCTATTCACAAATGAAAAGCAACGATAGATTTTACACCTCTCATACAGAAGACTGTCCAAATGAAGTATTCATTGGCGAAATTTCGACACAAAGTCTGATGTGCGAGTCTAGAGATTGGCGGTTTTAGGGTGAATTCGGAAGGAGCCTGTGGATGCCGAGCTTTACAACCAAAACTGCTTAATTTTGTTAACACTCATCATCAGAACGCTGATGTAATATTTTGACTTGATCTCGATTCTGTTATTATACCAGGAAGACGCGGGAATAATTTGCAGGGTGTCTGTGACTCAATAACGCAAAGTCATACATTTCATCAACGCACTCAGGATTTCGAGATTAATTGACGGGAGAAGACTAAGGTAACTTGATAAGGGAGGCAACTCGACGTTTCTCCTGTCCATACGATCTTCAGAACGGGAGCACTCCAATTTGGCCCTCAGGATTGCATTCATTAGATCTTCACCCATTAATCGAAATCCTACCACGTATGTTTTTGATTTTGGCGAAGACAGTTTGTCCACCACGTTGGAAATTTGTATTTATAGATCTTTATTTGAAGAAAAGTGTTTCTTGACGTGTCCATGCTCATACCTTTGCCGACCTTCGTTTTTCTTTATGCAGTGGTCTTCACAGACAGTTGTTCTACTTTTTTTTGATGTAATTTCTTTATTTAGGTACATAATATATCCTCTTCATTTGTTGCTTAAATTTCAATTCATTATTCAACATTTCTTTGTTGCGCCTTTATCTTACCTATACAATACTCGTTGATGTTTGTAATAGTTTCGTCCGCTTTTGACCATCTTCGGTTGTTTTATATACGTTAACATAACTGCATAAGCGATTTAAAATGTTCAGACATTTATATCATAAAAAGGTGGCGATTATGACAAATTTCTCGGATTTTGACTGTCATGGTTTTTCGAACGCACTGTATTAAGTGGCGTATACTATTTAGGAGCTATAGTTATACTGTAATTGTCAGTGACAAGTTCCATGTACTTGAAATTGTTTAATTAGGGATTAATATTGGTATATACACTCGAAATAGTTTTGTTTCCGATCTCGCATAATTTGTAAAATGCTTCGAACATGTTTACATTTATCGCCTGAAAATTATTAGAGGAAGTTCGCAAGGCTTGTAGTTTATCGGTTTAGCTTTCACAAATTTTGTGATAATAAGCCTAGACATTTTCGAGAATGTGGTATAAATATGATAGCGTGCGGAGGAACAACGGTACTTACGTATAATGGCGCTAAGCTCTAAAATTGCACACGCCCCGATATATACTCGAAGTCTTGGATGTGTTGTCTTAACGAAAATGCATGGGTAACTTTATATAAGATATTTGCATTTATATTGAGTTATAGCATACTATGTTCTATGTACGAAGCATTAAGGCAAATATTGGTGTGTCTAAAGTTAGTTTACTTAACCACGTATATCTGCAAAGTTAGAAGCAACACTGTTTGTTTATAGTACGCAAGTTGCCGAGTGAAATCTACTTCCTATATTTTAGAAATGTGCATGTGCGAGGGAAAAAAATCAGTTGTATGGAGCTGCGAACAAATTGTGGCAAAACGCGACGAAGGGTGTTTAAGTAAAACTTGTCGAGTTGTAGAGGGTTACTTTACTATAAAGTTTCAACTGGACACTGGTCACTTGGGGATCGTGAGAAACTAAATCCTGTTTTATAAAATTGAAACTTGATTATTGTATAAAATTGTGTGGCACATGTTAAAGGGACCATTCTCTTTTATGTCTTTCATAATAATCAGGGATCTTGTTACATCGACTCCATTTCAGAGTAAGTAATATAGTAGAGCAACAACTCTATTTTTACTATCGATTTCATTCTCGTTATACGCTCATATCTCATCATAAACTTTCAAGTCGAAGGTTTCATTGGATTTCCATGCAGCATTAAGCTCGAGTTGAATAATTCTGATGAAATCCTGGTATTCACAGTCCAACTTTCTGTTCTCAAGGATACCTTTGCGAAGGTTTCCTTAATGAAATACTTCGAGTGCAATCTCTTCAAAGATACAATTTTCCTCCAAATCACCGAGGCTCTTGACGTTAATAATCGTAATCACTCTTGTTCACTTATGTATATGTTTTTTTTTCCAGAAATAAACAAGCAATTACCAATTACTTAAAATAAAGTTTTAACACGCATGAATACCCAAGAATTTGGATAGTCATTCTGGTTAGGTTGTAATAGAAACCTGTTGTGATCTCTGATAGGATCATCGGACAATTCACATCTTCAGGATATAATTATAGGGATTTTCATATTAATGTAAGATTAAGAACAAATTGATTTATTTGGAAACCATACAATTTAAATTGAAGCTGCTTAAGCGGACGCCTGGTAACTTTAGCTTTAACCCTCCAAACTTAATTTATAAGAATTCAAAGCAAAATGTTTAAAATGTACCTACGTCTAACTAATTACTTATATCCCAACCTAAATTAATCATAAAACGCGATAACCAAGACAACAACGAATTAGGGGAGAATGTTCATTAATATGACAAATATTTACAATTTTTTGGATAAAGTAAACGAAGAAATTTAATAAACCACTTTATGCCAACAAATTAAATCAAGAACATACCTAATTGATGTAGAAGGTCAACATCATTTAAATTTTTTCACGTCAACCGTCAAAAGTTCACCAAAATGGCTACTTCCGTCACATATTTACTACCTGTGTGATGTTCCTTCCCCTTCTAATTACTTACGAAGCTTCGATTTCATCAAAACTGAAAGGAAGTGTAAAAGGTGATACTTAATTTATTGAAATATTTGTAAATATGTACTATAGGTACCTACATATTACACTTACACCAACACAAGATGTAGGAGGATATCTGCGTATGTTAATATTTGGGGAGTGACGCCTTCACGTGATCCTTGTCATCCCATTTTATTTATGAAAATGGAAAAAGAAATAGGTAAGTCTTGGAAAACAGTGGCTACCTGAGGATCGTCAGAGCACGTCTAGAGGCCATCGGGAAACCCGAAACAAGTACAACCAATAGAAGATTAAGAAGAAGAAGATCCCATGTAGCATTTAATATTGGTGTAATATTGGTATTTGATTGTAAATATATTGGTAGAATATTAATGTACAATATTGTCCCAACATTGAAATGTTGTGAAAATATTGAGGAGGGCGTGCATACTATTTTTCGATTATTTTGATATCTCTAAATAGGCGAAAATTGTTGTTATGTATTGTTATGTTATTGATAAATAAATATTGACTTTATATTATATAGTAGAATTTAAAAAATATTGTAAATATTTATGCTATATTGCTGAAATATCGATTTTCAATATTTAGTAATATTGTACACAGAAAATTGGTGCATTATTGTATGTACCTACAATATTTGAATTTACATTGAATATCAATATTTACTTAATATTTCAAATATGTATGTTATATTGCTTAAATATACATTTTCAATATTTTGTATTATTGTACACGCAATATTGGTACATTTTTTTTACATTAAATAACAATATTTACTAAATATTGCAAATATTGTTCTTATATTGACTAAATATTGCATTTCCAATATTTGTATAATATTACAAAAATATATTCAACCAATATTGGCTCCAGTTCGACAATATTGCTTCAATCTCTCTATATTGCACCAATCTTCCGCCAAGCTAACGCCAATAAACGGTGCTACATGGGATGTACGTCAACAGAAGAAGGTACCTGCTTTTCAACCGGATGGGACCAGTTCAAAGGAGTCTTCCAACCGATGGACCGAAGAGATGAATCGATTCATCTTGCGTACGTACCTACCTGGAAATAAGGAAGATGGAAACAGACCAAATGATGTATAGGGACAAGATTCATACAGCATTCACAACACAATACCCACGTCTTTCACATTTAACACAACAACGCATAGCAGACCAACGCAGGGTACTTATCAAAAACACACTTCTTTCAGTAGAAACACACGAACAAATTAAATACGAAGTAGAAACATTTTTAAACGTAAATAACAGTAACAACACCTAACAAAACACATCAGTGGTACACCTAATAACAATCATCATCTACTTATGACACAACAAAGCACATTAGATACACAAGATAACGATGCAGGTAACAACTGCCAACACTCACGAAATACTTAAATGAAAAATTAAAAAAAAAATGGTTACTGTATTTAGGTACACAATTCGCAAAGGCAGATCCATTGCATAGATATAGAACAACCCAACAGAAAAACACTAAGTTACACAAAGTCATTCAAATACTAAACACTGACCTTAATTGTGTACGGTGGTGTTAACATAGTTCTGAGTTTTTCTGAATATTACGGTGGCTCCAAGGTCATAATATCAACACAACACCGCACCACAAAGACAGCAACACTTCCGGCCTGGGAAAAGCATCTAATGAATCGCGTAGATGAAACTTTCAGTATGCACAAACACGTTGTGGCGGTACAGGGAAGGGGCAGAGATAGAAATCGTCCTAACAAACAATTTAAATGCAATGAAAAACTCTTTAGAGATCATTAACGCAACAAAATACTCAACAAAAATACTCATTACCTAGATTAGAATTTCGTGAGCACGACTGGTCCGATTTGTGGGCCAAAAACATAGTACATAATACACATGCACCATGAATCATGTCAGAAAGTACCTACACGTGTACAATAGATTACCAACTCTATCACACACTTACACAACTGGAAGAGACCAGGTAGGTATAGATAAGATAGGTACATAATTTTTGGTGGAAACATTTCACCCACTTCCCTCCAAATACCGACCCATTACATAAATTATGTGACTGGCACAAAGCTTTCCCACGTTTACTACAATGACGTATTAAATAAAATAGTTTTTTTGCGTAATAACTCAAAATAAAATAGTTTTTGGGTAATAACTCAACAAAAATTCATCCCCCTCCCCCTATGTGAAATAAAGAAATAAATGTAGTGTTAGTAGTTTTTTGTGAAGTATATGTACTTATAATATTTAAAAAAATAAAAAAATGCTCGGAGCAGATTTTGAGAAAATTGATATTTACTTTTTGACCAATTTTGGGCACCAATAAATTGGCCACGATAAATTTTTGTTCCTTATCAATTATACGTAGAAGTTCTCGCCATCCTTTGGCTAAAATTTTCACATTTTAAATAAGTTAAACGATTCTTGAGCTACACCCTAAAAAGTAAAAACTTGGAGAATTGCTATATTGGTCGCCATTTTGAATTTAGACACAAGCGAAAAACGGCGTTTTACTTGTAACCAGGTCTACTAACTTTTCACAAAGCGAAATTAGTTTGGGTTAAAATTTGAATGTTTGCTCCAAAAATAACGCCCCTAGTTTGGACCCCTTTGAGCCGATTTTGTTGAAAAGCTTGTTTTACCGATGAAATTTTTGTATAGGCCTTAGATTTAAATTTCATCAAAATCGCTTCCTCTGTGCACCGGTGAAAACTCGGTTGCCATAGCTACAACGGTCATTTTTTTTTAAATAAGTGAAAATAAGTTAAAAACCATAAATTGTAGATATTGACATGTGGGTATTAAAGGAACTGAAATTTTACGTAGAATCCAAAAATGGAATCAAAAATAGGAGTTCCCATTTAAAATAACTCAGTTACTAGCTACTTCCGGCATTTCCGGAAGCGCTGCAATTTTGAAAATATTTTACATCGATTAGGTTTTCAGAAGATCAAATTTTCAAAAACCTATCTATAAAACTTTCCCACAAATGTCTAACTAAAGCTCAAAAATAACACCCTGTATACACGTGTGTATATGCACGGGAAAGTAAAAATCAATTGACAATTTCAAAGAGAAGTTTCGTGAACTAGAAATGCTTATTTATTTAAACATTTTTGGACTAGGCTTCTATGCTACATCGTTGATACGGATTTCGTGCTCTCTTTTTTTGAATGTTTCCAATAATGCGTACAGTGTGTCCACATTTCGATGGGATTAAATGGGCAACGCTCTTAATATTACAGCTAGCGACTTGTAGTTTCCGCTTTGTGCTCGTTTTTGGAGACAAAATCGAAGACGTAAATAAATGTTTGCCAAAAGGTTTAGTTTTAAAGATACAAAGCGAAATTGAAAATTGTCCAATTTGGCGAGGGTGTTATAAAAGATATTTTCATTCTGCATACACTTTTTTCAGAGGATCAACGTGGCATCGTCAGATTTGTATTTCGACGTTTCGGCTCCTAGATAACATCATCAGGTCAACAGATTTAAATAGGAACCTCTGGATTTGTTTTTTACTTTTTAGTTATTATAAAAACAGTAATACAAATATGGCGATATTTTTACGTTTAGTCTGTCAAAAGTCCAACAAACATATTTTTTTCAATTTACATCTACTACTATCCTGCATATAATATGAATGAACGAAATTCCAATACGTACTGCAATAATATTGGCTAGGGCGCAACAAGGACAGTTTAGAATTAGCGTCGTGGAATTGTTTTTAATACCAATACCAAATACCAAAAACTAAACATGTTTTCACGAGGCGAAATTAGTTTGGGTTAAAATTGGAATGTTTGCTCCCAAAATAATACCCCTAGTTTGCGCCCCTTTGAGCCGATTTTGATGAAAAGCTTGTTTTACCGATGAAATTTTTTTATAGGTCTGGTGGTTTTGGATTCAGGAGGACACAAGACGTTAAGATTGATCAAAACCTCGAGTTCGATTTTTTTTTCGATTACCTACCTACTACTTACATTATTATTATCTATTATTATGCACGAGAAAGTAAAAATTCGTCACATCACGCATTACACATAAAATATATACACAGTGCACTAATAACAACATTTTAATTGAAGAACAAAAGGGTTGAACCAAGTATTCTAGAGCAGTGGTTCTCAAAGTGGTGGTAAAGAGTCGCCGGTCTCGCAGTGTAGCTGAAAAGTATCGCAAGACGAACCTGTGCGAACCACCCCTTTTATAAATAAAGTATTTACCGATACTTTTAGCAAGTTTCTTGTTATGGATTTTAATTCATTAAAATACTACCGGTCCGTAATATAATCAACCAAAATATACCGGTCCGCTACTTTATAAAGTTTGAGAAGCACTGTTCTAGCGGACCTAACGAACAGTTGCATTCGGAAGTTCAATTATGAAACCAAGGATTGTTTAGAAAATACTGTACGACGGTTTTGGAGTTTATTGTGTTGTGCCTTAGTTCAACCATTGACTAATCAATCAACGGTTCAACACAGTGCTTCAAGCAACCAGTATGTGACCGGAATGATTGATTCAATCACGTGACACGATCATGAGAGATAAAACAACAAAAATGACTTACCAAAGTTTAGTACGTTAGATAATCGAACCCGTTGCATTCACGTTGTAGTTGTTACACCCACGGCTGCTGGTGATAACGGAAGCCTAAATGAACCATCGGATGCCAGTACTCCACCACCAACAACAACACTACAAAACACCACAACACAAACACTATCACTAGTTCGCCTTAAAAAATGTACAAAAATTCGCATCGTAAAGATCGAAGTAACAACACGCGTTTGCTATCCCGAAAGTATATGATATCAAATCTAATATGATATCCTCACCAGGAGTGTTTACCGCTAACGTCATCACATACAATCATAAATGGTGTAATATGAAAAACATTAGTCAAAATTGTACTACATTAGTCAAATGAGAATTTAATTTGATGCTTATACACGGACGTATAAAAAACAAATGCTTATAAAACAAATTAAATTCGCGTTTACAGGTTTACTCTTTCTACATTTCATTATTCAATGTTTTTATTATAATATAGAATATAATTATTATTTATTCAAGGGGTGGTCCGGATACTGCTCCCCGCTATTGTCTATACCGTTCGAGAATAACAATAACTGTATCTTTAACAAAGTCTAGGATTGTCGTTACTATCTTTTGTGTAATCTCTTCATTTCCAAGTGGGTGTTCCCTTGTCTTTGTGTATGCCTCACATTGTCAAATAACGTGGCAATCCCTGTATAACGGACTGTTGGCCAGTTCGATGTTGTGCAGGTGTTAGTTCAGACGACAGTGGCCTGAGGCCATTTTTGTTAAGATGGACGCTGCTAGGTCTCTGTTTGGGTTGTCCAGTAACATCTATACACTGGAATTTCTGCTGTACTCTGTTGTGAGCGTTGCTTGAATCTCCGTTTTGGCTGTGTTATATGTAATCCCACAGTCCATTTCAGGTCCTGTCAGTAGTTTCTCGCTTGCAACTCTCGCAAGCTCGTCAGCAACCTGGTTACCTCCTATTCCCGCGTGCTCAGGTGCCCACACTAGTGTGACGGTGTTACACTTGCCTAGCGAATCTAGTGCTGCATTGCTGTCTGTAACTATAAAGGTTTTCTTTTTGGGAAGGTTCCCTTTTAATAGCCGAACAGCCGCTGTCAGGATTGCATATACCTCAGTTTGGAACATGGTCGCTTTTTGTCTCAGAGTCACAGAGATTCTATAACCCCGTCCATTACTCCCGTACACTCCAGAACGAATGCTCTTAGTGGTTTTGGTGTGTAGTTCACGATTCCATTCAGAATTTGTTTTTTTTTAAATCGAGGTTTGGTCAAACCTTTTATAGGCTCCTCCGCTTGGCTCTATAGCAGGGGGTGTGTGGGATTTCCTTCCATCTAGGTAAGGTATACCCACTAAAACCCTTCCTCCCTCTAAACCAATGTGGTACGGGCGGGGCTATCAGCATTCTTCGCAACGGTTGGTGAAGGTCGGTGCCGGTGCTCGCCACCTAAATGTAGGCCAAAGTTCGTTTTGGACCGTGGACTTACCACCCCCGCCATTCTTGCCCCCTGGTGTTGTAGATCGTGTGTACGCAGTCCGCCGCACACCTCCAGTTTGTGTTGCTCCTGGACATCCAGCGCACTAGGTTGTTCGGAGTCATCTCCCTCCCCATCATAGCATTCAGCCTTACAATCATCTTGTTTCTGCACAGGTATATCAAGGAAGAACCTGCGACTACCTGTGGGTATACTTTCTGGTCGAATCACCATCTTATAGACACAGACGACGAGACGGCACACCACATACTTTGTTAGTGTCTCGCACTTGTGAAACAGCGACCATCCATGTTATGTTGGGCGTATCCTGTCCGGATATGGCTACGCTTCCTCACCCAACATCTTCAGGTTTAGCTCACGTATGAGATGGCCAGGTGGTTGATTTCCTCCTGAGGTGTTGCATCCCAGGTAATCTGTAATTCATGCCGGAGAGCTTCTAGTATTTTCTACCCATCATGTCCCATACATGTTCGGGAGATCTGGGTGGCCATGGCAAGATATTAACGTTAGCCTCTTCGAAGCCCTGCAATGTGGGGACAGGCATTATCCTGTCCTCCTCCAACTCTGGAGGAATGGAAGGATATGGGGTTCTACCACTTCATCAATATATCGGTGGGCATTCCCATTGCCCTATACCATAACGCCCATAGTGTGGTGCACATGCCGCTCAACAGAAAACAGCACATTGCGACGTTCTGTACGTCTGAACATCTTGCGATCATCGTGCATTCCCAAGTAGAATCGGTATTCATCACTGAAGACCACCCTATGCCATTCCACGTCTCAATCCAGTCGCAAGATACACCACTCCAAATGTTGCTGTCGATGACGACCCGTCGGCGGAAGTTCAAGATATGGTCGATAGGACTGCATGCCAAAATCTCTAATTCTACGGTAAACTGTACGACGGATTACAGGACGTCCTTCGTTTCGGAACCATTGATCGGCTATTGATCTTGTACTCGAGAACCGGTCTCTTACTGCCATTAATCGATGATAGCGGTTCTGAACCACATCTGCTGTCTTGGCCGTCCACTTCCTCGTCTACCCCGTTCTTGACCTTCTCTAAACCATGCTTGATAACACCATACTGCAGAGGATTAGTTACGGTGAAGACGATTAGCAATTTCTCTGAATAAAAAACCAATAATGCGACCTCTGTCGAATTCACTCAGTTGTCAATAATTTTCACGTTTTCACTCTAGGCATAATCGCAGCCTCAAAACACAAAAAAGAACAAAAGAATTGCCCAAAAAACAATACCCAAATGGATTGTTTAGCTTTGCTCTATCACACTGGGAACCATGCAACAGACGTACGGACCGACCGACCGACGGACGGAATATTGGATACAGTAACGAACGAAAAAATGCGACTTTTTCATAAATAAACCGCGCACTACATTACAAAAAACCAAGAGATGTAATGTTAATGTTGGTAGTGCTGAAGATTACTATCGCATCTCAATCTACTGGGTGGTTTTTAAATAAATGTAAAGGAAAGGTTTTCAAAGCACAAGACTTTGTTAACAGCATTCCAAGCGTTATTGCCGACAGATCCATCTAGTCTTACACATGCAGATGCAACTATAAAAGACTGAACATTTAGTTTCTTTCTATAGAGGTGACGTAACAGACACTCTTGATGAGTTGAAAGATGAACTCAAATTCTCGTAACGTTGAAAGAGGACCAAATACCAAAAACTTTACCCAATATCAAGGTACCTATTCTTATCTATACTGGCAGTTCTATTATAGGTACCTGCATGTACCGCGAAAAATGAACAAACTTTTTCCGTATTAGGCATCCTAAAAAATTATATAAGAAATTGTTCATCTGAAAGCAGACTAAATTGTTTAACATTTGCATTCGTAAAGAGGTATGACTTCTACCCCTGAAGAAATATTGGAGAAATTAGCCAAAAAACCAAGAAAACTCGAAATTAACTTATAATCGTAGGCGAAAGGGTGTAATTAATTTGCCAGGTTCAATGTTAACTTATAATGTTCACCTGATTAGTAAGTTCTGTGATTGGTAATTATTGGTTATTTTTTATTTGACGAATAAAACACATTAAGTATTTGTCTAAGAGAGTTGCATAGATTTTGTATATACCTACATAAAGACTGACTAAAGTTAAAACCTTCCCCGAAAAAAAATCCTGGGTGCGACACTGGACCGAATTGTAGTCTTATCTGCGCGTGGACTTATCCACCCTCCCATCGTAATCCAGAATCGAGAATACTTCCTTATTTTTGCCAATGTTAATGTAAGTACATATGTTGTTGCTGGAATGATAATTAATTAACAATATTGTTGAGTGTAAGCGCTAAAAGGGGGATTGAATGCGACCTAAATTAGGAGTTAGGTTAAGAAATATACCTAACGGTTGTTAAGGTTAAGCCGCGGGCTAAGCTTAAGAAGGAAAGGTGCGCGTTATAATTATTGCGAATATAAATAATATTTAAGTGGATGTGGACTTTACGGGAATTGCTACAAGACGAACTTTCTTACTAAAATTTGAAAAGGGCCATTTAGGCCATTTTTGTTTACAAATGGTTGGTAATGATGGCGTTCTGTAACTACTCCGCGACGTTTGTAATGGTGGTCAGCAGTAATACCTAATTAAATAAATTGTGTTAGTGTTTTCGAGTTTAAAAATCTGTGCTCGTGTAATTAATAATTAAATCGTAAACGTTGTTTAAATAAAGTGCCGAGAAGAGAGAAAAACTATAACCGTTACTATAGGTATAGGGTAAGTTAACAGTATAAGTACAGTTTTTCTAAAAAAAAAGCTACAGCCAAAAATTAAACAAAAACTGGGAGAATTGCTATATTGGCCGTAATTTTAAATTTGACTAAAATCGAAAAAGGGCGTTTTACTTGTAAAGGTATGTCTATGAGGGGTTAACCACCTAGTAGGTAAATATGGTGTATAAGCACCTGTAAATATTCCAAATATTTAGTAAATAAAGTTAATATTAAGTAAGGTAACAATGTGGTAAATATAGCAATGATTTGGTAAATGGCGTAAATGGGTAATTCTACGATAAGAGGTTTAAGTCCAATAATATTACGATTTTGTCCCGTTTATGTACCTTTTCATATTTCATGTAAGGGCAAAGGGCAGGTCACTTTATACTGGTGTTTTCTTTTTGCACGTTGTAGTTGACTTAAGTCAGCCCTGTCAATAACACACCATTCGTTTTATAAAAATAATTTGACTCAGTTCTCACTAACCCTATTCGTTTTAAAAGCTTTATTTAAGTTTTATATTAACCTGAGGCAAAAATGTCTTATGACGCAAGGCACTTCAATCACGTGATAATTGTGACTTTGACTAACCCTATGGCTGTCCAAAAAGAAAACACCTATTATATTTTGTTACTTTTTATAAGGCCATGATAAATACAGGGTGTTACTTAATGGTATGTACTTATTTTAAGGGGGCATTCCTGAACCAATTTTAAGTCGAAAAGTTCATACGAGGGAAAGTCATTAAATAAGTCAGAAAAAGCTATTATAAAAATAGTTAGAGAAATAGTTAACCAAAAACAAGTTTTATTTTCCAACAAAGTCTCCATCTACATTAATACACTTATCCTATCGCTTTATCAATGCACCAGGCTGGCGTCTGAACCACATGCGTACCTCTTGTTGAACATCGTTGTCACCCTCGAAATGTTTGCCCCCAAGATGCTTTTTGAGTGGACCAAACAGAGGATAGTCGCTTGGGGCCAGGAATTTCAAGAAGTTCCCACCCTAATTCTGCAATTCTCGCTTGTGTCAAGTGGGCCGAATGCGGCCTGACATTATCGTGATGCAGCAATATTCCTCTCGTCAGTAGGCCTGGACGTTTTCGTCGAATTGCATCCCGAAGCAACAACAAAACTCTACAGTATGATTCAGCAGTCACGTTCTCATTTCTGTTCTGGAATCCCAGAACACGATAAGCATAACCTTATCAGCTGAGGGCACAACCTTGAAATTCTTTGTTGACGGCGAAGAAAGACGTTACCGTTGCATTGAACCACGCTTTGTTTGTGACACTTAATGACAGATAGGGAAACAAATCACCCCTATTTTCAGCTTTCTTACAGCAGTTTGTGACTTATTTAACGATTGTCCCTCGTATAAACGTTTGTCCTAAAATGCTTAGTTTTCGATGTACAGGGTGCTAAAGTTTTTATTTTTTTTCGTTTTTTCTGAAAAATCTCGAAGACGGTTTTTATTAATACTAATTAAGTACACTAATGCCTTTTAAGTGATAATCAGGATAATTTTCATATTACCTACACTTACACACTATACAGGGTGTTTTTTTGAGAGCTTTAATTACACATTTCTGGGAAAGTTTTATAGATAGGTTTTTGAAAATTTTAACTTAGGAGTTATTCTGAAAACCGAATCGATGTAAAATATTTTCAAAATGGCAGCGCTTCCGGAAATGCAGACGGTACTTTAAGAATTCATTACATGAAAACCGTTGTAGAGTAGTTTCAAAATCTCGTGTCATTGGAGATGCGCGGCGGGTTTTCAAACAATTTCGAAACGTAGGCACGACGTTAGACGTCGAGAAACATCGTTAGGTAAAATGCCATCCTGGACATGTAGAGTAATTAAATATAGAAAACTTCATAATTGTAGTATCGCGTTTAAATAAATGCCGCCGCGCATCTCGAGTGCCACGAGATTTTGAAACTACTCTAGCTATGGCAACCGAGTTTTCACCCAGCGTATAGAGGAGGAATACGGCCTTCTTTTGGTGTACTTAAAAAAAAGGTTTAAGTTGCGTACGACGTCACCTATGAAGCTCCAAATTTAAGAAAATTCAAAAACTAAAAACTCAGATTTTTTAAATGAAATGACCATTTTCTTCCTATCGCATTTAATAGAGAATCAAAATGGGAATATTTTGGTTCCTATCCCTATCTTTAAAAGTTTCTGACTTATTCCCATTTCATTGCAATACCATTTTCGGATTTTTTTTAGTAGTCGACCATTGCATGGACTATGGCAATCGAATTTTGAACAAATCAAGTGATATTAATCCGTCACCTGTTACAATCAATTCAAAACCCTGCCTTCTTCAACACATGCTCAAAAAATGCTTCAACACAAACTCTTTTTTGTAAATGTTCTCGTGTATATCGTATCACTTGTGATTCAGTATTCAGCATGTTCCTGCACAGGCAGATCTGTTTTCCTTCTGGATAAATCTTGTTATTTTTAAACGCACAAAATACAATTACAGTTATAATTATATTTATTTATCCTGCATAACAGATACTTAATTTAAATTACAACTTAACATTTACCCCAGATTTATAACATTTACATATTAAACCTAACCCTCTTCTCCTAACAGCATTCTTCTTCTCTCCCCTACCTCTTCCATCCAGCTTATTCCTTCTCCTTTCTCCTCTACAATCTCTTTCATCCTCTTTCCACTTCCCTCAACTCTTCACATTTTTACTTCCCGAGTACGAAGTAAAAGGGAAGTATTTTAACATGTGCGTAATACTCTCTCACATGTACTTCGTCCTTATTGTTATATGACATTTTATATCCTAGGTATGTCACTTCCCCCATGTTCTCCGTACCCCATTTCCACTCCTCCTTTGCCTTTCTTCCTCTACCCTTCTGAAACACTACCATCTTTGTCTTTCCCACATTTACCTTCATATCTCGTTTTTCCAGAAAGTCTTTCGTGGTCACCAACATATCCTTCATTTCCCTCCCTGTCCTTGCCACTGCTAGTATATCGTCAGCGTAAGCCATCGTCCACACTTTGTACCCTCCGATAACCACCCTCCCACTCTTTTTGTTCCTTATTCATTCCACCAACCCTTCAATATAGACCGCGAAAAGACTCGGGCTCAAAGGGGAAGGCTGTCTCAGTCCCTTTGTTGTTTCAAAAACCCCCCCAACCTTGCTCACCACTTTCACCTCGTGCTCCTATATATCTCCTCTATCCTCTCCACCAAATCCTCACTTATCTTCCTTCTTCTTATTCCCTCCCAGAACATCCCCCTATTCACACTATCGAAGGCTGCTTGAACGTCGAAGAAGAGAGCATTCAGCCCCCCCCCCCCCCTTCTTGTCTAACTCTATTTACTATTTGCTTCATCGCATAGATATTGTCTACCGCTCTTCTCTCCTTTCTGAAGCCCGATTGGCCACTCTCCAATGATTCTCTTCTCCTCCAATTCCTTATCTAGGCGCTCTTGTAGAATTCTCTCATAAATCCTACATCCTATATTTGTAACACTTATTGTTCTATAGTCACCTGCCTCCCCCATATCTCCGCCCTTGTACACCGGCGATATGACCGTCACTCTGGACTCTCGCGGAAACCCCTCTCGTCACATATATCTTATTTAGCAAACTCCTACAATTTGATGAAAATATTTTACATCGATTCGGCTTTCAGAGTAACCCCTAAGTACACATTTTCAGAAACCTACTTACCTATAAAACTTTCCCGCAAACGTCTAACTAAAGCTGCCAAAAAAACATCCTGTATATGTTTCATTAAATGAACATTTGTTTTAGTCATAATATAAAATTTAAAAAAATAACATACCAAATTAAAGGCACTCTCTTGCCTACATGAACAAAACAATAAAAAATCTCAAACATCATCGACTTTTTGAAGGAGTAGAACATCCTCTGCCCTTTCAAAATAAGATTTGGCGTAGGGAGTGTCTGGACAATCTGATCTGAGACAAATGAAATATCTTCTTCATCAACTTTAAATAATTTTCCAGTTTTGTCCCCTATTGTACAGAAAACTACCTGTATCTCGTCATCTTTTTTCAAAAATCGACCTAGTAGTTTAGGAACCACGGCTTTCACCCACAGACAAACATTTTTCAAAACTCGTGGTTTTGGACCCAAAACGTCAAGATGTGTCGACTTTCCTTATATGTATATACACGTGTAATTTTCCACAATTCCTATACAGATAGAAAATGAAAAAAACTAACACCCAATGTATCATTTGGCCAATTTTTCTGCGAATCTTAACTTTTTTGAAAAAGAAAAGGGTACTCCGTGTGAAAATTAATGTCCCGTTAGTGAAAAAAAGTAACCTGTTGAAATGTTTAAAATTTATCTAATCAAAAATTAGTAACATCCTCAAAGATGTTATCTAACTCACAGCCATCGGGTGATTTGCACCTGACCTTTTCGTTAAAATGTGTTTTAATAGATAAAGATAACGCGCAAGGCGGTCTATACTATCGGAAGTTGCTCCATTCAGTCATTAATTAACGTCGTTTGTAGTGTGAGGAAAGTAAAATTAAATTAATTTTGAAATTTTCGCTTTTAAAAATCTGTGCATCAGTTATAAATTTAACAGTGAACGTTGTTTAGTTACAGTGATGGCTTGGAAAGGATTGGATCAAACTGGAGAAAAGGGGAGGATAACGTCACTAGGGTAAGTTAGGGATACAAACATTTTTCGAAATTTGCTAATTTGTACCTTTTCTTCTTGCATTGCAGACGGCACAGTGACGCAGGTGAGTCATTTTTAATTAATACCACATGATTTGTTGAACTGATTGTTAAATTTGGGTTCATGGTGACGAACCCAAAATGTAAAGGTTGTGGACCACATGTGTCCGTTTTTACTTTGGTTACACTTCGAACAATTAATTCTGTAGTAATTTTTGCAAATTTGAAAGGAGACGGAAGAATTAAGGTGAAAATCCGTTTCAAAAAAGTTTCCAAAACTCGAATTTTCTAAGAATTGCTATTTAACAAGTTGATCTTTTAATTACACAACTGTAATTTTAGTATTAAATATTCCAGATTTATAAATAGGTATTAAATTTTTCAAAACCAGATGTGACCCCAACTAGGTAATAAATAATTTTGATAACGCAGAACTGGAACTTTTACATTGACGACATTTTTTAGTGCGCGAGTAGTGAATTTAAAGCAATTTTGAATTTGGTGCGCGTTCGTGTTTTCGCGTTTAAAAAATTTGTGCATCAGCGACTAATTTAACCGTAAACTTTATTTAATTATCTAAAGTGATGGATTGGACCGATGGAAGAATAATGAATAATAACGTCACTCGGGTAAGTTAGTGGTATCAATTTTTTGAAATTTACTAATTTGTACCTTTTCTTCTTGCATTACAGACGGCACAGTGACGCAGGTGAGTCATTTTTCATTAATACCACACCATTATTTTGTTGAACTGTTTGTTAAATTTGGGTTCATGGTGACGAACCCAAAATGTAAAGGTTGTGGACCACATGTGTCCGTTTTTATTTTGGTTACACTTCGAATAATTAGTTCTGTAGTAATTTTTGCAAATCTGAAAGGAGGCGGAAGAATTTAGGTGAAAATCAGTTTCAAAAAAGTTTGCAAAACTCGAATTTTCTAAGAATTGCTATTAATTTAACAAGTTGATCTTTTAATTACACAACTGTCATTTATGTATTAAATATTTGAAATTTATAAATTTTAAATTCTTCAAAAATCTATAAATTTAACATGTGTTTGAATCATTACCCATCGGGTAACACAAATATGAAGGTAACTCAGTGACTAATTTAACTGTAAACTTTATTTAATTATCTAAAGTGATGGATTGGACCGATGGGAAGAATAATGAATAACGTCACTCGGGTAAGTTAGTGGTATCAATTTTTTGAAATTTTCTAATTTGTGCCTTTTCTTCTTGCATTGCAGACGGCACAGTGACGCAGGTGAGTCATTTTTCATTAATACCACACGATTTGTTGGACTGATTGTTAAATTTGGGTTCATGGTGACGAACCCAAAATGTAAAGGTTGTGGACCACATGTGTCCGTTTATATTTTGGTTACACTTCGAAGAATTAATTCTGTAGTAATTTTTGCAAATGTGAAAGGAGACGGAAGAATTAAGGTGAAAATCCGTTTCAAAAAAGTTTGCAAAACTCGAATTTTCTAAGAATTGCTATTTAACAAATTGATCTTTTAATTACACAACTGTCATTTTCGTATGAAATATTCGAAATTTATATATGTTCGATTTTTCAAAAATCGGTAAATTTAACATGTGGTTGAATCATTATCCATCAGGTAACACAAACTGAAGGTAACCAGATGTGACCCCAACTAGGTAATAATTTTGATAACGCAGAACTGGAACTTGTACATTGACGACATTTTTTAGTGCGCGTGTAGTGACATTAAATTAATTTTGAATTTGGTGCGCGTTCGTGTTTACGCGTTTAAAAAATGTGTGCATCAGTGACTAACTTAACCGTAAACTTTATTTAATTATTTAAAGTGATGGATTGGAGCGATGGGAAGAATAATGAATAATAACGTCACTCGGGTAAGTTATAGTGGTCCATCAATTTTTTGAAATTTTCTAATTTGTACCTTTTCTTCTTGCATTACAGACGGCACAGTGACGCAGGTGAGTCATTTTTCATTAATACCACATGATTTGTTGAACTGATTGTTAAATTTGGGTTCATGATGACGAACCCAAAATGTAAAGGTTGTGGACCACTGTGTCCATTTTTATTTTGGTTACACTTCGAACAATTAATTCTGTAGTAATTTTTGCAAATGTGAAAGGAGACGGAAGAATTAAGGTGAAAATCCGTTTCAAAAAAGTTTGCAAATCTCGAATTTTCTAAGAATTGCTATTTAACAAGTTGATCTTTTAATTACACAACTGTAATTTACTTATTAAATATTTGAAATTTATAAATTTTAAATTCTTCAACAATCTATAAATTTAACCTGTGTTTGAATCATTACCCATCGGGTAACACAAATATGAAGGTAACTAGATGTGATTCCAACTATGTAATAATTTTGATAACGCAGGACTGGAACTTTGTAGTGCGCTCTGCTCATTCGGTAACCGGTTTAGTTCTAATCTGCTCTGAGAAACCAAAATAAATTTGTACGGTAGTGATTTTTATAAAGGTAGAAGAAAATTTAGTAAAATTTGCTTAAATGTAAATATATTTCTGGTATTTTATTTCCATTTCCATAGCCAAGAATTTTGTCCTTTACATGCATTAATAAAATTCCATTCTGAATTTTTTTTTGGACAAAATCATTATTTGTGCAACCACAAACGTGTTGGTATTAAATTTTTTTTTTCCAAAAATCAAAAATTATTTACAAGAGGTTCTATTTAAAAATATTATAAATGTTATAACAAGTTTCGTGCATTTTTCCTTTATTTTTTATTGTTACTTGAACGAGTCAAATTGATACAATGAAAGTGTTCGTTTCTGTTATTTTCAAACTTTCTGCATTTGATCTAAATAATATTCAATAAATGATTTCAACAAGAAATAAGTTTTTGTAGACTAAAAATCCAGAATTGTTCACAACGGCTTTTAGCTTTGTTCTTTTCTGCGCTTCACTCCTTTTATTTTTACTTAAACGAATGAAACGCCAACGTGAATGACAGTTTTTAAAGAAAATAGTTATTCATACAACCACGATAGTATCGGTTTTCAAAATTTTCAAAATAACTTTTGGGTCTATCGACTTGAAACTGGAAGAAATACTCCATCAATTGACAATATCAAAAAGCGGAAATGTAAACTTTTGTAAACTAAAAATTGTTTACAATTTGAGACCAAAAATCAAAAATTGTAATCTTATAATATGTTGTAATAGGTTTCGTACGGTTTTCTTTTATTTTTCCTTTTTACTTGAACGAGTCAAATTTTTAAAGAAATAATTACGTATCTACTTGTACAACAATGAAAGTGTTCGTTTTCGGTATTTTCAAATTTTCTGCATTTAAACTAAATAAAATAAATAAGTTTTTGTGGACTAAAAATCGAGAGTTATTTACATGAGCTTCTATTTAAATATTTTAAGCTTTATTTTTCTTCTCTTCACTATTATTCTATGTTACCTTTTTACTTGAACGAATGAAACGCCAACCTGAATAACAGTTTTTAAAGAAAATAGTTATTCATACAACCACGATAGTATCGGTTTTCAAAATTTTCAAAATAACTTTTGGGTCTATCGACTTGAAACTGGAAGAAATACTCTATCAATTGACAATGTCAAAAAGCGGAAATCTAAGTTTTTGTAAACTGAAAATGAAAACTTATTTACATTTTGAGACCTCTCTTATGCTTCGTTGTTACTATACAGTTTTCGTGAGCCTTTTCTGTTTTGGTTTTTTACTTGAATTAAATGTCAAAATATAATGTCAATGTGAATGTAATTTTTCCTTGAGTACAAGTGTCAGTTTTTAAAACTTTTAGCTAAGCATTGAAACTCGTTTAAAGAGTCTTTATTTAAGAATTTTAACGTTACTTTTTCATGTTATGCCGTTATTACAGCTTTCCTGTACATTTTCTACTTTTCCCAATTCATTTTTTTAAACAGAATATTTATGTGTATAACTATAATATAATAGGTACTAAACTGTTGGTTTTCAAAATTGCTATACCTAAAGCTCGTGGATTAGTCGAGCTAAAATTGAAAAAAATTAAACGCTTTACATATTTCGTGCGCCTTTTTTTGAAATTTTCTAATAATGTACATTAAGTAGTAAAGTTACTACCTAGGTATAATTAATTATTTGTAAATTTCTCTTTATTGAGGCTTTCATTACATTTGGCAGTAGAAAGCTCCAAGTAAATTGGTCGAGACTTTTACATAGGTATAATTTTTTCCAAAACTGCATAGAAATTTATAAATATTCCAGAAATTTACGTAAATGACCATCATGAAGGAGTGAAGCTGCAAACATTGGGCAGCACTAACCACGAGACCAATATTTAAAGAATTACAGTAAATTTGAACACTTTCATTTCACTTATAAGATTCTTTTTTCTCTTACAGGACACCCTGTATAATTGTATATAGACAAACTATTTCATATTACGATCCTTTTGTTTTTTGTTTTATATCGTCAATAGAACCGTTTAACCAAGTTGCACTGAAATAATTTATTAAATGAAATAATTTTTGGCGTAATAACTCAAAAAAAGAATTATGTAGTATGTAGTGTGGTTGTACCTAATCAGAAAACGATTTGTGATTTTTTCCTGAAACAATATACAGGGTATCTCATAGATATGTCTAATATTTTGTTAATTTCCGGCTACACGGGAAGTAAATTGGTAGGTATACTTATCGCCTTACTCCATTAAAAGAGTATGTCCGCTACTTCACTGCAAAATGTTATTTCGTCATCTTTGATGTTAACAATAAATTTACGGATTTTTAAAATTCTCAGCTTCAAAAATTCACCCCCTGTCACTATGGGAAATTAAGAAATAAATGCAGTACCAACAGTTTTTCATCAATACTAATATGTATGACGTTTTTCAAAAACGGTAGTTTTGAACTCACGGAGATCCAAAACGTCGAGATGTTTGCTTTTTGTAAAAATTACAAAAAATCAACTTGTTTAGAAATCGTACAGTTTCTCTCGTTTTTCTGCTGCTAATTGTCCACACCTTTTCCTGCGGGTTTTTTTTGTGAAATTAGCAGTTTATTAAAACCGCTTAAAACTAAAATTTAAAATGCCATGACGCAATTAAAATTATTTTAAATGACTACGTATTTATTTTAATGTTTTATTTACCCTTATAAGGATTAGAATTAAACTGACGTGACACTTTTCCAGGCAGAGAAGTTTAAAGATCCAATTGAAAACGCTCTCATGTAACAAACAGGTGGATGCCATTTTCCGATGATTTTGTACTCGTTCTGTCACAGAAAATTCTATGCGTTAGCTCCCCTTATTAAATAGAACTGCACCCTCATTCCTGTTTTTTATTTTTCAATTTTACGATTCGCCACTAAACCTAAACAAAAACGGATGAAATTGATACAAAATGCTATTTATGTAACTATAACTAAGCACTTTGCCGTTAAATGAAGTTTGCATTTAGTATGCAAGAGCCCTCTTTTAATGGTAATTCGATAGCAATTTTAATGATGGCAGTCCGTAATAAGTAGGTGCGCGCCATTTTCAGATGCTTTTGTATTTCCGTTATTGAATAGACGCCCGTTAAAACAACCCCCGCGATCATCCCTTCTAATGGATGCGAGATATTATGGCGTTGCACTCATATTGCGCTATGCATACAAAAAAAATATTGCAACCCTCCTCTAAAAAAAAGTCAATGGCGTTCGAGTAAAGCTGTAATTGTTGAAATGGTGGATTGTGTCTGCAAAACACGTTCTACGTGGGAAACGTCAGCTTTCTTACCGAAATTTTGTTTTAACATAAACGTGTTCTAGAAGCAACCCCTTTCAATCCACTTCGTTTATTTTAAAGCAAAAGGTTTTTGTAACAATTGTTTTCTATTCAAAAGGTATAAAAGTACTTACGGTGGAATTTACTAGGTTTTATAGAATAGAAAAAGGAACAACGGTACCTAACCAACCAGTTCGTTTATTAATTATGATTATCACGTGACAATCGATGAATTGTTGTTATACCATGTAAACTTCAAATATTTGGTGGGTAGATTTTTTCTTACAATTCAACAATTTTTCTCAGAAGTAAGCAAGTTAATTCTCTTTACTAGGGGCCTTTACTAGTCTCATAAAGTATAAATTTTGGAAAATAATTACTACGTAAAAATCACACAAGGTGTTAAATTTCTAAAATTTTCAAACTTTTAGTGGCACTTACTAAGTTAAAACAAAGACGCCAAAGGATATGTTATATTTATCAAAATATTTGTAAATACTTTAATCTCTTGTAGTATTTAACGCAATTCACAAAGAAATTTAAGTTGTATAAGCTTGTTCAAAAATAAGTTCCCAGTTTGAAATGGTCATTGCCTTGCCAATTCGTGAGATTTTGAAAAAATAAAAACAAGGTTTTGTTGTGTAACCCCCTCACATACACAATCCTGAAAAAAAACATTTGGTGATCAGGTAATTAGTATAGAAAACGGATGGCCACCAAATCCAGCTGACTATTGCTTATGGGGTTACCTCAAAGAAAGGGAAAAAGTAAACGTCTAGTCACCAATTTAAAACCAATTTTAATATAAGTTATAATTTTATGTCGATTTTATCACTACTGTAATGTAATTTTAGTTATAAGCCTGAAGATGATAATCATTACATTATCGAAACTTGTCGCGCCATATATCAATTTAAACTAGGAATTTCAACTTTATTATCATATTAATAAAATGTCATGGGGAAGGTTTAGTGCAACTGATTTCTCACCGATTTTTAATTTTGTCTTGTTTGGTTTTCATTAATAACCCCACAAAATGGTGTTTTTATTTTTTTAGAATCTCACAAATTAGCAAAGCAACGGTTATTTCAAACTGGCAACTTACTTTTGAATAACCTTGTATTTCAAAATTTGGACGTTGTGCTCTTTTTTGCGTCTTACAATTGCACCACCAAGATCTGGAGATCTTGGAAGTCAGCGCAACAGACCAATTTGGGCCTGTGTAAAGAGGTTCAAGGAAAACCTTACTGCATGAGGACGTGCATTATTACCTTAATGGAATAATGGATCTTCGACTTCTTGTACGTATGGCAGAAAATGTGTTCTAACCACCTCCGCAATATACCGTTGTGCTGTCTCGAATGAGCACCAAAGGAGACCTGCTGCCATAAGTAATGGCGCTCCAAACCATAACAGCCACAGTGCGATGTACATGCATCTCAACCATAAATTGAAGATGTCGCCGTTCACCCCATCTTCTTCTGACACACATACAACCGTCGTGCACGCCTAAACAAAATCTAGATTCGCCACTAAAGGCAACACGCCATTCAAGATTCCGCAGTATAAAAGGAAGGACAAGTTGCGAACGATATGACGATAACCCAAAACTTCAGATTTAGCGATTGACCGTTCTAAGGATTACATGGTGACCTTCTTCACCAAACCATTGGTCATCAATTGTTCGAGTAAAGGAAAATCGATCTCTACATGCCAGTTGTCTTAAGGGACGATCTTGAGACTCATTCGCTTCCCTTTTTACGATGTTGCTGGTTGCTGGCCATCTTCAAACCATGCACGACGCACTACTTAGGCCGATTTTGATTTACGCGGTTAACAATTTCCCCGAAAGAAAATCCAGTTTCGCACAAACCAATTATTCTACACTACTTTCACATTTCCCTCATGCTTTCCCCTCTTTCAACACTATTTTTTCTCTTACCACTCCTCCCCTTCGCAATAATTTCTGCTTGATTCCACGAAATTCCCTTTATTCTTCTTTGCCACGTCTCCATTCCACGTCATGCTTGGTTTACTTTTATTTCCCCTTCTCTGTTCGCTTTCCACACCTCCCGTTCTACGTTAAATTCTTTCATATGTCCCCACGACCTTAGCTGTGCCTTTCCAGTAATCTTCCAAGCGCTCTCGATGCCCAATTCTTCTAGATTTTTCTTAGATACTTCATCTCTACAGCCTGAATCTTTTTATATCGTTTCTCGGTCTCTTGTTTCACATCCATATAATAGTGTCTGTAAATACACGGTTTGATAAATTATCATCTTCATATTGTTATACATACTAATTTTTCTGTTTTACTTATGAACCCCCTATTTGTGCTCTGAAACATTTTTATAGTGGTCGATATTCTGTTATTAATTTTCTACTCTTGCTTTCCGCCTTCTTCTATTGTTATTCAAAGCAGAGATACACTCCGTTAGTTTGAGCAGTCCTTCTGGTTACTATTTTTGAAAATAGGTACTATTATCGGTACTTTCCATTCCTTAGGTACTGTTTTCGTTGACCATGCTTCTTTGTAAAAAACACCATTCCCTTCTCTCCGATTTCTTTCTTCTTCACTTCTTCTACCTGTATGTGGTTACTTGCTTCTTTCACTTGTCCATTGCCTCTCTTTACCCCAGGTTTCTTTGCACTTTGTTCTCCTGCTTCCGCTTCCATTCCCTCCTCTGTTACTCCCTCTAGCATTTCCTGAAAGTATTACTTCCACCTATCCATAACTTTGTCATCCTCCCTCTATGTCCATAATTTGTCTCGTTCCAATTTTCCTTCTTCCCTTTTTCCTCATATTTTTCAGAACTCTGTAAAGTACATTTTGGTTTCCATTTTATTTCCATTTATTTTATTTGATAATTAACCTCATAGTGTTGTAGACCAATCAGACATTAAGAACAGTGTCACATGCACCAATCACAAGTTTTTTTAACTGATAATTAACCTCATAGTGTTGTAGACCAATCAGACATTAAGAACAGTGTCACATGCACCAATCACAAGTTTTTTTAACTGAAAAGAATGCATGGTACTTTTCTTGCCGCTACCTCATTGTTTTAGCAACCTATATTTAAAAAAATCAAATGTCATTTTGACAAAAGTAAAAAATTTGACGTATTTAACGCTTCATTCAGTTAATTCTCCAACCGAAGATCATTCGTTCTCAACTCTTGTCAGGCAAGATTTTTTTGTATGAGCATTGATTGCTAAAAGGTAATTAAACTCGATCAAATTCTTGGGAAAAGAACCCTCGCGCTTCGCGCTCGGGTCTTTTCGTCAATTTGATCTCGTTTAATTGCCAAGCAACCAGTGCTCATACAAAAAAATCTTTCCGACAATAGTTGAGCACTTATGATCTTACTGTTGAAAATTCTTAGGTATTTTCACTTTTTCCTTTACCGTTCTCCTCACTGCTTTGTAATTCACGTAAGCTTCATCACTGCTCTTTTGCAAATAATTGTTCCACGCAGCCTTTTCCGCGTTAATAGCATTTTTTATTTCTACGCTCCACCAGCTTGTTCTCTTTTTAGTTCCTCCTATTGTTCCAGCTTTTAAGATCATTTCTTTGAGTTTATTTCATATCTCCTCGATATTAATTTTCTGTATCTCCCGTATACCCTTCGTGATCTGTTTTGCATACTCCTCCCTTACTTCTGGTCTTTGTTTGTGTATCTTTATACTCTTTACTTTTCCCTTTTCGTCTTCTCGTCGTCTTTTCTCTTTTTATTTTTCATTTTTGCTAATTAATAGGTGGTGATCTGTTGATAATTCAACTACCCATCATGTATGATCCTTCTCTTCATTTTCTCTGTTATTACGTAATCTACAATTGATCTTTTATTTCTTGCTGGGTTTGGAAATAAAAAAAGATGCTAATCTTAAACTTAGATTGGCACTAAAGCGCCTAGGTTATTTGCAGGTTTAATTTTTTTTTTCAATTCAATCCTAAACAAATAAATGACCGGTAATTGTATACTTTTACCTTAACATATACATATGCCAGAACGAAGTCAATTATCCTTGGGTATTAATGTTTTAAATGAAAGAGCAGTTCCTATTCCCCATTGCGCTTTAAGTTGCTGACTATTGTTATATATTATTATTATTATATGTAATTATACGAGCAACTGTGAGGTGACCGCAAGTCCCACTGCAAAAATAAAATTGATCGCAAGTCCCACTGCATTCAATTAAAAATTTACTTGACCGCAAGTCCCACGACCGCAACTCCGTCATACATATACACTTTCTGGTCTAAATTGCACCACAATACTCTTGTATCGTTTTCTCTCAGTTTTCTGACCATTTCCGCTTTCAATACTACTTCTAGTTCCCTCTCCATGAATTCCTCTGTTTCTCCATTGAGTATTTTTGGGTTGGTTTCTGTCAATTTTAATCCTTGTATGACTATATTCTTTCCCCTCTTATCTCCCTCCATTCTATCTCTCAGCTTCCTTTTTCAAATTATCCATTTCCCTCATTGCCTTTTTGTTGATACCTTTAATAAGTACCTTTATCTCTTCTTCAAATTCACTTTGGTCCTTCCTTAATTTACTAATCTCTTCATGCAATTGTTTTTGTTTCCCCGTCATTATTGTGTTGTTGGTTTTTAATCTCTTTTATATCACTCGCAAGCTTTTCATTAATTTCATCATTTCCCTTATTTGGCCCTCTGTTTTATCCTTTTGACCTTCCCCTTTGGGCGGTGTCCTTGTTGTCCTTCTGGATCTCTTAAATAATTCTTCTGCGCCATCTTTCTTTTCCCTTCATCTGTTAGGTATTCGTCTCAATTCATGTTTTATATTTCTGCAGCACCCTTAGTCTGTATTCTGTATGTTGGGTTACCCATCCCAACCTTGACGAAATGGGAGTTCCCTGAACCTTAAATTTTAATTTTTCTGCTCTTATCTCTATCAATTCATGCAATTCTCAACCTTATTATTATCTTTCCTAACCTCGCATGTTGCTGCTTTAAGGCCTTGTTTTTCACCCTTATTTAGTATTTTATAATTTCTCTTTTCTTCCACAGTTTCTATTTATGTTTCTTTTCCTTTTAAATTTCATCCCCCACGGGGCCCGGATTTAGACTTGCCACCCACACTATTTTCTACATTCTACAAGTTATAAGAACTGTCAAACCAGTTGATCTCAAAGTCTGTAACACCGATCTACATAATAGTTCTTATGTCTTCAAAAGGTCATGAAAAGGTCATTCTCCCCTCCCCTTCCGATTGTGATCGTTATAGTGTTAAAATGTGAAATGTTTACCTACGCGTGATTGAAAACAGAAAGATGCCACAAACATATTTTTTCATCTGTGGAGAAAGGATGAAGACGATTACTTTTATTGTATAAATCGATCGTGTTCAGGGTCGATGCGTTCACCCGATTAACACAATTTTATTTTATCCGGTTCGATAATAAAGCACCCCGTTTGATGTTATATATGTTAGTTTGGTAACGAAACTCGTATTTATAGCCGATAAATATCTTCGGCATAGTTTGGTTATATCGAAAATTCTTGTTTCGGTTAAAGTACGTAATTAAGCAAAGCATCATCATCATCATCATCGTCAATAGAAAATACCACCGCCTCGTGTATGTATATGCGTGAGTACGATGCGTGTGTTGTATAATATGTATTTTAGGGGATGGAAGGAGATGAGGGATGGGGGAGAAACTTGAGAAACGTTTGGTTTAAGACGATGCAGGAAGTGAAAACAAAGGATCGTGCCAAACTGAATATAACGTACAACCATTGGCTGATGCTAATAACTCTAAGACACAAGAAGACGGTTGAATTAATGAGGAACGCACACTCCGTCTAGCAGAAAGTACGTCTGTGTCAAATGTGACAGTTTCCCTCCACGTCTACTTATAGTGCCAGTAATAATAATAATCATCCACGGGGAATTGAAACGTGAAAATTATGTACGATTTTTCCTCATTATAAGTCCTTACACGTAGACGCATACGCTCGCCCGCGCAACTGTTTAATTACATCTTACACAATTACTGTATTAATTAAAGCTGTCGAATGGGAAATCTCAACCTACATTTCCTTACATGCGAAGTACCCACATTTTCGCTACATCAAACGCAAGAAATTTGCAGAAATGCTACTACTAATTGCAATTTCAAATCAAACACAGATGGCTTTATTACTTCCATTGCAAATTGAGTTTTATTTTTCATTTAAAATTTGTTTTAAAACTATTGAAATGTTGATGACGAAACCGTGAAGAATACGTAATGGGTTAAATTAAAAACACTTCTCACTCATCTCTCCTAGCTTTGTTGTAAGAGGGATAGAGAACACTGCCAACAAGATAGCGCTTTTCAGATTTTATAACTCAACGTTTCGTCTCTGAAACGAAAAAGTCAGCATAAAGGTATTAATTTGCAAATTGTAGTGTCGATATTTTTTTGTTACGTTGCCGTTGTCTTTTCAAGTTTTCTTCAATGGACTTTAGCATTTCCTGAAAGTAGAAAGTAGAAAGAACCAGTGTTCTTCCTCGATCTTGTGATATACCTAAACTCCTCCCTTAAATGATATCGATGCACCGCACTTACACTTTTCACGGGGGCCCTATAAAATCAACTTTTTCCAAACTACCGATCAACCGCTACTTTATTTATCCGGTGGCCGCCGTCACTTTCACGCCCGAATACTCACTCTCCCGCCGACTTTTCACAATTCCTTATTTTTCATTCTGAATGGCCTTTCGTATCAGCACCATTAAATAAATTCCACATCAAAATGTGAAATTTATACATTGTTGAATTCAGAAAAATGTTCTCTTTTTGAAATTATAAAAAAAATCGTCGCTATTTAAAATTTTTTTTTTGTTCACCAAAAATGGCTCAACAAAAAAATATTTTTTTGCCCTATAATATAGAATACGTAATACTCAACAACTTTCAATTTAAATGTTTTTTATAAGATTAGTTTAAGAAATATCGTCTGGACATTGCAAGCCAAACCACTCTGTAGATAGTACTAATGCAAGCTTCACAGCAAAAAGATTCTTTGTACTTAGTATGTTACTTAAATTTTTTAGAGTCAAAGTTAAGGGCTGATTTTATGAAGAACATGTTAATTCCATCTAAAATTATTGGCCACCATCAGTCCTAGATATTTTTGTTTGAGATATTAGTTAATGCTTCTAAGGAATTGTCATTCTCACCCCAAGAATTATTATTTTTACCCTAAGAATTATTTTTTCTACCTTAGCTTTTTAATTATTTTGGTCCCAAGATTTTTGTTCTCAAGAATTGTTATATTAGCTCTCAAAATTATTAATTTAGCCCACATTATTCTTTTGGCCCCAAGATTTTATTCATTTTACCCCATGATTTTATTCATTTTACTCCAAGATTTTATTCATTTCACCCCAAGATTTTATTTATTTACTTATTTTCTAGAAGTATTTGAAACTAAAAAAAAAAATGCCAACCTAAACGTATATTGTCACTCAGGCGCTTATGTTAGAGGTAGGTTTAGTATAATTTTTTTCAGTTGATACAAAAACGGGAATATGATACTAAATAGTATTTGAAACTAACAAAAAAATTGCAATGGCTACATAGAAGCTCATACCTACAAACTCCTTCTGTACTTTATTTAGTAAGTCTCTAAAACCTTCGCCATACAACAAATGGAAATCTTAGATAAAAATGTCAAAACCTTGAGGTAAAATTAGTAAAATCTTCCTCATCTCTTCCGAGGCTTTAGATTGTAAATGTTTCCACGAATAAATTATCCTCGAAAAGAAACACAGAATTATCCACAAACGATAAGGTGGCCTCATCTATCGGAATTTCGCAAAGATCGTCGATGTAAAGGAGGAATAAGTATGGTCCAAGAATGATATCTTGAGGTATTCCATTATTCCATAGTATGTTGTCACTTAAGCGTTGTCCTAAACGGACTAGTTAGGTAGCTTCTTAATATTTGTTCAATTTTTCCTCTAAAACCCATGTGTTTAATCTTTTCTAATAAAATGTGATGGCTTCGTCAATCAAACGCCTTAGCGAGGTCTACGAAGACAGCTATTTTTGTCAATGGCCTTATAAATAATTTTGGTGAATTTTGCCTAGGCGTCTTCCGTTGATTTTCCTTTCTGGAAGCCATGCTGCCCTTTGCTGAGGATTTTCAGCTTTGCTATGATACTTGTTATTCTGCATAATTCGATTCTTTTTGCTAAGTTGGAAATCAATGCAATAGGGCTGTAATTTGCCATTTTATTTCGTTTTCCAGTTTTGTGTATACAGGTAGTGCAGTTGAGTCTTTAAGGTGGTTTGGCCAGGTTCCCGTGTTAATTATTAGATTTGCTATATGGGCGAGGGGTTTTGTAATGTACTCTGCTGTTGTTTGTAGTAACTTTGGTGGAAATTAATCTGAACCCGCGTATTTGTTCATATTTAAACTTAGTAGGTATGTTACATTGTAACCTTTTTTTTTAATATTGAATGTAACCGAACATAATTATGTATACGAACGATGAGTGTCCGAAAACTATCCCATTTAGTACAACCAACTAATTGATATTCAATCTTAACCGCCACTAAAACTGAAGAGGAAATGTTAACAACGGCAAGGAGAAAAGCCACTAACGCTATTAAATTTAGGGTAATGTGAGGATGCGCTACCAAACCTATCATTTGGAGAAAGAGCTTCAAACTCAAAAAGGGGAAAGCAGAAACCTATTCCTCGGTTTACGCTGGATTACCAAGAAATGGCTTGGTTCATCTAAAATCTACCAGAGAGAACCTCAGCGAAAATAGTCACGTAAAAAAATAAATCATAATCCCCACGCCTAATCATTCAAACTGTGTCAATCACAAAAAGGGGGGTGGGAGAAATTACATTTCTATTTAGTAATGCCCATAAGCTACTAGGTAGCGTGGAAAAAAAGCTAAATCCTGTTAGTGACCGCTTCCAAAGTCTACTTAACCCCCAAAACCTACACAGCTCCTGGAATCTTACTTCAAATATTTAATATCTCAATTCCTCCAGTAAGTAAGTGACTGTTCACCACAATAAATGCATTGTCTTAACATGGCACATGGCATCCTCCTTACGACACGCAGTGCCCCTGCGGTAGGATTAATCTTACCCCGCTCTTACACGAAGATATTTTCGTATAAGTGGTATTTTCAGCTGAAATTTGATTTTAAGCGAGATAAAAGATTAAGGCTGCTTCGCATAGGGGGCACTTTTTTAGCAGTAGAGCTGGCGCACGTGTTAAGGGTGGGTGTGGGGATTAAGGCATTAATGAAGAGAATGAAGTGAACGATCGTCCCCAGTTCCAATTCTGATGTTGATTTCTTCCTTGGGCTTTTTAATCTACATGTTCCCTTTACCACATCCCAATAAAAGCAATATGGGTTTCCAAATCGGATGTACCTAAATAGGCTAATCGTAGCACATTGTTACCTTTGTATGACCTCTCTTCCACTACACTAAGCCCGTGGATTTGACTACTGCTGCGGTTAGTCGTGGCAACCATTGCCTCCCAAATATCCAATTCCATAGGGTTCTATTGTGTGTATCCATCTACACACGATGTATGTATTCCCTTCCTTTCGTATTGTCAAGCGCTCCCTCTATATCTAAAAACACCCCTTAGACCTACTTCACAGGATCTACCTGGTTGATAAGGCTCAAGCCCCAACACCTCGTCCCTAATGTGTCGCTAAATAAGTTTATCCAATAGCTGTAGTAGAAACCACCTTAGACTGACGGGTCTAAACGACTTGGCTGGAGCGTATGAGTTTCGCCCAGGTTTCGGTATGAATATAACTTTTTCGTCCATCCAAGCCATAGGTGTGAATCCCAGGGCAATACTTTAGTAACATCGAGTCTAACAGGTCGAGTTGTAGCACAGCAGAGAAAATTCCATCCATCCCTGGGGATTTATCTGCCTACCTAATTTTGGTTAGGTTCACCATCTGACGGGCCAAAACCCAATCCCTTCTGCTCCCCGGATTTATTGGTTGGCCTACGTTCGTTTTAGCGCGAGTTTTTGATTTCGGACAGTGTAATAGAAGCGAGGTTCCCTTATCGGTTCCTGTATAACTCCCATTAACTTTCTCAAGGAACCAATTCAATTGCTCCTTGTAAGGCTTTTTGTAGTCCAGCACCTTCGAGTATTTGTTCAATTTCATTGCAGTACCTCCTTCAGGAGTCATGTTTTGCCTTTCTTATGGTCTTATTGTATTCGGTGAGTGTTGTTCGGTGTGAACATCATTCCCCCTTGTTTTTTGCTTTATTAAAAATCTTCCTAGTCGCAATCGAGGGAGTCCCTCGTGCCACTAGGGCACTTCACTTAAGGTTCTCTTGCCTTTCGTGTGACAGCTTGCCTTTTATGTCCATGCGAAGGTTTGCTTCCATGACCTCCAGTTCCACTGAGTTATTAAACTTCCTGACACTGCTTTACCGTTTTGATAACTTGTGTGGTTGGTGGTGGAAATGGTTGATCATAGAGAAGGTCTGCTCCCATCCCCTTCCACTGTCAGCGTATGACTTTTAGCGATTTTATATAGGTAATATTTTTCGGTTTCTCTACTGAATTTTTTAAGGAGGCGCATTTTGGTGAGAAGTATTTTCGACTCGTTCTGAAATTACAGTGCCCTTAAGCGTATAACCAATGATTAATTACCTACATCGATGAACGAATTTATTATTACCGCGATCGTTCACTTTGAGAACCAAATCTTAATACTTTTTTTCAAAATTTTCACTAATACATACATAGTTTGATATGTATAAAGTGCAAGACTTAGTATAATTTAATGGGTCTAGGTAAATTGTTCGAATTCAATTGTTCGAAATCAATTGTTCTAAATCAGTTGTTCGAAAATCAATTGTTCGAAAATCAATTGTTCGAAAATCAATTGTTCGAAAGTAAATTGTTCGAAATCAATTGTTCGAAAAAAAAGGAGAATAATTTAGTTGGGTTTGGGACTATTCGCCGTCGCCGGTTCGCCTTCGCCGATTCGCCGTCGCCAATTCGCCGTCGGGAGAGATGGCCGTCGGTCAAATTCGCCGTAGGGACGATTCGCCGTACAAATCGAAAATTGAAACTAACTTTTAATCTTGAGGGACTGTTATCAATTGAAAAAAAATATACTAAACCTACCTCTAACCTAAGCGCCTGAGTGGCAATATACGTTTAGGTTGGCATTTTTTTTAGTTTCAAATGCTGTTTAGTATCATATTCCAGTGTTTGTATCAAATGAAAAAAAATATACTAAACCTACCTCTAACCTAAGCGCAATATACGTTTAGGTTGACATTTTTTTAATTATCAAATGCTGTTTAGTATCATATTCCAGTTTTTGTATCAATTGAAAAAAAATATACTAAACCTACTTCTAACCTAAGCGCCTGAGTGGCAATATACGTTTAGGTTGGCATTTTTTTTAGTTTGAAATGCAGTTCAGTATCATATTCACTTTTTGTATCAATTGAAAAAAAATACTAAACATTAATTACAAAATAAAAGAACCCATTTTATTAGCTATGATAACAGAGTGAAAATACAAATAATAATGTATATTTAATTAATAATTAATTTCATAAATTCCTCTAAATCATTCCCCGACGGCGAATCGTCCCTACGGCGAATTTAACTGACGGCCAACTGTCCTGACGGCGAATTGGCGACGGCGAATCGGCGAAGGCGAATCGGCGACGGCGAATAGTCCCAAACCCAACTAAATTATTCTCCTTTTTTTTCGAACAATTGATTTCGAACAATTTACTTTCGAACAATTGATTTTCGAACAATTGATTTTCGAACAATTGATTTTCGAACAACTGATTTCGAACAATTGATTTCGAACAATTGAATTCGAACAATTTACCTGCACCGTAATTTAATATTTCAAGATTCAAAATTGAAAGTGCTATTCAGATAATTCTTTAACGATCCAAGATTTCTTGAAAGTAACAAAGTGTAAAAATAAGAAATCAAACGTATAAATATAATAAGTCCCTTCAAGTAGGTGGAAGCCATTTTCCGATCCTTTTGTACATCTGTCACAGAACAGACGCTATGAAACAACCCCCGCATTAAACCCTTCATCTAATGGCTAGAGGTAGCATGGCCGCACTTTGTTCAAATTTTTATTTTCGATAGTATTAAACTGGAATTATGGAAAGTGTCGACAAAACGGGTTCTTCATGGGAAACATTATAACTTTACTTATACCTACCGAAATTTGACCTAAAAATAAACTTGTTTTCGAAATAACCCTTATATTATTTGTAATTCGGTTTGATATAAAATTATATCAAGTTTGCGCGTACCAGTTGCTCTACTTTCGTTAGAAGCATGGGAAACGAATTAAGGATTTAAACATTTATTGGGGGATAAGGTCACATAAAATGATATGAGACAAATCTAAATACAATGCAGACAGAAAAAAGAAAATAACTTAACTACCTAAAAATTCACCCAAGCAGAAAGTTCACCCTTAAACTGACATGTTTTCCATCGACTTTATATATACATCTAACTTAATATAGAAAACTACCCTAATGTAATAAGTTGTGGTAGATTATAAATTTCAAGTCTGTGTATATTTTGACCATACCGTGAAAATAATTTTGGAAACTAGAACTGGGTAGGTACGTTAGTTTTGACAAAAAGTAGTATTCTGCATATATTTCGTGTATAATATACAGGGTGGTGACAATTTCGACGCCCACCGTTTCTATCTCGAAACTATAAGAGATCGAAGATTGGTTAAATTAGGCAAAAGATGCCAATAACTTTGGAAAATTTTTAAGACTTTCTAAGTTATACATACTTACCTATACTTGAAAAACTGAAAGTATCGATTTTTGAATTCATTCAATATCTAGGTTACGTTATTTTTTAAGTAGGTAGGTAATTATTTTAAAAACAATATTGTAGGTATAGTTGATTAATGTCAATCAAATTTCTTTTCTTGAATTTTTAGGTCAAGGAATAGAGAAAAAAACGTTATTCAAAAATTTGATTGCTTTGTTTCGTAGTAGGTAATATCTAGGCTAGAAAGCAAAAAATCAAAGTTGCCATGTAAAAACAATCGGGCTTTATTTTGACAGGTTCCAGAAAGATTTTTGATTATTATTTATGGGAACTCGCATCATCGTGCTGAAACCATTGAAAGTGTTGAACAACTGCCAAAGGTAGTTCATCAAGCATGAATATTTAAATAATTTTGTCCATTTAAATGCCCATCAATGAAATGTGGTGCCAAAATTTTTCCCTCGAATAGACCTGCCTAGATGTTTAAGGGAAGCATTCCAGCACTAGCAAATAAAGACTAATCGAGCCACAACATTTTTCGAGAGAGAATCCCTAATTTTATTCTAAATCAATTACAGAATTTTATTCTTCTCCCATTATCTCTTCGATTAAGGTTTTGAACAGGTTTGAATCATGGAACTTAGGTTTTTTTTTAAATCTTTCTGATGCCACATTCTTCGGCAATCTTTCTGTTGGAATTTTCCGGGATTAATGTTAATTTGGACCAATTCATTAATTTTGTGTTGATTAAAATCCTTTTGGTCTTTCTAAGACGCCCGTCCTCTCAAATATAGGCTAGACCTCTCTGGGTAAGGGGTCCCGTGATTGAAAATAAATTTCGACAATTTCGGACGTAAATATCATAAATATTTTGTCTTTGTGGCCTTTTTTTTGCAATACAAAAAAAACACGGTTAGCAGCTACGGAATTCCCCAAATATTTTAATTGTGTTTCAAGATTAGGGTACATACAATATTAAATTTTAGTTGCACTTAAATCTACCAATCGTTTTAGAGGAAAACATACGCTTGTGACTTGTGAGCTTACTACAAACCGAATTAACTTGAGATTTCCAATTTAGAGAGCACGGTCAACGCAAATGCTAAATAATTTCAATTCATTCACTTGTTGAACAGAATTTTTATTTAATTTTATCAAAAGACAATTATTTAAAAGCTGAAATTGAATACTAAAGATTTTATTTAAATTCATTGCAAGATTATTTTGGGCAAAATAACTGAGAAACATAGAAATTGTGCAACGCCAAAAAGGGGTTGGTATTTACGGATGAAATTTAATGGTAGGAAAACCTATGTTATAGTGTTATACATTTGGGTGGAAAAGTAAAATTTTATAAGATCGCTAATAATGTGTGGTGCGACTTCTCACGCAAGTTGCATCTCATGTCTTGAGTTCGCTGAGGGCGCTGCAAATTTCGCAATCTTCCATCCCATGGTGTCCCATACATGTTCAATGGGTGATATATCTGGAGATCTTGGAGGTTAGAGCAAAAGATGAATCTGGGCCTGTTTAAAGAGGTTCAAGGAAAACCTTACTGCATGAGCACGTGCATTATCTTGCTGGAATAATAAATCTTTGAGCTTTTGTAAGTATGGCAGAAGATGTGTTCTAACCACCTCCGCAATATACTGTTATGCTATCATATTGCCTCGAATGGACACAAAGAGAAACCTGCTGCCATAAGTAATCGCACCACAAACCATAACACCCACAGTACGGTGTACGTGCCTCTCAACCGTAAATTGAAGATTCCCTCGTTCACGCTATCTTCTACTGACTCTCATACGACCGTCATACAACATTCTTGGCCATCTTCAAACCATGCACGACACACTGGTATTACAGTAGACCAATTTTGATTTACACTGTTAACAATTTCCCCGAATGAAAAACCAGCTTCTAACAAACCAATAATTCAACATCGATTCGCCTTACTGGAGTGAGGGTGGAGTCGGACCATCAGCCACTGTAACCTATAATGGAAGGAAAAGAAAGAGATGAAAGGGGGAAGGAGGAAGAGTATATTACAAAACGAGTTTGGACAAAGGAGAGCATAAGAAGGTACAAAGAAAGAATGGAAGAGACAATATGGGTAGGGAAATATGTACGAGAAAATGTGGAGGAAATGAGGGAGAAGATGGAGGAGGCGACGGAGAAGGTGAAACGGAGAATATGGAAAGGGGAAAAATGGGCTGGAAAAATGGTGGAATGGTGAATGTAAGGAGGCGAAGAAAAAGCCAAGGCGAGCGCTAAGACAGTGCAAAAAAGGGAGGACGGGGAAAAAGGAATATAAAGAAGAAGTAAGGCGGTACAGGAAGATCCGTGAGATTAAGAAGGAAGAAAACAGAAAGAGACAGGAAGAACTGATCAAGGAAATAAAAACGGAAGTGGATGTGTGGAAATATTTAAAGAAGGAGAGAAAGAGAACAGGAGGAAAAACGGGTATACAAATAGAAGAATGGGAGAGGTACTTCAAATAACTGCTAGAAGGGGAAACCAGGCAAAACGGGGGAGAAGGGCAGAGAAAGGAAGGAAACGAAAGCGGGGGTGGACATGAAGGAATAAAGGAGGAGGAAGTGAAGGCGGCAATTCAGAGGGTGAAAAGAGGCAAGGCGGCAGGAGAAGATGGGATACAAGGGAAGGAATGGTCATATGGAGGGGAAAAAGTGGGAAAAACAATGAGAGGAAGGCTTCCCAGAAAGATGGAGACTAAGATTCATTTGCCCGGTACATGAAAAAAGACGACAAGAGGGAGGTAAGAAACTACAGAGGGATAACGTTGTTAGACACTGCATTCAAGATTTATGGGATGGTACTAGAAGGAAGACTACAGACGGAGTTAAATGAAAAGAATATGCTGCCCGACGGCGAAGCGGGGTTCAGAAAAGGTAGAAGAGCGATGGATAACGTATACATAATTAAACATATGGTGAATAAGGAGTTAGGAAGGAAAAGCGGGAAAAGCATTATTTGTGGACCTAAGAGCGGCATTTGATAAGGTTAATAGGGAAAAGCTATGGGAATACCTGAGAAGAAACAAAATAAACGAAAGGTTAGAAAAAGGATGGAGGACATATATGTGGAAACGAGGAATAAGATGAAGGTGAATGGAGAGATGAGCGAAGAATTCGTGACAAGGAAAGGACTGAGGCAAGGATGCTCACTGAGTCCCACGCTATTTGCAACATATATAGGGGACCTAGAAGAAACAATGAAAGGACGGCAGGCTGGTGGAGTGGTGGTCGAGAGGCTGAAGCTATGCTCCCTTGCGTATGTGGACGATCTGATATTGGTGGTGAAAGAAGAAAAAGGAATGAGGGGAAATGATGGGTACGCTAGAAAGATACCTGAAAAGAAAGGAGGTAGATATAAACATACAAAAAACAAAGATGATGGTATTCAGGAAGGGGAGGAAGAAGAGATAGACCAAGTGAAGGAGTTCACGTACCAGGGGTACACGTTAAGCCAGGACAACAAAGAGAAGGAACATATAAAAGAAAGAGTAAGAAAAGGGAACAAACTAATAAGACAAGTGTGGAGTGTGGGAGAAAGGTTGTTCGGAATGAACTTAGGAAAAAATTTACTGTTCGATAAACTGATAAAAAGTGTGTTGCTATACAGGGCGGAAGGAAGTACAAGTAAAATATAGGGAGCAAGTACAGGTAGCAAAAATAAGAGTAGAGGCAGGAGGGAGGGCAGTGGGGTACGAGGAAGCGATTAGTGAAAGAGAGGGAGGCAAAATAGTAAAAGAATGCTGGAAAGAGATAAAAGAGGGAAAGGTGAAGTACGGACAAGAAAGTAGGGAGGAATATTATAAAAGGAATGGGTACTCGAAGAAAGAAGTAGAAATATTAAGAGAAAGAGGAGTGTGGGTAAGGGCGGGCATAGTAAGAAGGGACAGGGACGTACAAAAGCAGGAGGGATGGACAAAAGTAAAAGAGTCCAGGTATAACGAGAATTACAAGAACATCAAGGGCGAAGGTATACCAGAAAACCTGGAAAAGAAGAAAGAGAATGGTGGCGAGGTTCAGATGTGGGAACGAGGATCTGGACAATGAGTATTGGAGAAAGGAAGAAGAAAGAAAGTGCAGATTGTGTGGAGAAGGGGCGAAGACGGTATGTCACATGTGTTAAGAGAGTGCAGGGAGTTAAGGGAGGATGAAAGAAAGGTAGAGGAAATATTAGAAGAGAAAGGCAGAGGGGCGAAGTGGATGGAAGAAGTATGGGGGAGAAGGAAGAAACTAACAGGGGAAGAGATGTAAATATGTAAAAATGAAATGTAAATAGGCACGTAATTAGTTATAAGGATCTTTGCAAATTATTATGTAAGGGAAATAAAGACTACTACTATCACTACTACTAATTGATTGTAAAAAAAAGGCGGCCGGTTCCCAGGGGCGTCGCAGAAACTTTTCCAGGGGAGGGCCAAACAATTTTCAGTTATTTTTTAATTACATTTATTTCGATATATGCATTTAATATACACATAAATAAAAAATGAACACATTTGTAGTCCAAAAACAGAACGAGCCGCGAGCTTTAATTAGAGTTCGCCAGGGGGGGCATTGGCCCCCTCCTGCCCCCCTTGCCGACGCCCTTGCCGGTTCCCGGACTATAAGTTTGAAACTTTCAATTAGCGTCGCTTTGAAACAAATTACGTTTTTATCTATAAAATCTGTTCAACTAAATTCGTTTATTAACGTTAGGAACATATGAAATTAAACAATTTAAATAATTACTAAGCAAACAAAAACTTAATCCTTCTCTAAACAAAAATGTTGTTTAAGGCTTCATGAAAATACATCACTAATTTAAATTTAAATTATATGCATAAAAATATACACAATACAGTTTTCCTTTCACCTGGGTTACTGTACATCATTAGTACGAAATGCACCCGTTCGCTTTTAGCGTTAAGCCAATTGCGAACGATCTCCGGCAGGTCAGTGCGCTCCTGCCGGCGATATCGCGGCTCTTGGTTACCTCCAAGCCGAATTCAGGAAGGTTCTTTCCTTAATTATGTGTAAAGACCACACACAAAAAATCCCAGTCCATCAACAAATTCGGATCTGTGCAATAACTACTAATAAGCGATTTGATAACAAAAAGCAGGAAGCAACAATGCGATTTCATCCCTTTTCACCACCCTCACTCCGAACGCACTTCAATTACTCGTGCAGTTCCTTTTGCACTACGATGAAATTATTTAGAGTCAATCGCTTAATATCATCATAAAAAGAACAGAGGACTGCCTGGATTCTGAATTTTGGAAAGTAGAAATGGTGCACGCACACCCAGAACTCATGTTTGGAGCCTTTGTGCTGCCTTGCTGACCATTCCTACCAGTTCTAAATGGAAGAGATTCCTAGCTTGAGTGTCTTACCTCCATACTTTTTCCTATTGAGAAGTAGGGCTGCCAAAATGACTTGCTCCCATAGATGGAGATCCAGTATAATTTTTAATTTTACATTTTTTTAAAAGAAAAGTGTCAATTAATTGGTATAATTTCTTAAAAAAATTCCTTCCCTTCATCACACTTATGTCAAAAACTGTAAAGCTTACTTTGTACTGTTTGGGCCTTTCCATTTTTTGTTCTAGTTTGGACTTATTGGCAATATCAACATTACCTATCAATAACCATAACACAGTGGCGGCGCTAGCCACTGCGGGCCCCTGTGCGGATTGAGATTTGCGTGACCCTCACTTCCCGCGAGTCTCAAGATATGGAATACCCACCTCTACGCATTTTTATGTTTTCTGAGGCCAATTTTCGACATTACCACTTTGCCAGTTTCGTAGCCTAAATATGAATAAATGTATATCCAAGCCTATGTTTGTCTAAGCCTTGAAACTCAATTTATAGTGTGCATATTCACTCATAAATTGCACCACCACGGTGACCGTATTCTCGCCATTCATTCACTGCTAAACCTAGGCTCTGCCTCGGGTGAGACCCCGCAACTTACAAGAGCTTGCTATTGTCAGCATAGATAAGAGATAACTAACTTTTCCGATCGTCGCGGCTATCTAATCTTTATTTTCCCGTACGTTGGAAACCGTACCTCCAGGGCACGCGGAGCCTGGAAGAAAGTTATCCAAATTTTGGAATTTGGCTCCTTGGTGTTGTTTATTCAACTTTCACTGTTTTCCCATCTATTAAGTCTTCTTCGTTCTCGCAATTAGAAACACTAATAATTATTCACATTGGAGCCAGTGCACACTCCACTGTAACTTTGCACCCATGAATCAAACAACTACTTATTGTTAACTTGCTAACTAGGCGCTGAGGATCGATGGGTGATCAAAGGTTCGTGGTTTTCATCCTCATAATAGACTTTTTTTGTATTTATGTGTAGGCCTATATGGATCAAATTTTTGGGGACCTGGACACAACATCCACTAATTACAACCCCCAGTTTTAATGTTGGTCATAACGTCCACCGACGTTGGACGTAACGTGTTCTCTTCCATTTTTCGGTCACAACGCCAATTTTTAAAATTAGTCACAACCCCCACTATCGACCACCGTCGACCAACGTCGGTAGACGATGTGACCAGTACCTAAGTGTAGGTGGAGGCTGTGATCAGAGTGGAGGTTGCGAGAAATTTTAAAAGTAGACTTTGTGACTGAAAAACGAAAAAAGTACACGATACGATCAACGTTAGTCGACGATGTGACCAGTACCTAGGCGTCGTCGGTGGAAGTTGTGACTAGATTGAAATGGTGGGTGGTGTGTCCTACATCCAATTTTTAAGCGTATCGCTATTTTAGAAATCTTCTGTAATTTAATACAATTTTAGATTCATTCTATTCTAGAATAAAAAGAAAAGTAATGAAACTCTGTTTTCCCGATATGTTATTTAGTATTATTAAAATTAGAAAACAAATGTGATTTATTAATTTTTCCTAAACTCAACAGAATTTTGGAATTTAGAGTGGGGGCAATACTAATTTTAGAACTTATTCTTAATTAGATCCAGCATAATTACAATGTCGCTTTTCCAAACAAATGTCCTCATTTCATCCCTTAAATATACCTACAGTCGAGCGTTACCAATGCAATAGCAAGACGCCATTTGAAAGGGGTTAAAAAGCGAAAAGGGCATTAGGAGTAAAGTTGCCACGAAGAGAGAATTTAAAAACTGCGAGAGGACTAACAAGTACCTAGATACAAACCCTTCCTGCTAAATGTAGGAAAGGGTTTTCACGTTACCTTCCCTAAAGCTCCGTTCGTTAGTCGGCGCATGTTACTGTAGATGGCGCAACGCTACGTTTTCATTATGAGATGTTTTTTTTTTCAGAAAATCCCAATTCTTACGTAATTCTTCAGAGAACTTCCAGTTTAATAATAAGTAACCCAGCCGACGAACACGTAATAGAATTTATACGTAAACGAACTTAAATTACTCTCTTCGCTCCCATTAAACCGACAATATATAAATTAAAGGACAAATGATGCGATATAAAATGGTGTTCAGACGGTGCAGATTCCTTAGTAATTCGAGTTAACGAATCATTAACTACAGAAACTTTAACTAAAGATTAAATATAATAGTTAGTGAGTTCTAATGTCACTCATCACTTAAACGTCACTTCCTTAATTATCACATTAAGTTCAGCCGGGAGAGATACGAATTTCAAGAAGGGGGAATAATACAAATTTATCCCTTAAATTAAGCGAATTTTTTTTTAATTCACGTTCCCTCTACCTTTATAGAATTATAAAGGGCTAGAAAAGGAATTTGAAATGGTTTGTCTTTGATATAAATAAAATTGAAACGCATTCCTATCGGGCACTGATAAAATTCGTTCACGTGTTGAAATTCCTTAAATATTTTCGGGCCACTCCATATTAAAGGTTCAATTATCCATTTTATGGCGAACGCCTTCTTCGATATTTCATCTATTATTTTAAACATATTAATAGTCCCTTAATTAAGGCTATTAGTTAAACGCGCACGAGATTCTCCATCCAGTTAAAGCGAAAGTGCTTTTGCACGGTTACTATTTTCCTTAGAAAATTTTGACTAATTAAATCATCTTAATTTTTCGCGATATTGTCTGGTCGCAAAAATTCTACGGCCTTTTTTGATTATTTTCCCGCATGAATAACAACAAAACAGAATTGGATCAACCAAACTGAAATATAATTCTAATAATTTTAAATATGAATTTGGGCGAATTTTGGAGAGCCCTTGTGACTAAGGTTCCAGCTGGGAGGAGTTGGTTTCAACAAAAGAAAGTAAGAGTAAACGCCACTAATTTTGTATTAGGCCGTACCCCAAAATTAGAAGAAAACCCTTTATTTATGGCTATGGGGGTTCAGTTGTAGAGAAAATAGTTATAACCCAAAAAAACATACAATATTAAGTTGCCAACCTCACAACTAAAAATACAACACGCCCCCTCAACAAATATTTTCAAACGTTACAAACTTTATTATAGGGCTTTGATACAAAACTGTTACAACACAAATTTTTAAGATGGCAGCAGAAGAAAATTGCATTTAAATTTAAAAAAATGAACCAAACGAAATAAGAAATAATTAGTTACAGTTTCGTTAGACCAAGTTTTTCAAGACAAAAATTAAATTTGACGGTTTTTGTATTTTTTATATATTTTTTAAAATAGGGGAGTCATGACAATTTTTCGAAAAACAAAAAAACGTCAATAACTATGTACTGGGGCTCCAAATCAAAAGAAAAGTTATTTGTTTCAATGAGTTCTAACTGCCGTTTTGGAGTCTTACAACTTAGTATTAACACCCTGTATACATGCAATAATCATGCTTTGATCGTTCAAACCCTTCTTCTTTTTGAGTTTTATCAAAATTTTGGTTGCAACACTTCCTGGACCTTTTTAAACAATAAATCGATCTTCTTTAGACGGTCAACTACCACCCAAGTATCATTGTCATTGTGGGCTTTTATTTCTTCTTCCATTAAGTACTAGTTTCCAATATTTTCTATTTGGTTCCCTTATTATTTCTCCCAAAGCAACTGAACTAAGCACGCTATAATCTTCTAAAAATACTTTGGTTTGTATCGTATGCTGTTGCTCGGCATCGCCCAGGTCTTCTTCTTGTTCTTCTTCTCTAATTTGGTTTTCGCCTGCTTCATCTGGTGTAATTTCTTCTTCTTTAACTTGCTTCATAATCTATAAGTTTTTCACTCGCGATCTCATTTAAATAATCGCTAGTTCACAATTATTCCTCATCTTATACAAGTATCGGGTGTAGTACAACTATGAAAGGAGGCCGGCCATTCCTTCAACATTTTTATTATCTGAGCCCATGACCTTTTGAATTATTGGGCAAAATATAATAAAAATGACTGCAACACAATATTTTATTAAAGGAAAAACATTTTTCAAACTACATTATCATTTTGACTGATAAAAAATGTGCAAAATTTGTTGCCAACCTCACAACTAAAAAAATACAACTCTGTGTTCCATTTTCTTCCGTTTTGTGCTGTTCTTCTTCAGTTCTGTATTCCGTCCTCTTTCAGGTCCTCCTTCTGTTTCCACCGTTTTCGCGGCCTTACCCTCGATCACTATCCCAGGCTATTCTTCTCACTCTCCTATCTTCTGGCATTCTTCTTTCCCAGGTCCATTCTGTTAGTCTTCCACCAAGTATTTTTGTCATTCAAATTTCAAGCTTTGGCTGGCTATTTCAAATCATGACTCATCCACACGTCACTGTGGGTCGCAATTTCTTTTTCTTCGTCGCATTTATTTGTTATCACTACTCCCAAGTACATTTAGTCCTCAAATTCCATTGTTTCTTCGATCCGTGTTTCGAAATTTCCCTTTTTTCATTCATGTTTGTTCTTCATTTCGGTGTGTTTAGTTCTGTTTACATTAAACTCTTGTCCCACGTCTTCGGCTACCCTCATTTCGTTTCTTGTTATTTCTTCTAATTCTTTTAAACTTCTTGCCAGTAATCCCATTGATTAATTCGTTAATTTTTCCATCTCCTATTACTCTTTCTAGTATCAAATTACACAGGATCGTTGACGATGTATCGCTCTGACCGCAGCTCCGACGCCGGTTTATACTTTACGCACGTCCGCAGGACCCGGACAAATATGAAGTTTGAATTTTATTTTTTTATTGGAATTAAGGTGTATTTCACTCACGACTTCACTTCATATAGGTATAATCCAGTTTTTCTTTTCCTTTGTTCTCCTCACTAACATTTACAATTCTTCCTTCTCAAAGTCGTCTTTATCGCTCAGTCGTTTGTATGATTCCACTCTGCTTTTGTTACACTAGTACCTTCTCCTTCTGGCGTTCCACTAAAGGTGTACCTACTTAGTAAAAAGAAATCCATTATTTTTCCAATAGATGACACTAATAGCAAATGTAGTGTACAGTGACTCTATTACAAACAGTGGCGACAAGCGATGCATCGATTTTGATTGGCCGTGGTATATTTTGCATCTTAATGGCGGCCTGACTGTGTTTACCTTTGATCAGCGTATGATTTTTATTTGGATTTAGAACGTTGCTAGGATACCACCGTTGAGTTCATAGAACCCCGCCCAAAATTTTGCCTCCTAATGGCGGATGGGTGGAGCTAATCGCTGCTTGTCGTCACTGTTTGTAATAGAGTCACTGTAATTTAGTGACTTTAGTATCTCGTGTTGTATAAGTCCGATCGGGTTATACTAGTTGGCTTAGAAAGATGAAATTTCGTACTAAAGGAAAACTTTTCTGACAGTTTTGTGATTAGTTGACTCAGTTTTGTTTGAGTGCGCGTCAAAGAGAGAGAAAATACGCCATATTTTGCAGTTATTCTTCGATACTAAACGAAAACCCAGGCCGGGCGGCTAAAAATGTGTATGGTCCTGATGCTGTAACAGCCAATCACGAGCAATTTTGGTTTCATCGATTCCGTTCCGGTCATTTCGATGTCAAAGTTCCACCAAATATTGGAAGGCCAATTATCACGAAAATTGTCGAGTCCAACCGTCATGTAAGCACTGTTTCGATTGCCAAAGAGCTAAAGATAGATAGATGGATGGTTCTCTATATATTGGAGATTTGGAGGAGGTGTTGCGGGGACATCAAAGGGGTGGAGTGGTGATAGGAAGGATAAAGGTGTGGGTGCTAGCATATGCGGACGATGTAGTAGTGATGGCAGACAGAGAGGAAGAGATGAGGGGGTTAATTGGGGTAATGAAGAGATATTTGGAGGGGAAGAATTTAGAAGCAAATGTGAAAAAGACTAAAATGATGGTTTTTCAGAAGAAACGGGGGAGGGGTATAAAGCAAAAGTGGTGGTGGGGTGAGGAGGAAATAGAGAGTGTACAGGAGTGGAAATACCTAGGGTATGTAGTGCGGTATGACAATAAAGATGGAGCACACGTGAGGGAATTGGCGAAGAAGGGTAATGGAATAGTGGGGAAAGTGTGGGGTTTGGGGGAAAGAGTGTTTGGGAAGGATATGGAGAAGAGAAGATGGTTGTTTGACAAGTTGGTGAAGAGTGTGATGGGGTATGGAGCGGAGATATGGGGGTGGAAGGAATGGGAAGAAATAGAAAGAATTCAGGAGAAGTACTGGAGGTGGACATTAGGGTTGGACAGGGAGACACCATCAGGGTATATCGTAGGGGAAGAGGTAAAATTAGAGAAAATAAGGATAGGGGCAGGAGCGAGGGCGGTAAAATATGAGGAGATGATCAGAAAGCGGGAAGATATTGTTGGAGTAAAGGAGTGCATGAGAGAGGTGGCAAAAAAGCGAATAAGGTATGGGCAGGAAGAGAGAAGACGGTTCTATGAGAGAGTGGGTTATGCGAGGGAAGAGATAGAAGGGAGAAGAGAGGGGGGAAGATATATGGTGGATGAGTTGGTAAGAAGGGATAAAGATGTGTGGAAGCACAGGAAAGGAGAGCGAGAATACGTAATGGAAGATATAATGGCGGATATCAGGAAATTATGGAAGAAGGGAAGGCCGAGTATCTGATGGGAGAAATGGAGTTGAAGGAGAAGAGAATGGTGGCGAGGTTTAGATGTGGAAATGAAGAGAACGAAAATAGATACTGGTGGGAGGATGGGAGAAGACTATGTAGAATGTGCGGTAAGGGGCGAGAGAGTGTGTTTCATTTAATGAGGGAATGTGAAGAGCTGAGAGAAGAGGGAAGAGGAATAAAGGTGATCTTAGGTGGGAACGGGCTGGGAGTGGGGTGGATGAAGGGGGTGATGGAGCGAAGGGACAAGCTGATGCCAAGGAGCCAGAAATAGATTATTTGTTTTAGTGAAATAAGAATCTTTTGTTTCGTTTTTTGTAATATAACAAAATAAAGGGCATCTATCTAAAGAGCTAAAGATTGCACAACAATTGGACTATCTGAAGCCCAAAAGCGGCCAGCTTTGGCCAATAGTGATTCTCCAGAAGCTCAGGGAGCTTGGTTGGGAGGTTCTTATGCATCAAAATTATAGTCCGAACCTGGCACCAAGTAATTACCACCTATTATCAACAAGGCTCATTTGACCTAAATCGGATCATTCTAACTATTAACCCTGTTTAACATTTTTAATTTTGTCTGTCTTCATTTTCTTTGCGTAGCTGTTTTATGTTTTTTCCGCTTGTTCAGTTTTTATTTGTTTTACTTCGTCCATTAGTGGATACATCATCTCCAATATTTTCTCTAATTTGTCGTCACTTTTCCCATCATGGCCGGGGTTGATCTAATTTTGGAACTTCTGTTGAACACGCTCAATTTGTTCACTGTCGCAGGAAGAAGGACCATGATTACGAAGGACGCCAATTACAAATTCAATTAGGGCACAAAGGTTAAGATAGGCCACTTATTTTGGCAATAGGTAAAGAAGACTCTGTAGAAAAAGCAAGACCAAACCCATCCATTAAGGTAAACATTGTAGCTTGCGTTTCTGTGACTAATTCAACATCGTACAGGTCTATTGAGACTGCAGTGGAAGTGATTCAGAGTCATCCAGGAGATGCTAAACGCCATATACATGTGTTATTATTTATTGTGACAGTTGAACTGTGTCAGTTTGATTGGACTCCGCATTTCATCAGACGGTTAATTTGCAATCTACTGTCATATTTGTTTTTACAAACGAAGAATACGCAAACATGCTGTTAGTCTATCAGTGAGGGAATACCACCGCCGGTATCCGAACAAACGATACAGTAACACGTCCATCAGCAGCCGACCATGATTTAATACTGGATACGGTTGAAAGGTCACCATCAACTAGTGTCCGCAGAATAGCAGTTCGCACTAGTGCTAGCCGAAAAAAAAATGGAGAACGATGCATAATTTTGGTTTGTACCCAATCGGCTTGCAACCTGTCCAATCTTTGCTGCCCACTGATCCCGACCCTCGTATGCAGTACTGTAATTGAATCAATGCACATCGTAATCTCGTTGAAAAAATGTTGTTCACCGATGAGCGTACATTTACTCGAGACGGCGATAATAATTTGAGAAATTCCCATCCTTGGCAGCTGTCAAATCCCATGCAACCATCGAATGGAATTTCCAACACCGTTTTTCGGTTAATGTTTGGTGTGGTTTGTTAGGGGACCAATTAATTGGCCCTCTTGTGTTTGACATCTCCAATTTATCTTCAATTTTTACGAAAGGAATTGCCAGTGTTGTTTGAGGATATCCCGCTTCAAATAAGACAGCGGATGTGGGTACAACATGACGGTGCTCCGCCGCACTATGGTAGAAATATGGTTGAGTATTTAAATACCACTTTTTCTGGACCTTGTTTGGATAGAACGGGATGGGCCAGTGTCTTGGCCACTCCGCTCAACCGATTTACATCCCCTAGATTACTACTTGTGGGGACACATGAAGACTTTTGTGTATGTGGAGAAATCATGTATTAGGGATGAACTGTTTCATAAAATTATTGAAGTTGCTGCTGACATTAGAAACAACAATCCCATTTATAAACGGGCGAGACTGTGCTTGCGGTGTGAAGGTCGTCATTTTCAACAATATTATTGTAATAATTTATTTGTTAATAATAGATTTTCCTCTAGGAGCTACTACTAAAATTTAAAAAATGTCATATCTCGATAAGGAAGCATTTGTGGATCATGTTCATATAGATATTTTCGACCCAAATTTACCTGAGCAACGCGCCCTGAAATTTTGTACCTTACCTCGGGGGACACCCTGTAGGTATATAAAGCAAACTCAAACCAACAACAATTTTGCCGGATATGGTCTGATGAAGCTTATTTTCAAGTGCTGTTCAATTATTATTACTATTTCACTAGGAGTGGTCCCGATTGATTCTTGCATTGCGACCTTTTAGTCTATTGCACACCCCCACCCTTGTCTACCCTTCGAGGATACCTATATTTTTCCAGTCCAAGATTTTAGTGGAGCGAATCTTCGTTACTTCCTCTTGTGTAATCTTTTGATCACCAAGTAGGTGTTCCTTTACTTCTGTGTATACCTTATTGATGGTTCATCTTCTTCACCACAACTCCTGCATAACGGGTTGCTGACGTTATATGGTTTTTTCTGCCGTCAGAATTACTAGTGATCATTTTTTTTTGGGAGTATCTCAAACAGAAGGTAGATATTGGGTTGATAAGCCACATACAGCTAATGAAGTGAAGTTGTAGCAATAGAAATGGTAAAAAATGATTGAAAGAATAATGTCATGATCAGAATTTGTACTCGAAGAGACTGTAAATATTTTGGGGCGTCATTTGTAAAACAAAATGGCGAAGCCATTGAATGGATAAAAGATATTGGTACAAATAAATCAAATTTTAATAGATTTAACAACCATTTGGGTCCGAACCTTGTACTGTCACAGTTAGCATTGCAAGCACCCTGTTGAGGGCATGTAAAGCTCAAAAAATACCTTGCTTGCTTCTGGTTAATACATTCTCTGGATAAAAGTCCCATCAAGCAAAACATTATCTACTTATCTTGCGACGTCGAAGGAGTGTTAAAAATTTCTTTTCAAATAGTACAGCCATTTTCTGCTGGGAAATGCCAGATTTCCAAATTGATATGACACTCCGTGATAAATAAGAGCAGCACAATGCTGCACTAATGAAGTTACCTGGAGAAACAACCCCTTTCCTGCTACAATAGGAGAGCGCGAAGACTAATTAACTAAGTTATCAAAAATTAAAATTACACCCCGCCTTTGCAAGACAAACGTAGTACATTTATTGATTTCAGAACACAAAAACAATACAATAAAATCTAATACAATCGAAAACTTATTAATAATAATAATCTTAAAAAAAATGTATAATAATAAAGGAAGATAAGGGCACTTAATTTAGTTAACAATTAGCTTATAATTAACTTAAACCTTATAAAACAGTTGTATGTGTATTACCTAGATTAATTTTATTAATAAAAAAAAAGTAGAACCTTAACACATAAATGGAAAAAGCCCTTAAATAATTAATTGAAAAAAAAGAGGTTATAATCCGGAAAATTAGATCAAATTTTTTATGAGCTCGCAAACACGTATTAATCACACGGGCACACACTTACCGAGGGATAAAAATCACTTGTTGCTGTAAAAATCCCTAAATGCCATCTCGTTTGGGGTTTTTAAATTAACTCAACTTGTAAAAAAGTGCTGAAAAATTGCCGGAAAGTGTTTTTGATTGTGAAAAATCTCGTAAAGGGGATGTTTTTTTTCGCTCTCCGCGGTAATTAAAATTCGTCGGTTTTACTCAATTAAGTACCGGTTAAAAGGGTGTAAACATGTTTATTATTGTACGTGTATTTTTTTCCTCCCCCCCTCTCTCTCTCGTTCTTTCTTTTTCACCCCTCGTACTCTTAATTGTCGCGGTTAAAAAGTAATTAATAAAACTAATTTGGAATGAGTTAAGTAAAGTTAAAGTTTTACGGTGTTATCGTCTGAAAGGCAAGCCACCGTTTCTGAATTTAAGATTAATGGAATTAAAGATGAGAAAATGAATTATTCATCTAGTGTGCCTTGGAAAACCTACGATAAATGAAGTAGCACTAAACAAACAAAAGCTCAACGTTGTTAAAATTACTAGCGCGGTTTCAGATTTAATTAGGAAACGAAGTTCAATTAAAATTTTTTAATTCACGTGACTAGAATAGTATTTTATTTATATGACCTAGAATCTTTAAAATGCTCGATTCTATTTTTCTGTCATCCCTCGTATGTACCACGCACCAGTAATTAGATATTTCATATAAACGCCCAGTTATAAGCGCTAAAAATATCAAAAGTAACCCCATATTAACCAACACTCGAACAAAATGTACAGGGTAGGTTTGCGAATAGTAGACACTGCTAACGGTTCAAATATAATCAAACTACCAATTTTCAACTTTTGGAGAGATTAAAAATCGTTATTTACGTGAAAATGACGTAATAAAGCCCAGTTGCAATCAGGTATTGTAATTTTGTCTATAAAACTATTTTTGACTTTGGTTGAAAATGTTAGTTTACATTGACGTGTTTAGCATAATCCGTTGTGAAGTGAAGATTTCTACTATTGGGTACTATCGCCGTAGCAATTAGCATCCTACGTAAAAAAGTTAGTTTAGTATATACCTAACGTGTCTAAATTATATGAAATAGAATATAACGTGAAAAGAGTCTTCAAATGACATATTTTCTTATTGAAGGTGGCTTAATTGTAAAATATACTTACAAGAGCCCCAACGATACATTTTTGAGTATAAATGACAAGAGGACCTAAAAATTAGCAAATTAGCAACAGGACCAGTATTTTTTAATATGTTTGGTTGATATTGAAGTTATGGTGTCATAGTTCTCATTACGTCAGTTTTGAAAGATTTCAAATAATGATCAAAATATGACGAAAAATAGACCAATTTCTTATTTGTGCAGCCCTATATAAATTTTTTTATTGAACCATATTCCTGATGCATTAGTAGCGTAGATTTAAAACAAAACAAATAAACAATACTTTCATAAAGCGTTCCTTTGTGACTCAATTGTAAAATATACCTACAAGAGCTCCAACCATACATTTTTGAATATAAATGACAAGAGGACGTAAAAATGAACAAATTAGCAACAGGACCAATATGTTATTTGTTAAGGAGAATATATTTGGTTGATATTGACATTATGGTGTCATAGTTCTCATTACGTCAGTTTTGAGAGATTTCAAATAATGATCAAAATATGACGAAAAATAGACCAATTTCTTATTTGTTCAGCCTACATAAATTTTTTTATTGAACCATATTCCTGATGCATTAGTAGCGTAGATTTAAAATAAAACAAATAAACAATACTTTCATAAAGCGTTCCTTTGTGGTTACAGATCAAAATATTGCGAAAAGGGACCAGTTTCTTATTTGTTCTGCCCTACATAAATATTACAATTATTAGCCACATTCGTCATGCATTAGTGTCGTAGCTTTCAAATAAATAGCACACAAAAGCATTTATTGTTGTTATAGATCAAAATATGACGAAAAAAGGACCAATTTCTCATTTTTCCATAAAATATTACAATTATTGGGGCACATTTCTCATTACATCAGTACCTACCACTTGGTGATATATCAAAATATGACACGCCTTATTACATCAATACCATTTTGAGCGAATTAAAATAAAACAAATAAATAAAAAATGCTTTTTAAGGAATTCCTTATGGTTAAAGATTAAAATATGACGAGAAAAGGACAGGTGTGGTTTTTGTTCAGCCTTATATAAATATTAAAATTATTGGGCCACATTCCTCAATCCCTCAGTACTATTTTGAGAGATTTCAAATAAAATAAATAAATAAAAAAATGCTCTTCAAGGCATTCGGTATAGTTAAACATCAAAATATGACGAAAAATGAACCGGTTTCTTTTTTCCAATCTTACATAAATGTTAAAATTATTGTGCCATACTCCTTATTACATCAATATCATTTTGAGAGATTTAAAATAAAACAATAAATAAAAAATACTTTTTAATGCATTCCGTATGGTTAACCATCCAAATACGACGAAAAGGGGATTGGTCTGAATTTGTTCAATCCTACATAAATTTTAAAATTATTGAGCCACATTCCTCAATGCATCAGTACTATTTTAAGAGATTTCAAATAAAACAATAAAAATAAAAGGTACTTTTTTAAACATTCGTTGTGATTAAAGATGAAAGTATGACGGAGAGGGGACCAGTCTGTTTTTTATTATTGATCTCCTTATTACATCAATACATACCATTTTGAGCGATTTCAAATAAAACAAATGAATAAAAAATTCTGTATGGTTAAAGATCAAAATATGACGAAAAAACGACCGGTGTGTTTTTTTTTCAGCCTTACATCAATATTAAAATTATTGGACCACATTCCTCAATGGATCAGTACTATTTTAAGAGATTTCAAACAAAACAAATAAATAAAAATGCTTTTTAAGGTATCCTGTATAGTTAATGATCAAAATATGACGTAAAAATGGCCGGTGTCGTTTGTTCAGCTTTACATAAATATTAAAGTTATTTGGCCACATTTCTCAATGTATCAGTACTATTTTGAGAGATTTCAAATAAAATAATAAATAAAAAATACTTTTTAAGCAATCCATGTGATTAAAAATCAAAGTATGATGGAATAGGGACCAGTCTGTTTTTTTCCAGCTTTACAAAATTATTACGCCACACCCCCTATTATATCAATACCATTTTAAGCGATATCAAATAAAACAAATAAATGAAAAATACTTTTTAAGCATTCCGCATGGTTAAAGATCAAAGTATGACACAAATGCACCAGTTGAACAACAGATTTTTAATTAAAATCAAAATAGAAAGTGGCAGCTTACTATTTATTCTGTGGAGCCCAAATTGTTTGCCGGTCGAATTCCTAACTAGGGCAGCATTGGGTTGAAATATTTCAAATAAGGTAATAATATTAATAATGTTAAACTTTTTGAGCATGTTTTGTTTAAAGATTGAAATATGACGTAAAAGAGACTTAATCACGACTAGATTATTCGCCCTACAATGTAACAGTGTCCAATACAAAATTTTGAAGAGATTTAATAATGAAAATACAGCATAAACTAGAATAGTTTGCTATTAACGAGACCGGACTGTTGGTGGAGCTAAAAACGCCTTTGGAATAAAACAAATAAATGACGTAAACTGTACTACTGTAACCTATTATGATACAAACGTATTTCTTTGATAATCTAAGGGGCTCTGTTTACGTGCGGACCATGACGTAATGCAACCTATTTGGTTCTAAAATGGAATTTAAAAACTTTTGGTTTAATGACATAATGTTGTTTTGCGAAACTACTTTGAATCTGGTAGATACGCCTGTGTAGTGTGAAAAATGACGTAAAAATCCCCTTTTCTCTAACCAAAACTGCTCCATACATTAAAACCGTTTACCATAGATAAAAAATAAAAAAATAAATAAAAAATAGACGTAAGGTGACAATAGAAAAAGAAAATAAAAATTAATGGTCTATGATAAATACTATAATGATTCAAAAATCCAGTCGCAATATTTTTATTTCAAGGTGGTATCTCAGCTGCGCTTTTTTGCAAAGTTGTCTGAACAAAGCGTTACCGAATAACATATTAGCTATCCTAAAACGTTTATGCTGAATACAAATAGTTTAAATGAACACAGTTGGTAGGTGTCTGCGTTGCCAAAACTGTTTATATGAAGATGGGTGAAATGGAAAAAATAATGCCCATAAATGAAATTGCAAAATGATAAAACCGTTACAAAAACAATACAAGCCGGAAAAGTACTCGTATAATACGTTTTGTCTATTTTTCTAAGATCTAGGGTCGTATTCTTGAAAGTGAGATATTTAAAACGATTTAAGCGTATTATTTTTCAAAAAAATTGTTTATTAGGGAATATTACATGCTAATCTGAGTAAAAACAAGGGAGGGTTGATGCTAACAGAACTACAAACCAAAAAGTGACGTAAAAGGTACCAATTCGTTTAAGGTTTTGTACACGTGATCTTTTTTTGAATTTCTTTTAACTAAAAAGTGATTTTGTTACGCAAGTATCACTTCTGAAAGTCAGGGCCCTTTGTTGAAGGTAAGGTACCCTATTCGAGTTTTTTAAAAACGTATCTACTAATAATAAGATTATTGAGATCAGATCCCACATGGCAGATCTAAATTTGCTTTGCAGTTTACAAGGAATGTGAGTACCAATTGTGTTTTTCAAACGTTTAGAGCGGAAAGTCATAGTTGACGAAAAACTGACGTAAATGAGTTCCAAGTTTAAATTTGTGTAGCATTTGTTTAATAACTCAATGGAAATGATGGCGCCTATTTTAGAAAACGATACAATCTTATACCTATGTTTATGGTTTGTGTCAGGTATCTACAGATTTTGGAAAATTCTATTATTTTTGAACAATGCTTTCTGATATAATTTTGAAGTCAAATCGAAAATTCCTTTTATTAATTTACCAGCTAAAGGTTTCTACTTCTATTTCAGGAAAGCTAGACATTCCGGTTTGCAGAAATTCCTTACGTTTATTTTAGTACATGAACATTACCCTTTTTGAAATTAATACGTTGAAGGCTATTTTTTCCAAGTTCCAAGCTTTTAAATATACCTAGATTTATGATAGAATGTCGAATAAGTGAATAATTGAATTGCAAAACCAAAAATCACGTAAAGAATGCCTTAGCCATAATACCAAATGATGCTCAACAATTTCCAAGTGAATGCAAATTTTGAGTTGAAAAATCCAATTTTGTTTATAAGGAACATATCATTTTTATAATTATAGTACACAATTACTCCAGAATTAATGAATTGTAATGCATTGTGAGATTGCTAACCAAGAAATGACCTAAATATGACGTGCAGGATTATAAATGATATTATATTTTGTTATATTAACCGGCGTCACATCGACCTCTGTAGAACGATACAATATTTTAACCCATGAATTTGGTCGAATAAAAACTAAACACTATCTATCTTACAGGCTTATCAATCCTAAGCTTATGGTGTTAGACGGTAATGACAAAAATAAAATCGACTAATTTTATGTCCAATCGTAACTCGTTTTGTAACCTGACTGAAAAAAAAGTTACGTAAAAAGTCCCAATTATTTTAGTGGCCGGATGTCGAGAGATTGAAAGCCAGAAGATGACATTCTTTACCTACTATATTATGCTATCCTTAATGTGCAAATCCAGTTGAGTAAATAATGCAGCGACGAGAACCAGATCGTTTTGGCACCACGTTAAACGCGCTCAATTCTTCAGTTATTTAACTGTGTAACTTAGCAGATGACGAAAATGGGGCTAGGCGCGATCCCATTGGGAACCAACAATGACGTAAAGTGTTATTTTAATGAGAACGAAAACCAAAAGTGATGCGAAAGATGCCAACTCTGCCCTAACTGTAATGTTATAGATGTTTTAACAATGCTTTTACGTAACGTGACGGAAAACTAAAAAGTGACGTAAATCTCCCAAATATTTTAGGGGGTGGATATTTCGAGAGGCTTGGAAGGGACGAACCATTTTAAAAAATGAAAATCTTCTTCTGACTGTATGTCATGAGATTGAAAACCAGGAGATGACTAATTTTTTAACCTACTTCACCAAACCAGTGCCAGACTGAAGTACCAGATTAAATCGTTGAAGATTGTATAGTTGTTTGGGTGATATTATACTGTCACTTAACAGAATGACAAAAATAGAACTACTAGCTACTTAATGTGCAATAAGTAACCAGACCGAAAACCAAAAAATGACGTAAAATGTTTCGAGAGATTTTAAAAATGACGAAAATTTGACTAACCATTCTATAGATCCAATTGCGACTCAATTTACGACTCGCTTGGAAACCAAAATGACGTGCAAAGTCCTTATTACTGTAGCGTCTGGATGTTATGAGATTGATAATCAAATCATAACGTAAAATTCTTTAACGTAAGGTTTGTAAATACTATTGTATTGAAGGCCCTTAATTGCACACAATAAATTGTGCATTGAACTACTAGGTCTAATACGTAACCATACCAAAAACCAAAAAAATGACGTAAAATGTTCAGATAGGTTTTAAAGATGACGAAAATTTGACTAACCATTCTATAGATGTAGCGGCTGGATGTCATGAGAATAACAATCAAATCATAACGTAAAAGAGACCAACTATTTAACCTACTGAAAGGTTTATAAATACTATTGTATTGAAGAATGAAGACCCTTGATTGCATACAATAAATTGTGCACTGACGTAACTAAAACCAAATTATTTTCAAATTCGTCGAAGATTATATAAAACTATTTGCGAGTTATACTATTAACTCGAGATAAAAAAATGGAACTACTAACTCTAATACATAACCATACCAAAAACCAAAAAATGACGTAAAATGTTCCGACAGATTTTAAAGATGATTGAGTAAATATTTTATAGATCCAATCGCGGATCAAGTTACGACTCGGTTGGAAATCAAAAATGACGTAAAGAGTCCTAATTATTTTAGCAGCCGCATGTCATGATTGACAGTCAAAATGTGACGTAAAAAATACCAAATCTGTAACCTAATTCCAGTCTTATAAATATTATTGTATTAACGACCTTTGAGTTGAAGATTATATAATCATTTGCGCGTTATAACTCAAGAGATGAAAAAATTGAACTACATACTAGCTCTAATACGTAACCATATCAAAAACCAAAAAATGACGTAAAATATTCAGATAGATTTTAAAGATGACGAAAATTTGACTAACTATTCTATAGATGTAGCGCCTGGATGTCATAATTGACAATGTGACGTAAAAAATACCAAATCTGTAACCTACTTCTAGGCTTCTAAATATTATTGTATTAACGACTCTTGAGTGCACACAATAAATTGTGCACTGGCGTAACTAAAACCAAATTATTTTGAAATTCGTTGAAGATTATATAATCATTTGCGCGTTATATTATTAACTCAAGAGATGACAAAAATGGAACTATTAGCGACTCAACTTTAATACGTGTGCAGTTTGAAAACCAAAAAATGACGTAAAATGTTTCGAGATATTTTAAATTTAACTAACAATTTTATAAATCCAATTGCGTATCAAAAAAATGGCGTCAACTGTTCTAATTACTTTAGCGGCTAGATGTCTGAGATTACAGCCAAAAGGTGACGTAAAAGGTACCAATTTTTATGTCTGGATATTGGGGATGGAAGGTAAATTGAACAAACTGCAACTGTGCTCTACTGTATTTTTGTGTTAGTAACACTATTTTTTATAACGGAATTTGATAAATTGTTTACCTTACAGTACGCTGAAGGCGCACAATGCTCGAGTTTGGTTAATTGCATGTTATACCCACCGTAACTTAACACATGATGGAACATCATTTTACAACAAATACGTAACCAGAATGAAAACAAAAAAAATGACGCTAATTTAAGAATATTTCGAATACTGGGGCGCCACATACGAGGAATGTCCAAATATTATACGAGGGCAAACTAGAAAGTTTTGTTATTTGGGGTGGGTTATTTAATTAATTGATATGTGTACGAGGGGCGATCGAAAACTTCTATTGCTGGACAGTTACGGTTTAACCTAAAGCGGAGGTGACGTCGACTGGTATTAAAAATTGTGAGCGGGCAGTTTACTTACAAATTCGAATTCCAATTTCTTCGGCACCGTCGCCGACGGTTTCGCGCAAGGGGGGTAAAAAGTGAGAAAACGTCAGGAAGCGAACGGGTAAGAAAGTCGTATATAACATCGTATAATTATAAACCAAAATTTATGACTTAGAAGTTCCTTCGTTCCAGGGCAATTACATAAACTTAGGAGTTATAACTTTTGACTTGCCGTAAGTATACCTACAAAGGCATGAAATATATTCTTAATGTTCGTGTTAGAAATCACGGCTTTAATTAATGGGGTGTTTTAGCAATTTACTTTATGAATTATGCGAGCAGGGAGTCTACTTTTCTTATACCGGTTGATTTATTACAAAATTTCTAGCGACGAAAAAAAATTTTTTTTACAAAAACCCAACCATAAAAAAATGAAAAGTATACAATTTTTTAATGGGCGCAGATAAAAAATTTGGTTTTAAGGTAAATGTACGAGAACACAGGAAACTCTTCGAGGGGGCGGCTGAAATCATTGATTTCTTAGATCAAGCCACTCCCTCAGTTTCCTAGTTAGCAATCCCTCCTTAAAATATCCCCTTACCCCTATTTTACTTTACAGTAAGGTTTTCAGTAGATTTCCCCTTGTTTAGGTTTCATTATAAAGGATTCTACCCCTCCATATCTTAGGTATATTTCTGATACGCTTTTTTACCCTCACTTTCTCGTGCTATTGCTTTTTATAGTTGTTATCTTGTCCATCTGTGGTTTGTTACTTGAAAGGGAACTTATTTGCATTCCGTCCGAACGGTGTCCAGAAAAGTGTAAAGTTTGACAATTGTTTATCTTGATCCGCTGTCATTGTTTCTTACTGAATTTCGTGCATTTCTGGTTAGTCCTTTGTTATTGCCGGTTATTGATGATCGGTGTGGATGAATGAGTCCGATTCTGGATTTACATTTTGTGCTGATCTGAAATAAGATTTCATGTTAGTATAATTTTCAAAATTTATAAGAAGTTAGAGTTTAATATTCTTATTTTACAATTTTAAGATGGCAGTGGAACACATTCGATAGAAGTACCTATTATGCAATTATTTAAGCGCGTAGTAAACTTTGAGGTTCGCATAACTTTTCCTTGCGTGAGTAAAGGTAATGTCATTTAAATCTTAGAAAGTAGGCCCAAAAACCAAAATTAGAAATTATGCGCCATTATGCGAGAAAATCTATAAGTCTACCTAACATAACTTTGAGAACTGCACCGACACCGAGTAATAAATCTATTCGTTTAAAAAAGACTACCCATTCGGATGTATGCGCACCACAATTAAACAACATCCCGACAATTTTCTACGCGAGCGCATAACAACTACCTACCCATTTTGGTAGTGTTATTCTCTGTGTTCCTGGGCATTTATTTAAGTCATACTAGCGCATAAAAGTGACAATTCGTATAAGAAATCTCCATCATCAGTAGCAATAGTTGCGATCTTTTGCGCCAGTAAACTGAGATTGAGCATCAATTTTGTTGCCCCTTTCGATCAACACATATGCACTGGAAATGCAATTTGAGTAAAAAATTAGCGCAAACTTCATGAATAGCGCATATAAAAATTTTGTTATGATTATTTGTGGATAGCATCTTGCGCACAAAAGATTTATTGCTAGCATCACCAATAATATCTCTTTGTATTAATTTTTGCGCAATGTGTTGGTAAACTGATATTGAGCTTTAATTTAGTTACTTTTTTTGGACATTAACAGTACATTATATTTAAAGAACCATGCTATGCGCTGGAAGTGCGCAAAATATGAAAAACAAAGAGCCATACATATTAATTTCTGCGGTAATATGCAATATGAGTAATAAGATCTACGCCCCACAAACATTACGTTTACTAAAGAACCGTGCTATGCGCTGGAAATGCGCAAAATATGTAAGATAAGGAGCCGCGAATATTAATGGCTGCGATAATATGCAAAATGCTTCACAAATTAGCGCAAACTTTATGAATGCTGCATATAAAAAATTTCTTATCTCACATTTCGTTTTAATCATTATTTGGGGATTACCTACATCTTAATTTTTCTTGCGTACCAAAGGAGCACTATGATTGAGTTTGAATTTAGTTGCTCCTTTGGATCATTACATTACGTTTACTAAATACCGTACTATGGCCTGGAAATACAATTGGAGTGGAAGTTGGCAAAATATATAAAAAAAGAAGGCGCACATATTACATTCTGTGCAAATATGCAAAATAAGTGATCTATGATAATTAGCGTAAACTTCATGAACGCCGCATATAAACATTCCGTTATAATCATTTACGGATAACATCTTAATTTTTCTTGCGCACAAAAGATTTGTTGGTATCGTCAGTAACACCTCTTGATGTTAATTTTTGCGTAATAGGTTGGTGGGTAAACTGATATTGAGCTTTAGTTTAGTTACTTCTTTTGGTCATTAGCATTACATTACATTTAAAGAACCATGCTATGCGCTGGAAATGCGTAAAATATGAAAAACAAAGAGCCATACATATTAATTTTTTTTGCACACAAAAGATTTGTTGCTATCATCAGCAATAACACCTCTTTGTATTAATTTTTGCGCAATATGTAGGGGGCTAAACTGATATTGAGCTTGAATTTAGTTGCTCTTTTCGATCATTACATTACATTTACTAAAGAACAATGCTATGCGATGGAAATGCGCAAAATATGTATGAAAGGTAGCCGCGAATATTAATCGCTGCGATAATATGTAAAATGCTTCACAAATTAGCGCAAATTTCATGAATAAAACATTCTTCTCTATACCTTTCATTTTAATTATTGGCAGATTACCTACACCTTAATTTTTCTTGCGCACAAAAGATTTATTACTATTGATGCGATATTCGGTACGCACCGAAATGAAATCTTAGAAACAGATTAGTTCTGCTCTTCGAAATTTACGTGTTAGGTCTAAAGAGACAATAGATTTTAACAGTAACGACATAAATTAAAAGGTTTAGATTATGAGAACGCTTTAACCGCATCGCCTCTACAATTCTAGTCGTTGGCATACATATAGATTGACAAACAAATATTATGCGCAAAAGTTATGCCTAAAATTGTGAGAAGCTTGAAAGAATGTTTGATGACTAAATGCAATATGTGTCGTGTGCAAATTAGTGTAGATTAAATGGTAAGTCAAACATCTGCGCATAATATGCGCAAAAAGTGCGCATACACGAGTATTGTGTATTGTTTAATTTATTTGCAATTTACCTATGATCTTGAATTCTGTAAACAACTAGATCCTTTTCAATATGCAATGACCGAAAAAAAACGATCAAAATTATAAAAGCTACACCTAAACTTATACACAATTTCTAAAATGAGGAAATAGTATTACATCAGTATAACAAACTAAACACGTACGCGAATTGTGCGCTATATTTATAATTTAAAACCGCATGTCGATACCTACAAGTGCGCCGTTCAGTATGTTGTACACTGGAACTTGCACACATTTCCACTCAACTTCTTAACCATTTCATAAGACATATTAACCGTCTCCATACAACACCTCGTATAATACCTAATCTTAAATATAATATGCGTAATTAAATTACTCAGTATGCGCACGGAAATATTATAGTTTGTTAAGGTTTACGAACTTGACAAATAACGTAATGATGGTTCAACATGTTTTTCTAATTCCCACTAGGTAAGCTTATATGCGCAAAAGTGCGCTTATTTCTGAAGTAATATTAATACCGAAGCCACTAAAACGTATGCCGCTGTTTTCGTAGACCTTAGTGTCGGTACTCGGTACACGTATTCGGCCACGAAAAACGTACAAATTGACACATTAATGCTTAATTGGACTATTGGTGAGAATGCGCATAATCTATACGTTAGGTATATTTCTATATTGGAAGAGTGTAGCCTCAAAGCCAAGGATGATACTCTTCGCATCCACAGTAATTAAATTCATTGGCGCATATTCACCGAAAGTCTAAATGGTTTGAAGTGCATGGAAATGCACGGAAGACTTTCCGTTCCCATCTTTCTAAGGATTAAGAAGTCAACATTTCGTCAAAACGTTATTCTTTAGTTTACCTCAGTTTGGTGGCGAATTGCAAGTGGCAAAATGTTGAAACTTGGTAATAAATTATTATTCGTCATAATTTAGTCATTTTTTCGTCTCTGGTGAGATTAGGAACTAAATACAGAGATTAGACGCTCCATTCTTGTACTGAATTACCTTAATAAGATCGCGCAGACTGTTGTTTATGTTTTCTATAATAATAATCACACGAAGCTATTCCATGTAATACTGCCACGATTTTTGTATGCCTCAAGGGTGTTTGAGCACGTATATACGTAATAAAGCTAATACGAGTTGCATCCATCATTGAGGTTATGAATAAGTAAAACTCGCGTAAAACTTGGAAACTCCACTTGTATACTCAAATTTTAATTAGTTTTGAGCTCAGTTTAAGTTGATGTCGAACAAACTTTGCTAATATTAAAACGGAAATTAAAAGATAAGAAAATAACGAGCTACTACGTCGGAAACCATGCCGTTAACGGTCTCGGCAAAAGTTTTTGACGCCCCTTAACATCGTCGATCGTTGAATAATTTACTCCTTTAAGTTTGGCGAAAAAAAATATTCCGTTTACATCGTTATTCAATTCCGGTGAGACGGAGGGGCCGACGAGAAGGCTGGTGGTGGGAAAAGGGCAGGGGAGGAAAAAGGTTCTTTCTTTCGGTGAAAGAAAAGCTCGCATTCCTTATTTTAATGTTTGATCCCTCATTTCTAACTTAACCAACCCCGCTTTAAAATAACCCTCTTACATTTCGGGAATCACGTTTCCGAAAGCACTTCCGACGTCTTTCCATAAGGCTCGTATTAGCCTGTGTAATTTCTAAAGCTTAACACAAACATCCCTCTAGAAAATTCGACCCTCATGTAAGTATATGCCTTAGATTTTATTTAAGATATTCACCCTTATTTGTAGTTGTGTATAAGGTTCATTTTTGTACGATTTTTGCAGCAAAATGGCGCTGTATTTAATGTAGGGAAAGTAATTCTAATTTTAGTTCCTGAACGTAGATTTCAGATTTTAGCTCTGTTTAAGTTTAAGGAGGATTTTATGCTTTCGTAATTGCCCCAAAGTTGAAAGTTAAAACATTTATCATCACCCTTATTGCGCGTTCCTTACTCCGATAAAGGTTAAATTTATTACTTTTATACAATAATAATCATTCCTTTTTACAAGCTTTGCAAAAAAAATGACGTCTGCAATGACCAGTTGTCTATTCACTATTAGTAGGGAACCTAAATTACGTCATTGACGATGTAAGACGAAAAGATAAATAATAATCAATGACGAAAATATGACGAATGTGTCCTTGGCTCGAGAAATTAAAAGCCCGACATGCAAATACAACGTCACATTTTGACAAGTGGAGATCTTGTAGTGAGAAGTGTTACAAACGCGTTGCATAAACAGCGTTATTGACATAAGTTGGAAGTACTATAAAAGCGGTGTTTTCAAGAGAAACGAAAATGACAAAAGTTCAATTAGAGTGGAAAATTAAGTGTAAATGCACGTGTGTCATATGCTTTTACGTTCTCTACAGATGGTCTTTTTTATAAGTAAATAATTTCACGTAATTATGACGTATTTATCACGTTTCAGTAATTTCAATCATATATAAGGAATAAAACGATAGAATTTTGTTTGTAATCGATCATTACGTAGGTAACAGTTACATTACTCCAACGGTTTACAATGCATTTATAGGTATTACTTTTAAAGGGCGTTTTAAGAACAATCCTGATTTCCGTATTGGCATGTAAGGGTGTATTTGTACTTCAGCTACTATTTTTAGATTCTATACCTGGTATAATTAGGAGTCCTGCCTCTTACACGTTTGAAAAGGTAGCGCAGACCTTCTTATATTGAAAGCGGTACGCGTAAATTTTAACTCAATTACGGAAGAAAATACCTTATAATGACCAAATATGGACCTCTATATGTACCTTAATTAATCGAAATATTGCATGTAAACAGCAACCTGATCATCATAATATAACTATGCCTTCCTTAGACAACCTAGTGTAGTGTGATTATGTTGTTCTACCGTCTATGGAAACCTATGAAACAATGACGTATATGTGACGTAATTTACTTACATTTGATTGATGGCTACACGGTAATTAATCGTCAACTTTAAAACTGTGCGTAAAAGTAAATATAGATATATTTAACTCCTTTTAGTTTCAAATGGGAGTTTCATTAATCTTTAGTGAGCGTTGTACAGTTTGACACCCTTCCTTGTTACATGATCACGTCTCCTAAAAATCGTAAAAAGTTGTAGGCCATAATTTCCTAAATTCTCAAATTATTATCTATACAATTTGGTATAAATGACGAAATAAGTGCGCCAGGAAAACACTAAATGAATCCAAAACGAGAAACCGTATCTGGTGATAGTTGAATGTACCTACTACATAATCATATGGTTCAAACATGAAGGCTCCCTTATACTTAAACGTAAAATGTATCGAAATTTTATTCAATACAAGCTATCGTATGTCGTTGACTCTATTAGGAGACAATAATATTGACGAATTTTCCACGTAATTATGACGTAAGTGTATTCCTTCCTGCAAATTATGACCAAACCTTCTGAAGCTCCATAGTGTAAATATAGCAAAATATGAACTTTGTATGTAGATAGAATGCTATTGGTCAATAGGTATTAAATGTGTATGTTCCACGATCGAAACATGTTCATATTACGCTTGACATTGAGGGTGTGATGCTAAATTTTAACATTTATTATTACCAGTGCACTTCCTTTATTTCACGCAGGTTGGATATCTAATTATTCAAATTACGATTATGAAGAGATTTAAATGACCAAAATGTGTCCAGCACAAAATCAATTTGGAGAACGTTAGAAATAGTATACATATACCTATCCTATCGCATAAAATGTGCCATTACGTAAATATGACCAAATATCTACTTTGGAAGAAACAACGTTCGACATTGAGTCGTTTTCCGAAAATTTTACATGATATCGGTCAGAATAAGGAAGAAAAAATCTAAAGACAAAGTATTAAAAAAAGCAATGTCAGTGTTAGTGACCAAATATCGACGTCTGAAACCGAATATGATTTAAATATTATAAGTAGTGTAAATACTTATTAATAAAACTTATGAGAGAAAGTAAAAATGTGTAACAATTCATTGATTCAATTCTTGTACCATAAAATGACGAAACAGTGACGAAAAGTTGAAGGATATTAGAAATCTACACTACAACCTGTAGTGTTAAGACTATGAATATAGGTTGTGGACTGAAAGTTAGACAGACAAAATTATAGAAAAATGGACCCATGTTGCTCCCGTAGCTGTGACCAAATTTGTATGTACTACGTAATCTGATATGAAGAATATGAAGATATCATACGTGTACTTTCAGATTTTTGGAAAACGCTTGTATGTCTTCCAAAACGTAGATTATATTACTTAAATATCAAAATATTATGGAAAACTACAATTTTATGCAATTAATGGCATCCTTTTTTCCTAAATGTCGAATTTTTGAAGCAGAATGAAGAAGAAAATGAGGACCGGCGGTCAACGATAAATTAACGTCAAGGTCGGCGGCCCAATTAGCACGTTTGAGTTCAAACAATTATCTCATAACTTCCTCATCGATAGTGGCAATACTACCGTGTGCGCAAGCACCTTGTGATGAGAAATTCGTCTCATGCGAGTCGATGTTCTAAACCGTAATACGTGTATTGGAAGGTGAGACGAGATGATGCAGGAAATAGATCGACATCAATATTAAGAGAAAAAGAAGTAACACTATGAACAGCTGTAGGTATCTTTCAATAAACGTCCAAATAACGTTGTGTTGATGAATCTCCTCAACGTACTACGAGGAGAAGGTGAAGCTTTTTAAGAGTTGAGAATGTTCATTCTAAACAATCTCAATACGTCAATTAATTTGCATAAATCCAATGTTTTGATGTTCGTCATAATTAGGTCGTATTTTCGTCGATCGTGTTAAAAGTACGTATTGAATACGTTTCTAATTGGTGTAAGGAAGGCACACGCGCTGATGACTTTTTAAACGTATTGATAATACATTAATGTGTGATTGTTCTCCCCATTATTCGCACAATTCAAACAAACGGAACAATAAGTAGCAAAATTTGCAATTCCATCATTATGCTTTATAAGTTCCACCAATTCCTTTATAAATTATAGCTACGAAGTAGAAAGGCGCGAGGTAACGACTAGAATTTACTAAAAGGGAAGTAACTAAATAAATGAGTTGGCTTTGATGAATAAAGCTCAAGGAGGAAAGCTTTGTTTCAAAGATTAATTTAGTAATGTACCCAATTCGTCTTTGTTTTCACTACCTAAGAAGAAACGGGCGTCGCGGTGCTCGTCTACTAAGTGGGTAGTATCCGCCCACCTGACAAAAAACTAATAAATCCTTTATCTTAAAACATTAAACGTAAAATAGAAATTCCTATTCCTAGAAACTAGTCGTAGCTTTAGCAATATATTTTATTTGCTCATATTCGTGCACGTTGTACCACCTTATCAGAACTAGAATTCCCTAAGGTATTTAAATTGGAAGACGTGCGCTAGCAATTCTACAAACCTGATAACGTCAAGTGACTACTATTATTCTCGTAGGGCTTTTACTTCCAACTGGAAACGCGAAACATTAATTTATTTCTATTACATACTTTTGCTCGCTTCCGCATTTAAATTTGTGAGGTTAAGATCACCTAACTTACTGAAACGTAACTTTCCATAACCGCTAAACTTGCGTTAACAGGCACGCCAACGCTCCCGTGACGAATTCTAATCACAATCGTACAATAACATTCTCATTCCAATCCCTCGACGTAATTTCGACGAGCTTCTTTCGCAACTAAAACGAATCACCAAAATAGACCATTTCATCTATGCAAATTGGTCGAAAGAAGACCCAATCGCCAACTGTTTGGTAACTTGAGAGAGTTTTACGACGAAAAGGTAAACAGTAAACAAGAAACAGTAATTATGTTTCCCTCGCACAATCCCCGCTCTGTGCTCTGTTATCTAAATATCTCATTTCGTTCACGTTATTTTGTAATCTCGCAAGGGTTTTGTTAGATTGAAAACACAAAATGAGGGCTATAACTTCTTAAAGCGAAACGTTGGCGTTCAATCAAATACATCTGTTGTGCGTGAAACAGTAATTTTCTCAACATGCTCCCTTCTACGAGGGGATTCGCGTGTAAGAAGGACGATTATCTTCAACTTGGTCAGTTTTTTAATTCTCTTGACCAACACCTTTATGCATTATGTACCACGTGACTGATATGATGTTTTTGGTAGGTGAAAGATACATTATTGGTGATTTTTGGTCACTACCTTTGTTTTAAAATAGACGTATACTAACTCCCCAAACTTTTCCTTTGCAACTAAGTTGTTGCGATGGCCAAGCGACTAACCTTCAGTCGAACTGAAGCCATTGGTTTTTTGAGTTTCACCCTTATAAAAAAGAACACACAGCAGTTCAGGTTCTTAGATTGATTATAAATTTTGTACGCAATTTCGTCGTATGGTAAACGAGTCCCTTTCCGCACGTGAATGACAAATCTCTATATTGTTGGTGTGGGATGCAAATATTTCTCACGTATTTGTTGAATTTGTTGAATAAATAATCAAAGTACTAAATCACTAAATGTGCTTGATGAAAAAGCACTAAAACAAAATGATACAAACATAATATGGTGCAACAGATTCAACTAATTTGATAAAATGACGAAAAAGTAACGTGTTGGAGATTTTCAGGTATTTTCTAACGATCGTGTCATTTTCACACAATGCAATTTTATGTTCATTTTAGTTAAAGAGGTATTTTTATATTACGAACAATTTCCGCATCTCAAATGAGATGTTATTAAAGTGACCTAATTGTGACGAGTACCATACCTAAAAACAACACAAATCAATTACTAGAAAACATTGCCTTTTTGTTGCAATTGAAGAGTTTGACTGACGAAAATATAATAGATAGTAAAATCAAGATCATTATATAAGATTAGTATACTGATCTTGTAGTAAAATATACAAATAATTTTTAGGGACCTTATACCTACTACCAAAGATAATACCCATTATATAGTCTTTGCTACTACAACAAGATCACGGAATATTCAGCAACCAAATTTCATAGTGCTAAGTAGACTGTTTTCACAAATGTCCTCTACTAATTAAAGATAGATTTACGATAGCCTGTGAGTGAATTCAATTTAAGGTACAAAAGGTTCCTAATTCTTTAAAATGACTAAAAACTGACGTGCAATATTTTTTGATAACAATAGCACCACTTTTTAAACATTTGTCTACGTTACACGGGTTTAAATGTATTGATGTCACTTAATTTTAGACCACTAGACAACATATGCCCCCACCCCCATCCCCAAATATGTCATAATTTAAGTCAATGCGTCACGAAATAATAACTAGAAGATTCATGTACTTGAAATGCATTCAGATAAACACTATTCTGCATAGCAGGAAACCGTTTCTTTTCCCATTGAAAGTGAAGATTTCGTCACATTTTGGTCATAGAGCTGGTACCAGTACAATATTGTGACAAGGTTTAATGTACGCATCTAATTAATTGAACAACCTTATGGTTTCGAACTCGGTTTCGACCATGTTCGCCATTTTTCTATGATTCATTTGACCAACATTTCTCTAGTAAAAATTCAGTTTAGAGCCCTATAGAATAAAGATTTTTGATCTTACGTAAATTGTCTGTTCAGGATATCTAATATACTTTAGGTATCGGTGTTTCGTTTGCATGATAGATAATGCTTTCTTATCCTATGTCCACAATGTTACAGATGTCATTTGAAAGATCCTTCGGAAATCAAGGTCGTCTGATCTTACCCAATCCCACAGGTAAATTCGAACCCCTACCTTCCAAAGGCGTGTATCACATTCCTTGTAGGTACTTGTGGTGTAGTGTACATCGGCCAAACTGGTAGATCTGTTAGGACACGCATTTTCGAGGACGAACATGTATTCGAGTTCATCATCGCCCCAAGTCAGCTGTTGCTGAGCATTCTCTTCAAAACGGTCACCATATTCTGTTTCAAGTAGCCAAGTCTCTATCACATTCCCCTTCTTCTACCAAAGGAAGATCCGTGAGAGCATTGAGAGCTTTAAACACCCCAACAATTTCAACCGTGACGAAGGATGGTCACTTTCTCCTGATGGCGAAATAGGTTTAAATAGGCAAGTTTTGGTTTCTCTTTTCGGGGTTGTTCCCGTCGGTTCATTTGGTAACAGTTTTATATATTTCATTATTATTTTTTTTGCTCTGGTCCTGATGAATCCCCTTACGAAAGTGGACGAAACGTTCACGTTTTCAACATTGACACGGTCTAACCCCGGAAGTCGTTATGATCTTACTGACTCTGACCGTGGAAACTGCGCTCTGACATGTTGTTTGACTATTATTCTAAGGAAATCGGTGCGTAATTTAGTGATGATTTAGGACGCTAAAGATAAAGATTACCATAATTGAAAAAATTTCCATTACTTTTAGGTACCTTTAGACCGTTTTCTCAAAGAAATTGGTGTAGAAATTGAAGAATTTTAGCAACTTTATAGTAAACCCAGATGGTGATTATTTTGCCCGTAGTCATTACGAGTCACACAGTTCTTCTGTTTACGTAACAGGGTCGATGAAATTAACGATTTTCCAACAAATTGTAACTTTTGCATAAATAGAACAAGATGGATAAATCTGTCCGTTCCATCATTTTGTTGGATTTTTTTGAAACTGGAAATACTATGGTCCCTTATTGCAAATATTGAATTAATTTCCGGGCCAACATTTTTAGGCGTTATTATCATGTCGGGTGTTCCAAAAAAAATTGTTGAATTTCGTTATAGTCCAGGCAAATTAGACATACCTATCCTTTCCCCGAAAAGTCATCCAAAGCTGAAAAGTGTGTTAATACCTTTTGGGGGTTCCAAATAAGAGTCCTGTGAGTTTGTGACGGATTCTGAGTTCTCCTTAAGTTGTGGGAGTCAAAGAACCGCAAAATTTTCGCACTCTTTTTAATTTTTCGCTTATAACTCCTAAACGACGCATTCCACACAAAATTTTACCCGAAGTATTTTTAGCCGTTTGGTCACAAACGACATTTAAATTCTACCATTCGCCCCCCCCCCCCCATTGCATCCGCACCTGGACACTCCAAAATGATGTTATGTAGTTTCAAAATATAAGGAGGGATTATAATGGGGCCGGGACACTACGCCGAATTCCCACAATGCCGACACGATTTTTTGATGGCCCATATCGCCGACTAGGGACACTACGCCGACGGGCACTACGCCGACTGTGTTATTTGCAGGTTTATAGTATATTTTTTTTCAATTGATACTTTTTCATAGTCAAGTGCAACATTTAATTACGCAATTAATTACGCAAATAAGTTTAAAAACAATGATATTAAGTAGGTAATTGCAATTAAAATTGCCGGCGTTGTGTCTACAGAGAAAAATTCGGCGAAGTGCCCCTTGTACACTTGTCGACGATGTGGGCACTGTCGGCGTAGTGCCCGTCTTCGATGTGGGCATGGTCGGCGTTGTGTCCCTTGTACATTTGTCGATGATGTGGGCACTGTCGGCGTAGTGTCCGTCGACGTAGTGTCCCTAGTCAGCGATATGGACCATCAAAAAAGCGTGTCGGCGTTGTGAGCATTCGGCGCGGTGATGCCCATTTACTCAAGTTGACGATTTCTTTCGCCGTTTAGGAGGCTCTTCGCCGATCACGTTATCTATCTCCTCATCCTCGGAATCTTGAGAATGAGGATCAATTTCTTGTTCTCCTTCGGTAATATCAATCTCCTCGTCACACTGGGTGGCATCCAAGTATAACATTCGTGTCTTCAGAGACGGAATTGAGGCATGCGTGCCCATTGCAGGTTATGCAGGTGGTGGTGCATTTCATCCCTGCCTTACTACAGGAACAAGCTGTTTTGCACACTTTCTTACATGTGCACGATATGGAGTCGAGAAGTTCTTGTCGGGCCGGTGGTTCAGTCGTTGTGATGGGAATTTCTGAATCTAATACATTACTCCTCCATACCTGCACTTGTAAATAAGCTCTGAAGGAATACTGGTGAGCAGCTGCTTCTATAAGAGACAAGGACGCCAAGTCAAACTTCTTTTTTGAAAGCGACCTCTGGAAGAGGTCAAACCTCACTTGATTGAGGGACTTGCTGCTGCCACCCGTGTAAAAGGTTTTTATGAAGTGAACCCCTGCCTCTGCAACTTGATCTGGAGTTGCAATGAGGTTTTGGTCTGCCATAAATATCTTGATCAACTTTACTTTCTCCTGGCGGAAAAATGAGGATGTAGTGTCGCACCCTGTGAAAACATGGAACAACAGGGCATGCTTCCTCATGTCTTCAGGCAGCCAGCAATTGCTCGGACTGTAAACGACAGTTTCCTGGTTCTGCTTCCTGGGTTTGATGGGGAACGCGTTGGAGATTGGCTCTTCAAAGACAGCAACATGTAAACCGCAAATAAAACACTTCATGCTTGTCATTTCTAGACGTCAGTATAAATACCACAAACTTATTGCACGACATGGAGGCGACGTCGTGAAGCAGGCCAGGCCGGCTTTGCTCCTTCGCCACTTCAAAAACGAGACTATTGGAATAGAAAATGATACATGAGAGTAGGTATAAATGGCCCAAATTAAAATGTCGATTGCGACTAAACGGCTGCGCCGATTTTGACGGGCTAAAAACCATTCGACGCAGAATTTACTGCTCTTAAAAAAAGCGAGACGAGTACAATTTTGTGTAGGATGCATCGTTTAGTTGGAGTTGTAAGAGATAAACTAAACAAATAATCAACTTTTTAGCCAAGTTGGTAGAAATGGCCCAATTTTGAAAATCGATTGCGACTAAACGTCTGAGCCGATTTTGACGGAATAAGAGCCATTCTCTTATTTGCGACCCCCGAAATGTATTAAAACACTTACCAGCTTTGGACGTTTTTTCGGGAATCGTGGCCTTTTTTTGGTCTAATTTGATTAACTAATTAATTGGAAATAATAATAATAATAAAATGTTACGAGTTAATTAAGTTATACCTAGTCAATGGAATTAATGTTTTTTCCAAAAGAAATATTGTTGGCTTTTATGAATAAGGTTCGATATGGCAGTATCCGAAGAAAATTTAAAGGAGAGAAAATTTTCCGGTGCAAGAAACCCATATTTCCGCATTATTTTTTTGTTGAATTTCTTTTTATTTAATCTCTACATTTAATCGTCTACATCCCATATTAACTCTGAAGTTGAGTGTCGTAAAAATTTGTTGTAAACTACACGCGACCTTTTGATCGGTTCTTAATCGAATTTGTACTGTCCCGCGCGCGTTGGTCTCAGTTTCCTTCAAACGTGAATTTTTTGGTGGTAACGTAGTAATTAAATATATGATATAGAAGGTTAATAATAATGTTGGAATTAATTAGAAACTCATCACTATTCCTTTATCGATTCTTATTCGCGCCTAGAAACGTGGTATGTTTGTTCCAACAAAATGAAACTTTCCTTTGACGCGAAGCTATATATATGAACTCCTTTCTCATCACCAAAGGTGTTCGCTAATATAAATTATCCAAGGCATGGAAAATAAATTAAGCGAAAATTTTGGTAACGTAAAGCATTATCTCGTGTGAAGGTAAGAAGGAGAAGACGAAATTGATGTAAAAGATTTAAATTTGAAGAACGCAAGTTAAAATAAGATAGATGGGACGACGCCATTTTAGTTCCTCTATATATTTTGCGCGCTTCTGCTGGTGCTTGCTGCCATGCATTTCATTGTGGAAGCGATCGTTCACGAAAATTTTCAACGCGACATGTTTATTGGGAAGTTAATTCTAAGAGAAACTTTATCTGGGCGAATACTTAAAGTGTTTCTCAAAGTAAAATTACGCTCCTTGAAGTTTCGCAAAACTACGAAAATTATGAAGCGATGCTGGAGGATTGTTAGAGACGTCGTAGTCGGATGATGTTTTGTCTTCGCTGATTACGACAGTTTGAAAAGTTCGCGTCGCCGTTTTTCTTTTTGTTCCGCTTCGCGACACGCGTGTACGCGAACTTCCCTATTCAAACCCAATTGTCAATATAGGTACTACCTACATTCAATTCGAGGCACGCTTTTCCAAATTGTTTAATTAAATCGCGTCTTCTCGACGCGAACATCCTTTTTTATCGCTCGACGAAAACGTTAATGAAGTAACGTTGCGGGAACGCGTCTATGTACACGTACCCTATATAAAGCAAGATATAAAAACATATTTTCGTACCCTTTTAACAACTTCCAAATAAATTATACGTCCGGTTGGATGTTTTTCAAACAATTTTCGCCATTTTAATCCTCATGTTTTAGATTCCATTTTGGCGTAAACGGGTATAAACGTATACGTAAATTTGATAAAAGTGAGCCTAAGTGGCAATTTTCTAGAGGTTTCACGCAACAAAATGAAAAATTATTTCTGCAACAAAAATAAGGATAAACTCAGTTTTATTCGTTGGGTAAGAGAGGGAGACGAAACGTTTCGGACTTTACAACACTTCTCTTTGTACAACCTTTTTTCCTCTCCTCTTCCACATGAAAAATAGCCGGACAGTTTTAGCTTAAGTGAATTTTAAGTACAACAGATTGTTGTACATTATTTATATTTGTGTGCGGGACTTCATTTTGTTTTCCTTCTTTATTGTTACCGCTTAATAGTAATTTGGTTTGAACTTACGAGGGATGTTAACTAAAGAACGTATACTTTCGCTAATTTAATCACAAAATAATAGACTACAAATCGGATGGTATTTGTGTTGTCAACTTTACTTTTCCAAAACCTTAAATTTAGGAGATTAATCGACTATAATTTGACCCAAAACACCACAAATCTCTTTCTCTGTCTTGTCCTGTAAATGTAATGACTAATTTTGGCCGAAAGGGTAATACCAAAATGTGGTGGAAGCTACAATCCCACCACGCGATGCATAGATATATTCGAGTCTCAAAATTCCCAATAGTTCTATTAACGCCATAAGTAGGTATAATGACGTTTGAAGCTGACCTTTCTTAAGGAGAGTAAGCAAGGCTTTATTACGAGACGCCGCCATCTAGGACACCGGAAGAATGTAGAACTATATAGGGTATATAGGTATAGAACTTAACAACAAATTATATCCATCACTGTGGGACATCCTCAACAATTTGGCAGAGTTCCATTGACGACATTTTTGGAATATACAAACCATGGTATCAAACCAGCACTAGATACGGAGAAGGTGGTGCATAATATTTCAACATACCAACTTAATACAGCAACGAAAACCTGCTAGCCAAAGTTATTGATTACGTGGTGGTTCCATTGACAATTCCAACGGAGTACGTTATACATAAGTAGTGTAGAGGCATCCATCAACAAGTTACCTAGCAGACACAGCCGAACTAATCCACCAAAATGTAACAAAGATCCTCAGAACAGCAAAACGGTCAAGACCAAATCATTGACCAGTAGAGCAACGAGAATTACACACAAATCATGGTACTACTACCGGCCCACAAAGGAGCCGCAACAGTGGTAATGGATAAAAAAGAATTGTTGGATTATTGGCAGAAACTTGTCACAACTAATTTATCGTCAAGAGGACAAATTAGGATCTTGGTTGCCATAGGATATGTTCCAATTTCTGCATTTACTTAGCACAGTCCACCAGGATAAGTATTGCTAGAGGCTACTCTAACGTATGAAATGGATTTTTCGATCATGCTCTTGCCAGATGATCGGCTTGATTGTTAGCGTTGACATTAGCCAAGTAGCCTAAAAATAGAACAGAATCGGTAGACTCTTTTTTTCGGTTTCTGTCAATCTCGCCCAATGGTACTGGTACCTCCAGAGTCCCTTCAGTCAGAGAACGGGAATATAAGAGTGGGTAAACGGGGATGGGTTCGTAAGGAATCGAATTAGCGTACTAAGGGCGACGATGCGACGTACTGTTCCAACACTCACCATGTTCACATGATGACAAGCATTATATGAAGCTACACACGTATGAGGAAAATCCCCCCCAAAAAACCTCATAAAGTACAATCGGCTACATTAAAAATTTGTTAAATCGGACTTGTTTCGGCAACAAGGTCATCATCAGCAAGCAGCTAACCTTTCGTTCGCTGATGATGACAGCTTGGCTGTCGAAACGAGCCGGATTATTGCAATTTTTGGTATTTGCAGTGCTATGTTTTGAACTATAATCTTTAGGCAATTGTTCTACCTGAATGAAACTATGCCATATTAGTGTTCTAAAAGTGTTTGTTTTTCATTGGTAGGTCTATTTCTTTAGAAAAAGTGCCCAACACCATTGTTCTACGAATTTAATATGTTAGTTATGGTTTGTCCATAGGAATGTACAAAATATTTAGGACAGTGATGTCCAAAATCATTATTTATGTACCATTTTCTACGGGAAAACCACTCAATGCATTGTGGCGACGAGAAATATCTAAATTTAATAGTTTTGCAACGTTGGCAATCTTTTTAATAACCCTCTTCATCCCATTTCTCTGCTTATTTAAAAACCATTTCTAGCTTTCGCGAAATGTTTAAGAAGGGTGGTAATTTTCGCGGCTCCATGAATTGTCACTCTAAGCCTAAGAATTAAAGAATTATTTTTTCGACCCCAGCTGTTTAATTATTTTGATCCCAAGATTTCTGATTCCAAGAATTATTATATTAGCCCCCAAAATTATTATTTTAACCCACAGAGTCATTCATTTGGCCCCAAGATTTTATTCATTTTACCCCATGATCTTATTCATTTTATTCAATTGAAAAGAAATATACTAAACCTACGTCTAATCTAAGCGCCTGAGTGGCAATATACGTTTATATGCGTTTAGGGTGGCATTTTTTTTAGTTTCAAATACTTCTATAAAATAACTAAATAAATAAAATCTTGAAGTAAAATAAAAAAAAATCTTGGTGTGATAGGAATAAAACCTTGGAGTAAAATGAATGAAATCATGGGGTAAAATGAATAAAATCTTGGGGCCAAAAGAATAATTATGTGGGCTAAATTAATAATTTTGGTGGCTAATGCTAATATAATAATTCTTGGGAACAAAAACCTTGGGACCAAAATAATTAAAAAGCTAAGGTAGAAAAAATAATTCTTGGGGTGAGAATGACAATTCTTAGGATGCACAAAATAATATCTCATTTAAGAATTAAAACTGAGTGTGCTGTATACCCGTCTGTCCGTTAAGGCGCATTTTTTATGGTTCTGAACTAATGTAAGAAGTTGATCGCAACACTGTAAATACCAAAAATCGCAAAGAAAAATGTATTAAATCGTACGCGTTTCGGCAACAAAGCTGTCATCGTCACCATCGAACGACTAACCTTTACTTTTGATGATGAAGACCGCCTTGCTCTCGATTTTTACTGTGGTTTTTGGCATTCGCAGTGCTGTGTTTTGAACTAATCTTTAGGCAATTTTTCTACCGAAATGAAGCCGTGGTTTAAGAAAAATGCGCTTAGTTTGCACATGCCACTCGCATAATTTGTCTATATTCGTAGCCAAATGTTAAATGACTCAAGGTACTGATTTTGTCGAAATGTTCATGCAACATCTGCAAGGCATCAAAGTGCCACAGAAACGAGAAGTAACAGTACGATATAGGTTGCGCAAACTTGAAACATGAATATGCGAGTGTGAGTGACAGATTGGTGCATCACTATCTTCTAGAGCAAAAACGGCACGGGTCTGCACAAAAAATTATGCCGACGGTTTGTGGGGAAGGACCTTAATTATTTACCAAAGGAACAAACTGGCAATTACTCTGCGCATCTTCTTCGCAGATTGAACGAAGTAATGAAGCATAACCGCAGACAAAAGTTACGTAAAGGTATGTTGTGTTAGAATAATTGGAGACGGTATATCGGCGCTGTTAATCTGGTTTTTAAAGAGGTTATGTATTGGTTTTTTTGCTTGATTACGCCGAAAGTTAAAATGTTCTAGTGGCAATAAGTTCTTCCCCAATTCGGGCACGAATTCAAAAATGTACCCCTTATAGATCTTAAATGAACTCAAAAATAATTAGGACTAGATATAGGAAGCACTTCGGTTAAAGTAGAATAATAATAGTAATACGAGCTAAATAAAACTACATCGAATAATAATATAACTTTTGAATGGTTTCAAACATTAGTAGGACCTGAGAAAATCCTTGTGTGATTCCGGAGATTTTAATGAGGATCTTCATTCTAGTGGTAATAAGTTCTTCTCGAATTCGGGCACGATTTTAAAAATGTATCCCTTATAGATCTTAAATGAACTCAAAAATAATTAGGAGTAGGTATAGGAAGCACTTCGGTTAAAGTAGAATAATAATAGTAAATAGAACTACATCGAACAATAAAATAACTTTTGAATAGTTTCAAACATTAGTAGGACCTGAGAAAATCCTTCTGTGACTCCGGAGATTTTAATGAAGAGTCCTTGCTGCTCAAGAAAATATTTAATCCGTTTGCGAATTCGAATGACGAAGGCGAAATCAATCATGTGGTGAAGATACAGAAGAATGATATTTAGAACAAGTACAGGAAACGGAAATTTGCAACTATTTCGAGAGGAACACAAAAATAGTAAAAGAGGAAAGTATTTGTGAGTAGAGGACAGGATCGGATGGTGATTGTGGCCATTTTCAAATTCCAATGACATAAATACACAAAAACTAGAAATAAATGCCAATATAAGTAGATACAATTGGAAATACCGGTTCGAATTCACTTAAATCGTTTTTATTATGGCCATCATCCCTGAAAGGAATGGTAAGAACTTCTGATCATCGGATTGCCAGGAATTATAGTAGCAAAAATAGAGAAAAAAATGGAAGAACGAATTAAAAAACAGCGTCAAGAAGAAAGGACGAAACAGAAATTGAAGAAAGACCAATAAGAACAAAAAATCAAGGAACACTACAAATTTTCAAACAATACGTGCCGATAGATTGATCCTCATCTTCCTGAGAAGAAAGTATGCGAATAATGTTCTTCCAAGAAGATTTGCGGCAACAAAAGGTTGAAGGAGGATCACAGTGAAACATTTTGCGAGGAAAAATTCGAGAAAATAGGTACATTTCCTTGAAAGAGGTTCCGATTAGGGTACAACGTAAGCGCATTTAACATTTGAAAGGATTTCCCGCCGATGTAAATTTGTCAAGAAAAAAAATACCTACGAATTCGTAATAGAAGAACGTCGTAATTAATGACGTAAGTAATAAAGCACTTCCTTGGCGGAAATAAAATAAAACAAACGTTTATTGTTTTACTGCCGATAGTAATTCCTTGAAAATTCGGGAAATTTCGCAGGTGGTGCAAAGTTATATGGAATGTAGTGTGATAATTTAAGGGTAGAAACAAAAGCAACCTAAGATGCAATTAAAATCCCGAGATTTCTATTGGCTCTTTCATTTGTTACAATTTTCGTCCTTAAGAACGTCCAAATTAAGCGTCCATTTTCTAGGAGAAACCTTTATAACTGCCTTCTCTTCACATTTTGCTTAATGTTTCCCCATTTATAAAGTCTTAAATTTTAATTTCAATATACGTCGTCTCATCTAGAAAGAGACTTTCTCATACAATTAGTTCAGAATTTCGAGTGAGAAGGCGAGTACCGTCTCCGAAGAAATTTTTCATATAAATTCCTACGGAATACTTCGTATTATACAAACAGAAACTTTAAGCAAAATACATAGTAATTTTATGTATCCAACGAAAATTTAGCTTTCTGCAAATAAGTCTGGTAATTTCGTAAGGAAATTGCTGTTTATTCTAGCAAAAGTTTGTTACGCCATGTTAGATAATCTCCAGGAATATTACGGCTCGAGTTTCCACCCTTTCTTTCCACTACTTTTAACCATTTTTCGCGTACGCGCATATATAACCCGAATAGATTTAACGAAGGAAAGACGTTCGATTCTTGGTTCACCCTTACATAAAATCACATTAAAATTAACATCTAATACGATTATACCCCGAAGAGCAAAGATAATTAACGGAAATTCTATTAGAATTATTAATAACAACACGGGAAAATTGGAAAATTGCGGTTATTGATTTATTATTTAATAATTTATTAAATCACGCGCACAACACCCTTACATAACTATACCAAGATGTAGAAATATAGAGAAAATTGCTTACGTGCTTGCGATGTCGCCACCACAAATTTTCGAATCGGACTGAATAAAATATTCAAAAACGAAATTCAAATATAGAGTCTAACCGTAATTTACATGAAGTAAAACTAGAAAATCAAGTTAGTTGTTGTAGCTGGATGGACATTGCAATTGTTTTCAAACGCAACTTGATGTCGGTAAAATCGTTGACCATAAGGGTGTTGTTTGCCTGAGGGGTTTTAACTGACCCTTTCTTACATTAACACAATTCGCACGAGTTTCAAGAACAGGTTTCAACTGACCACTCTGTGTGTCTGTGTATGTGTGTGTTTTTTTTCAAAGCCGGACTTCGAGGGATGCTTTAATGTAAATTTTAAGGGGGTTTGTGAATCGAAGAATTATAATGCGTCTAATTGTAACCCGTATTCAAACAGCGATAAGTAGGCCGCGCAAAACAATAATTTGAATACCTACGTAATTGTATCCACGGGGAATTTGTTCCTATTCCCGAACATCAACGCTGGAAAAAATTATCGATCCATTGCGATAATTAAAAATTTAATTTGTCATAAAAATTGGGTTACAAGATGCAAATCGATATATTTCAAATACGTGGAGCTCCTTTGAAAACTTAGGGGTGGTAAGTGAGAGAGTAAGAAAGTTGTGCGTTCTTTTGATCTCTTCTTCTCTACATTTGATTGGTGTTTAAGCTATTTACTTAATTTTTAAAGAAAGACATAGATAACTATGCCCTAAGAAAAAGAACTAAATAGTTAAATGCAAATTAAGATCGATAAACGCATCGGTGGCAACTAGAAAATTCTATTGTTTTTTTACACATAAATTAGATGAAAATAAAAAAGAAGACCGAGTAAGCTACAAAGACCGTATATGTCCGAAAAAGAATGGCAAAAACAGTTACTGATGGAAAATGGACACAATTGTACAACGAAGAGATCGGTAACGTTATTATATCTGTGAAAAACAGAGACAGCTGCAGTACCAGTAGGAGCAGAAGGTGTTATTAAGTGTGGCACCGAAAAGCTATGGAAAATGCTTCAACGACTATTTAAAAAAGTGATAAACGGAAAAAGGACATGCCCAAGGGATGGAAAAAAGCACAGATGACGTCGATTTTCAAGAGAGGAGAAAGAGGTAAGTGTTGTGCCAACAATGAGAAGAATATATGGTAAGAGATAAACTAGAGGAAGAATTGGAAAAGAGCAGGCAAGTTTCATAGCAGAGAAAAGCAAAAAAAAACGAAAAGCAGAGAAATACATTAGGCGTTTATAAATTGGCGAAAGGCGTACGACACGATCCCAAAAGTAAACCATGGAGAGCTATGGCAGAAATGAATATTTCAAACGGTCGTAAAAAAAGACAATAGGTAAATATTAAAGTAGGAAGGAAAATGTCCACGAATTTCAAAACCACCACCATTTTAAAATACACTAACGGCGGAAATCAAAATGTAAAGGGATGGAGATATCGATGAGACCAAGTCGTTATGGACCAAGACGAGGACGACCTCAGTTATCTGGTACGAAAATTAAAAGAAGAGTATTTTATGTGAGCCGATCAGGATTTTATCCTTCTTTTTTTTATTATTGAGGGACCCCCCTGCCGTTGTGCAATCTAATACAGGGAGAGTGTGGGACCTGCCTCCACTAAAACCTTTCTTTCTCTTCCCCTGGGAAACGACAGTGGGCATCGTCTGTGTGGCATTCTTCCGCCGACGATCCACGGTTTACTGTCAGCGCCGTCTGACTTCTATCTCTCTGGTTCTTATGACCTTCGGAATACATCCTGTAATAATCGCCCAACTTTTTAACATTAGGGTTATAATATTCTCCACTTTTATATCTTCCCCAACTCCCCCAGTGATGTCGTGAGCCTTTTATACTCCCATCTCTCACATTAAAGTACTGCGTGGCCTTCCCAGTCTCTACCTCCACAGTCTTGGCAGTTCTTGTTAGGCTTCATTTGATTTTGTGGAGAAAAACTCCATTTTCTCCGTTCCCTGTGATGAATTGCGTCAGGTGATAGTCGACTTCCCCGTGCCTTCTTTGGACCCACTCTCTTATCTGTCCTATTAATGTTTTGGCCCACGACTCTCTGTTATTCCATTCGTCTTCCTTCTCCTACTTGATCGTGGCCCAGTTTCTCATTACTCCTTGGAGCCCCTCGTTGCTTTCTCTATTACCTTCTCTGCGTACTTAAGAAATTTTAGTTCCGTGTCAATCCTAACCCCCAGTATATCTATCGTCTTCTCAAGTGGGACGTGGGTTCCGCCCACCTCAATATTCGCAGGGTAGGAAATTTCCTCCCCCCACTAGTTTGAGGCCCCTTACTTCCATCTACTCCTGGACAATGGTCGCTGTTTCGTTCACCTTTTTAACCGATTTTTATTCTACCCAGTTAAAAAGCTACCGTGTTAAGAACTTTAGCCACAACAGCAGTCCGTACTTCAGACAAAGAACATTTTCAACAAGAAAAAAACTTTTTAATTGAATTATTATAACGAAACGGCTATCGAAAAAGATGCATTTTAAAAGCAATTCAACGAGGAGGGAAGAAGAAGAAAACGTTGAACGCCCAAAGGACATAGCATTCCTCACTTATACTCATGGGTTAAAGGACAAAATTGGCAAAGTTTTGGTAAAGCATAATATCAAAACCTTCTTTTCGACAGTGAACAACCCTTGAGCAAGGATTCCGATCGGTAAAAAACGTCACAGCATTGACAAAAACGCCAGGTATCTATCAAATACCATTGAATTAGTTACATAGGGCAAGGCCGACAAGGGTTAAGGAACACCAGGGAGACGGGTTGAACATGCGTACTTTAAAGTCAGCTGTCACGCAGCACGCATCGGCTTGTGTTTGAGGACACGAGAGTGCTGTCACGAGTTCCGAACTACCTCCCTTGAATAATTAGAGATGCAATAGAGATCGAGAAGCATCCACTAAACATGAACAGGGAGGATACGTTCAGACTTAGTAGAACTTATGGACGCCAGACTGAAGAATTGGCAGAAAGTTAAAGTTCAAGAACAACCACTCCCTCTGATTTCTAGTGAAACTAACAACCAATCAGGATTGAGACGGAATTCCGTAACGTAACCAAAGCCTTCATTGCTATCACTCTGATGATGCAAGCTGCAATGTCTTGCGAAACGTCAGAACCTTTGGTTTCACATTCGACAGTCAGGCCTGGTAAACCTAGACTTAACAGCTCACCACCATTGGGAGCTAAGAGGATCATTCCAAAATTCCTTGTTTTGGCTCACAAGGAAAAAGGCAAGGAAAGCCTTTGAAAGCTTAATTGTTACCGTCTTCAGTCCTTGTCTAGTATTTATTTTTAATGGATGTAGGTACATGGCTATTAATATTATGTTTACAAAAAGAATGTATAAATAACAAAAGTATCTGTGTTTGCTCCGACGAAGAACCCCGTGAAAGAATGTACTGGGGATTAATGTAGGAAGGCCAACGAAGCACTTAGTCCCACCTAAGTTGGATAAACAAAACATGTGGCAATGTACCTATTACCCGCTATTGCACGAGGTCCTTTTGCAAAATACTCTTCGATTTCTTGGGTGTCCCCCATCTCATGGATGCTTACTTCGTGCGAGGAGCCTAGTGGTGTACCAAGGTGTTTATCCCCACTTGTCCCAGCAAATTTCTTGTCCACACAGTTCTCGTTCTTGAGGGTGAACATCTTGGGAATCCTCGCACCCATACCTAGGTCATTTATTCGTCATTTAGAATTTTAAAAACACTCGTTTTTTTGTGTAGCAGTAACTAAAGCCTTTACTCGACAGCCAATGAGCACCAAATTTGTTGAGTACTTTCACATCTTTAACCATCATTTTTTGTTAACTCTTATTCATAAAATACATGCGAGTTAACTTCAGCAAAGCTCATTCAAATTACTGAAAGACGCTGTACACAAAATAGGTGTTAAGCCCAAATTTTTACGATTGGAGTCCATTTGTCAGTATTTTTTGGAAATAGAGCGCACAATAATAGCGTTTCAAACGGGAGTCGCAAGGCTCAATGTATTGACTAATTTCTTATCGCCTTGCAATTTTTTGAAAACAATATTGAAAGTTTCAAAACTAAATTTCGTTTCACCAAAAAGGATTTGGTAGTGATTGCTCATATTTTCATATTTTCGGGACCGCATGATTCTGTTCCAAAGACCATCAACGATGCCGTGAATCTGTTGAATTAGTTTCGCAGATTCGGTTGGCATCTTGGTGACGATTATCCTTCAGTTGTGATATCGCTTCATCAGATTTTTCCACGGGTATTTGTAGCTACTTTCTGACATTGTCAAATGCTGAATGAGCTTGTCAGCTTCTCCTCGAATATCTTTCGATATCCGCGATTGTTTTGTTTCCATGGATAATTCTTGTGTAGTCACCAAAGAAATTTGGTAGTGCGATTTTTGGTGGATTGATCTGTCTTCAAACTCGTGAATATTTCTTCGTTTTTTTTCCTATTTCAGAGAATACGTCATTGCGAAAGTATTCATTGTCCAACTTGTTTGCATGGACCAGAATTTCTTCGTGAAGATTTTGTACTTGGTCCCATTGGTTTGATATTTTCTGTAGCAGCGTTTTATACTTTGGTTTGACGTTGCTTTGATAGACTTGCTCGAACGTTCTTTTGAGCAACTGGGTTTTGATTTCTTTTCTGCGTCTTCCGCAATCTTGGCTGTGGATGAATCTTATGATGCGAGGCCTCCTCAGGCTGTATTTTCTCCCACATCCTTCCGGGTACTCGATAACTTGTTCGAATTTTTTCTTCATTGTCCGAAGTGGTTGATGGTATAGTAACTGTGATTTGGTACTTAAAGCTCCCCTATCTTGTCGTGATTTGCAGTAGCTTCCTCCATTAGTTTGTTGATGGTTTCTAGTCGACCGGCAATATATTCGGCAGTCTTGCATTGTTGTGCAGTATCGTTTTGGCGGTGCTTGCTTTCTTCTTCCATGTTAGTGCTAAATCGTTATTTTGTTGTATTTGAGTTTGATCAGCGGAGTTACAAGTTTAGCACCGAAGTCTGGATCTGAGCGAAACAGTTTCAGCAGCTTTACGTCTCAGTTCGGAATTCGTGGATCGTTCCCAATTCGTTGATACTGGTATGAGAATCAGTTTCCTAGTGGTGTTTGTCTTCATGAGCTCTTGCTCATCAGAATATTGAAGCGGTCCCGCCAGCCACCACGGATTGAAGAATCTTGAATCTTAAGCGATAAAAGCACTCACACCTTATTATGGCAGCTGCTTTCCACGTTAGATCTTGCTGTTCGCAGTTCCGTTCTCGTGTTAGAAAGGCGTAAACTCCCCGATACTGATTTTGATTGATATCTTCGTCGGTCATTACTTCTTGTTGACTCGAAGGACCATGTATAACCTTGAAGATCTAGTCATCTCGCTCATTAAAGCACTGGGCGGGCAGAAGTCTCACTGCCCAAATTTAACACTTCGTAAACACAGTGGTGGTTGACCAGACATTAATTTAATATATTTTATGTTTACGGATTAAACAGTCACTATGCTATCAAAACTGGCAAAGCTGTGTCAGCTCTCAGTCTCATTTTAAGAGACTTCAACCATAAAGTGAAGAATTTTGATAAATTATGGCAAATGTTTCAACCTCAAAGAGATTGAGGTTCCTAAGAGAACCGTACTGTACTTACTCTACGAGGAGCTGAAAAATCGGCAAATAAGAGACTCAAATTTGGTCAATCATACTAGATGAAGCGACAAATAGAAAATTTGCAGCATCCCCCTCTTTGTGGTCAATGGAATTACTATTCCATACGAAATTATAATATACAATAGATTGAATACAAATTTGAGTCTCTGAAGCACGATTACGGATTGGTTTTACTTTAAAATTAAGGAAGGAATGTAATAACGACTAGTGTTGAGTGCAAGTACTTTGTGCAAAATTAATCGTCTACAATAATAATTATAACAAAGGATGCCATTCTCGCATTAATTAATACAAACTGTAAGAGTTTCCGAAACGAGATTTTCCTTTAAAAAAAGCATTGTATGTTATTGGTCATTTCAGTTCGTCTTCCCTTAATTGTAATTGAGTACATTTAATTTAATTTGCACGTGTTATGAATCACGGCCAAGTTATACGGTAACATGTAAGTAAATTGGTATAAAATACGTCAATCGGCGGTTCTGTCCTAGCAACAAAATTGATATGATAATAGACGTTACTGGTTTCACCCCAAAAACAAGGCCCTGGACATCAGGCTGCCTGGAAAAGCCAGTTTTAAACCCTTTCGTCCCGCAACTGACCATCAAACTTGATTGTGTTCCCACGGAAGCGCTCACGGACGCTCGCTATCTTATGCCGAGTGGAGACCCTTTTCTCTTTCAATTCTTTACATATGTATTTTCAACCCTTCTCTCGCTTGACCATTGACCTTACTTCGCATTTAAATTTTACTTTCAAGTTCGGTAATTATCTAGAGGAGAATCGGCGAGAAAATTCGCGTTACGCCTTATTAGAATGTGAATTTGCTTTACTCTAAAATAGAATAGGAGCCGCCCCCCTAGAATTGTATTAGAGGAGAATATAGTGAATATATCAAAGAGACGTGCCTAGCTTGGCAAAGTAAGTATAAACGACATTAAGAAGTTGCCAATTAGTTGACGCTGTTGCCGCCAGGAACGCTAGGGAGCTTCATTTGCATATCTAATATCGCACAGTAATATAATATAAATGAAACAACGTTCCTTATTCGGCAAAACTATTTTATGTTATAAGTAGCTCCTCCAGCTACTCTTCCCACAAATTTAAATTGCGACGACGGTGTACCAATTTTACACAAAGAGGTCTTCGACATGATAAGAATCCTTAAAGGTTACCATTCCCGTCTTAACCCAATTAAGAACATGACTCTCGCATCAGATCCTTCGATTTTTATTTTAACCTATCCTTTCGCTTAACTTCTGAACTGGAAAGTGCGAAACACATTAAAATTCGTAATAAAAATGGAAGGAACGGTCCCAGGAGTGACCCAAATTTTCCTTAACATAACTCTTAGTCAAATGAGATTGAAATTTACATTATTTATAATTTTGCCGTATTTAAAGCCTCAAATTATAATTTAATGTTACCTCCTGGTTGTCGTTCACCATAATTTCCACGCGGCTTTGGAAACACGACAAAAATATCTAAGTCATTTGTGTAAATGACAATTACGATGTTGGTTTTGTTGTTGTGCAGTTTGTAATTCTGTTAGCGACGACCATTTGACAACACAAAGTTACACATAAGCATGACTAAACTGTACATTTTAAGACCTTAAAGCTCAGAGCTGAACCTACATCATGAAAAGTAGGTAATCAAAGAATCAAAATGTGAAGAAAGGTATTAAAAAAAATAATCCGTGTCTGGGAAAAATATTTCTGAAAATAATCGTATAATTTCTAAGAAGTTTCATTTCCAGAAAAAGCTTTATAATATTTATATATAATATTATATTTCCGAAAATAATCGTATAATTTCCAAGAAAAGTTTCATTTCCAGAAAAAGCTTTATATATTTCTGAAAATAATCGTACAATTTCTAAGAAAAGTTTCATTTCCAGAAACAGCTTTATAATTCTCAGAAGAATCGTATAATTTCTAGGAAAGTCTCATTCCGAGAAAAAGCTTTATATTTCTGAAAATAATCGTATAATTTCTAAGAAAAGTTTCATTTCCAGAAAAAGCTTTATATATTTCTGAAAATAATCGTACAATTTCTAAGAAAGGTTTCATTTCCAGAAACAGCTTTATAATTCTCAGAAGAATCGTATAATTTCAAGGAAAGTCTCATTCCGAGAAAAAGCTTTATATTTCCGAAAATAATCGTATAATTTCTAAGAAAAGTTTCATTTCCAGAAAAAGCTTTATATATTTCTGAAAATAATCGTACAATTTCTAAGAAAGGTTTCATTTCCAGAAACAGCTTTATAATTCTCAGAAGAATCGTATAATTTCAAGGAAAGTCTCATTCCGAGAAAAAGCTTTATATTTCCGAAAATAATCGTATAATTTCTAAGAAAAGTTTCATTTCCAGAAAAAGCTTTATATATTTCTGAAAATAATCGTACAATTTCTAAGAAAGGTTTCATTTCCAGAAACAGCTTTATAATTCTCAGAAGAATCGTATAATTTCAAGGAAAGTCTCATTCCGAGAAAACGCTTTATATTTCTGAAAATAATCTTATAATTTCTAAGAAAAGTTTCATTTCCAGAGAAAGCTTTATAATTGTCAGAAGAATCGTATAATTTCTAGGAAAAGTAGTACAATTTGTAGAAAAATCTTATTACGAAAAAAGCATTACAGTTTCGAGGAAAATCGCATAATTTCAAAGAAAAGGAGTAGAATTTCTACGAAAGTCGCATTCCGAGAAAAAGCTTTATATTTCCGAAAATAATCGTATAATTTCTAAGAAAAGTCTCATTTCCAGAAAAAGATTTATTATTCTCAGTCGTATAATTTCTAGGAAAGTCTCATTCCGAAAAAAAGCATGACAATTTCGAGGAAAATCGTATAATTTCAAAGAAAAGGAGTAGATTTTCTAGGAAAGTCTCATTCCGAGAAAAAGCTTTATATTTCTGAAAATAATCGTATAATTTCTAATATAAGTTTCATTTCCACAAAAAGCTTTATAATTCTCAGAAGAATCGTATAATTTCTAGGAAAAGTAGTACAATTTGTAGGAAAGTCTCATTCCGAAAAAAAGCATTAGGTACAATTTCGAGGAAAATCGTATAATTTCAGGGAAAGGGATAGAATTTCTACCAAAGTCTCATTCCGAGAAAAAGCTTTATATTTCCGAAAATAATCGTATAATTTCTAAGAAAAGTCTCATTTCCAAAAAAAGCTTTATAATTCTCATAAGAATCGTATAATTTCTATTACACGTAGTATATGGTATATAGTAGTAGTATAATTTCTAGGAAAGTCTCATTGCGAAAAAAAGCTTTATATTTCTGAAAATAATCGTATAATTTCTAATAAAAGTTTCATTTCCAGAAAAAGCTTTATAATTCTCAGAAGAATCGTATAATTTCTAGGAAAAGTAGTACAATTTGTAGGAAAGTCTTATTCCGAAAAAAAGCATTGCAATTTCGAGGAAAATCGTATAATTCCAAAGAAAAGGAGTACAATTTCTAGGAAAGTTCCATTCCGAGTAAAAGCCTTATGTTTCTGAAAATGATCGTATAATTTATAAGAAAAGTTTCATTTCCAGAAAAAGCTTTATATACTTCTGAAAATAATCGTATAATTTCTAAGAAGTTTCATTTCCAGAAAAAGCTTTATAATTCCCAGAAAAATCGTATAATTTTTAGGAAAAGTAGTAGGTACAATTTGTAGGAAAATCTTATTCCGAAAAAAAGCATTACAATTTCGAGGAAAATCGTATAATTTCAAAGAAAAGGAGTACAATTTCTAGGAAAGTCTCATTCCGAGTACAAGCTTTATGTTTCTGAAAATGATCGTATAATCGTATAAAAAGCTTTATCAATCAATCAATTTATTTATTTGTATAAAAAGTATTCTTACAAATGAATCACCTCTACTCGTTTACACTAAAAATTTTAACAAGCAAATAGTACATAATATCATAAAATCACAACAGAAAATGAAACAAAAGCACCTCTCTCCTTCCCCAATACTCCTACTATCTCTACCATCCTTCTTCTTCTCTCTACAATATCCTCTATCCACCCTATCCCTTCTCCTCATTCCACTAAAATCTTCTTCCTTCTCCTTCGTTCTTCCTTCAACTCATAACACTCCCCTAACATATGTTCCAGATTTTCCCACCCCACTCTGCACAACCTACATTTTCTATCATCATCTTCCACCCAGTACTGGTCCTCTCTCTCTTCATTCATACCTGAACTTCGCTATCAGTCTCTTCTTTTTCATGCACAAACCACCCCTCAAGTACCTCGGCACACCCTACCCTACAATTTCCTTATACCTCCCATTAAATTTCCCTTCTTTCCTGGATCTCGACATCCCGATCTCTTCTTATTCCACCCTCGTATAACTCCCCCTTTCATAATACCTCCTCCTGCCTTCCTACCCACTCTTTGATCTTTCCCCTTTCACTTCTTTCCAACAGCAAACCTCCTCTCTCCCTCTCTAGGCCTTCCTCGTATCTCATCGCTAGCTTCCCCGACTGTATTTTCAGCTTCTCTCCCTTCACCTCCTCCATCAGGACGTACTCAGGAGTTTCTCTTTCCAGCCCCACTACCCACCTGCACTCTTTCCAACACCTCCCACTCACTCCACCCCCACAGCACCGCTTCATACATCATTACACTGTTTCCCAATTTCTCAAAAAGCCATCCCCTCTTCTTGATGTCATTTCCGAAAAATCTCTCCCACAGGGCCCCATATCTGCCTTAGTGTTTTGCTTCCTTTCCTTCCTAGTTCCTTAATCTGTACGCGGCTTCCTTATTATTGTATCTTAGCTGGTAACCCAGATAGTCGACCTCTCCCACACTTTCAATCTCCTCCTCACCCCATCTCCACCTCTCTCCCTTTTCTCCTCCTCTACCCTGTGACGATTCTTATACATTTATATGTCAAAAAGAAAAAAATATAAATTAAATTAAAAGCTTTATAAGTCTGAGAAGAATCGTATAATTTCTAAAAAATTTCTAGGAAAGGCTCATTCTAAAGGAAATCATTCTGGATTACGATGGGAGGGTGGTCAGAAGTCCACTCGCACATAGGCTACCTATTCGGGCCCGTTGTGCTGCCTCCCTGATTAGAGTAGTTCGACCCCGCATCATCACTCAAGCCATCCCACATGTGAGATAAACCTGAGGATGCTGGATGAGGAAGCGGCTGTAATCTTAGCCATGTTCGGCCAGGAGTCCCCCAACATGGATCGTCTTAATTCGACAAGTACGGGACACTCACAAAGTATGTGTTGCGCTGTCTCATCCTCTGTGTATCATCCTCCCCTTTATAATTCCGAGAAAAATCGTATGGGTAGGTACCTAATTTTCAAGAAGAGTAGTACAGAGTTCGCCTCTGTACAGCCAGAATCTGGTCATAAACGAAAATTTTGTTATTAGTAACAGCTATATGTACTAATTTTAGTTTCATCCAGAAACTTGCAAGTCTCTGGTTTCATCAAATTAGTGTTGCCTTTTCTAATTAGGTGCCAATTGATTCATTCGACCGCGTAACCAATTTTTTGTACCTTTTTGGTGCTGCACATCTACATATTATAGTACGTTGTCTCTGTAGTCTCTAATGATAAAAGAATATGCCAGTTAGGTATTAATTTAAAGCCTTCAAAACCTGTAGATACTTAGGCGCTAAATTAAAAGTAGAACACTATAATATTATCCTTTAAGTACCAAATTGTTCTCGACGATGATCACAACTTTGTTGTTTACCATTAGGTGTTGTCGATAAACTAATTAGAAGCTAATTACGTGATTGACACGGAAAATATTTTAGTTTTTGCATAATTAGTGATTAATAATGAAGAATGAGTCCTCATATACCTAAAAAGTCTGTAATAAGTTCCAAACCCACTTCTAATTAGGTACCAGTGACAATAGCATAATAAATTAATCATTCGTTTATGAGATGGCCAACAACAAGACAACCATAGTTGCTTTATTAGATTTATAAGTTTTTAAACGTACTTTTAGGGTGGTCCTGTGGAGACTGTAACTTAGGTGCATTCACAGGGTTGCAATCTGGTGAAGGTTGCTCTCACAATCTAATTATTACTCTGAATTAACACACTTATATCCCTAGTTGTGCAACGGAGCCCCCTCTTATTCCTCTTATCCTCCATTTGACGAGGTCAATCTAATACATTTTCACTTACAGGATGATATAATACTTCTTGGATTAAAATTGAGACGCCCTACTGAAACGAGCGATTACGTAGAGCTTTAATTAGATACCTCCTTTGATTGATTTACTATCGGTGAAACCAATAGCCCTACAATTCCAGTTATCTGATGGTTTTTCTAATTTTCCTAAATGCAACCGAAATTAGGCGGAACATAGGTAGTAATTGCTTAAATGAACTTGAATTCGTTACAGCTATTCCTTTCGAAAATGATAAAGAGGGCACAGACTGCATGTCAGTGATTATGATTTTAATTTTTTACACCTAATTACAAACGTCACTAATTTGTCATAACGCCATGCTTAGGTACTTATTATAGTATTAAAAAAGTTCTTTTAGGTGATATAAACCACGAGCAAAGTGGTTAAATTTTGCTATTAGTAAATATAATTAGCTAAAGTAGAGCAAATTAGGTCTTACGTACATGTTCTCATTTTTCGTAAAAAATAAAAGGAAAAGCCCTTAAGGCGTTTGAAACAAGGTTCAGTTAAGTGCTGCAGTACTAAAAGCTTTCTTTGTTGATGTTATAACGTAGTTATGGTGCTAATTTTATTCTCAAAGTAAGTAAATATTGTTTGGGAAAGTACTGACACATGAGCTCAAATCAAAGCTTTTAGTAACTGCAACAAAATCAAACCAACCAGTGCTTACATCTCTTTTGACTTTATTTCCCTACCCTTAAAAATCACCGTAAGTACGTACAGCTAGAGTTTCGCAAACTAGCAAGAAATCTTGAAATGATACTCATATCATTGTCCTTAACACATCCCTCAAGTTAGTAAAAAAAAAAGTTGACTAATTCCCATTATAAACCGTTGCGCATTTGCTTCTAGAAGAGCAATTAAAGAGGTAATGGCGGTGGCACCTAATTGCGAACGATAGCAAATCAAGCATAGCTTCACTTTAATTACATGCGAACACAGACTAAAAATAAGTAATACCAGAAGAGTACATAATTAGAAACGAAATAGTAATGACACCTAATTACGAACCGTTGAAAATCTAACAAATTTTTACTTGTTCACCTTTGTTTTAATTACTTGCGAATACAGAAGATAAGGTGTTATACGACACCCATCAACATGAAATACATTCCCGTCTATAGCGTATGAAAATTAGGAAATAATTAGATCAATTGAATAGAAACATTTTTTATGGATTCTCTTACTGTGGTTCACTATACGATGCCTTCAACGAATTTAAAATGTATGAAGGCACATTTTGCATCATGCATTCGAAGGCCTAAAGGATAAAGCGCCTATTATTTAGTAAACGTACACCAGATATGCAGACAAAAATTTTTCATTGGGATTCAATCATCTAATAGCCACGCACGAGGGGACAAGCTTGGCCGAAGTAATTGCAGGTGTCAGAAAACTTTTTTGAAAGTATACCCATAATTAGCACCCATTTTATGATTATAATTGTAATCTCTGTAATCCTAGAGGTTTCGTTAATTAACGTGGAGCCGTTTGATAATAAGATACCTCCTTTACGTATTTTCGACCACAAAAAAATCGAGGTTAAGTTGCAAACAATGTGGACCTACTAAGCAATTGGCACCTAATTAGAAATACTAGTGCTAATTTAATGAAACCGAAATTATCAGATATAACTGTCATGAAATAGTATTTTAAAATGAAACAGGAACTTTATTTTTAAACAAGTTCGACTAAAGAGGGCGCTACCTATAACAGTTAGGTGCCTGAGAAAGTTTGACTTACGTACATTAAACTTAAAGATATTGCACTGTTATAATACGCCAACCCGCTGTTTAGGTTCTGTTCTGATTAGTGTACGTTACCTTAAGTACTCTTGTTCTGTACCTACTAAAGTGATAATGATATAGCAGTAAGCTTTTTACTAAATAAGTATGGCATTAAATTATGAATTTCTTTTGATGAAGGTGCCTTGGTTTAATTAGAAGATTAACAAATTACGTGGTCACTAAATTCAATTTTCACCACAACGCCTAATTAACATCCGACAACACTTCTTTGCGTAGTTAAATGGTTCTTAATTTTACTAATTTGATTACCAATCAATTGATCAGCCCCCATTTATACGGAAAGTCCAAAATATCTGGCTTTAGGTTCTCATTTTGCACCTAACCATTTCACTTTGGAGCCTAATTGCTGTATATTATCCGGCATTACTTCTGTGCTTTCTCTTGATATGTTGTGCTCGCCCCAACCTATTTGGCACTTTTCTCGTATGGAATAGTAATTCTATCGACTGCAAAAAAGAGGACTCTATTTGAAAAGTTGATATGTATTGGTTTCGCTCCATCAAATATGATTTTCTAGGTTTCGAACCATTCTAACAACTGGTCGAAGACAAATTGAATTTTATTTGCCCTTTCCTCGTAGAGTAAGTACAGTACGGTTCCCTGAGAGACTTCGATAAACTGTACGTAATTTAGAAATAGACCCTATTGATTAAAACATCTTTAGTCAACCACCACTAAGGTCTAAAATTTCGGCAGTGAGACTACTGTCCGCCTTGTCGAGACGATTAGGTCTCCAAGATTACACATGGTCCTTCGAGTCACAATGAAGTAGTGACCGGCGAAGATATCAATCAAAACTAGTATAGGGTTGTCGATAAAATTATAGAAGATCGACATGTGATGCTAGAGGCATCCCTTGGCATATCACAGACTACAATACATTTGATTTTGCCTCAACAAGGTTCTGTTCCCGATGGAAATTTTGGATTTTTAATATTGCTTAAATTATGTAAATGTTTGAATTGTGCACGGAGACGAACATAATTTCTTGCCAGTTCACCATGAAAGGATTTACCAACCGAATCCCACTTTATAAGTATGTCTAAAGAAAAGAATTCCTTTTTTGAGGGAAAAGGATGGAGGCTGGTAGAAAGTAAGCAGTTTCAATTTATTTAATGTAGTGCCATTAATCTAAAACGGAGAATGTTAAATAATTGTTAATGGAAACAAAACAAGTTAAACCTTAAACTTTTGTTTACATAATTTAATGTCTCATGTCTCACCTTTCGTAGGTAACGGAATGCTTTAATGCCGGAGGGGGATAAAATAGAGATAAATACAGGTTCGCTTGCGAAATGGAACGTGAGCGAGAAAAAGAAAGAGACGAATTACTTTGGCCATAATATTTCCCTCATACCCCACGTTCTCTCTTAGCCTACCCTTTCTCTCGCCTCCCCCCAAGCGCCACCTCACATCGCCCGAATCTGCGGCGAAAATAAGAAACGCCTGGAAAACGTATATATAAGGGAAATAAAGTGGGAGATTTTCTCGAGAAAATCATTTATTTTTGACCTGCGCACACTTGATTCCACCTTATACTTTATCTTCCAGACGAAAACCTTTAACTTCCCGCAATCGTTTTTGTTCATGTTGGAAGAAGAAGGAAGAGGGAACGAAAAATGACGCGCCCGAGCGTCCTGGTACAGACACATATATATACATATATATAGGTATACACGCTCGAAGGGACCTTTTAAATCCGGTTATAGTAAGTTGGTAGGCTTGTCGAAATAAAAGCGTTGTGTTACCTTAGTTTCGGTTTAGTTCGTAATACAAAGTTGGCAGAAAACGAATCAAACTTGTACGTGTTTATTTTACTGAAACTTTCGTCATTAGGAATACACAATTAGCAGTAGAGGAGGTGAAAGAGGCATTCTCAGCATATTACACTCTTATAATTTAAGTTAGACAAAGATAGATTGTCATAATTAAAATCTGAAACCTCTAATTACAAAGTTCGAAATTGGCGCCATCTTGAAGTTTTCTCCTGATGTTCAATCATTAGCATTGAAATTGATTTCGGAAAGTTTTCGACGCAATTTTCTCTATTAAACTATTTCCGATTTTACGATGGAACGATTCTCCGTCATGTTTCATCGCCTTTGTTAGATAACATCTTCTGACTTTTTAAGTTAGATATGCTTGCCCATCCATTCATTCGAACTGTCGAAAAGTCGCGACGAACCCATCAAAAAGGCTTTGGAAAACGTTGACGACAAATTGAAAGTCGAATTCCGCTACTTATCCTTAGTTATCTGGTTTGAAGTTGTCGAAATGGAGAATTACGTTGTTTGCCCCAATTTCCTTCTCTAGGATTTTACTCACCAATTATTTCTTTTAACAACGAATTTTTACTGTTTCATAGTCCGAGCTTTCCATGTAATCAGCATAATCCATGTCCATGTAATAAGGTCCGGAGACCAAAACGAGGCCATAGAAGTAATAGAAATTTAAAAAAAAACTTTAATGCAAGTAAACATCCTTTAGGAACAGTAAAAAAATTAAATTGAGTCCCGTCCTGAGCTGGGTATTTTTGAATAAGAACTTAATAAGTGCAGAGATACGTATCCATCTTATATGGATTGATACTTCTATGATTTATTTCCACTTCCTCGGTTTCACGTAGATTTCCAAATCATGAAAATAATTTTCATGCAAGTAAACATCCTTTAGGAACAGTAAAAAAATTAAATTGAGTACCGTCCTGAGCTGGGTCTTTTTAAATAGGAGCTTAAGTGCAGAGATACATATCCATCTTTTATGGATTGACACTTCTATGATTTATTTCCACTTCCTCGGTTTCACGTAGATTTCCAAATCATGAAAATAATTTTCATGCAAGTAAACATCCTTTAGGAACAGTAAAAAAATTAAATTGAGTACCGTCCTGAGCTGGGTCTTTTTAAATAGGAGCTTAAGTGCAGAGATACATACCTATCCATCTTTTATGGATTGACACTTCTATTATTCATTTCCACTTCCTCGGTTTCAGGTAGATTCCCGAATCATGAAAATAACTTTAATGTACGTAAACATCCTTTAGAAACAGTAAAAAAATTAAATTGAGTCCCGTCCTGAGCTGGGTCTTTTTAAATAGGAACGTAAGTGCAGAGATACATATCCATCTTATATGGATTGACACTTCTATGATTTATTTCCACTTCCTCGGTTTCAGGTAGATTCCCGAATCATGAAAATAACTTTAATGTACGTAAACATCCTTTAGGAACAGTAAAAAAATTAAATTGAGTCCCGTCCTGACTCCTGAGCTGGGTCTTTTTAAATAGGAACTTATGTGCAGAGATACGTATCCATCTTATAGGGATTGACACTTCTATGATTCATTTCCACTTCCTCGTTTTCAGGTAGATTCCCGAATCATGAAAATAACTTTAATGTACGTAGATCCTTTAGGAACAGTAAAAAAATTAAATTGAGTCCCGTCCTGACTCATGAGCTGGGTCTTTTTAAATAGGAACTTAAGTGCAGAGATACGTATCCATCTTATAGGGATTGACACTTGTATGATTTATTTCCACTTCCTCGTTTTCAGGTAGATTCCCGAATCATGAAAATAACTTTAATGTACGTAAACATCCTTTAGAAACAGTAAAAAAATTAAATTGAGTCCCGTCCTGAGCTGGGTCTTTTTGAGTAGGAACTTAAGTGCAGAGATACGCATCCATCTTATATGGATTGACACTTCTATGATTTATTTCCACTTCCTCGGTTTCACGTAGATTTCCAAATCATGAAAATAAGTTTAATGTACGTAAACATCCTTTAAGAACCGTAAAAAAATTAAATTGAGTTCCGTCCTGAGCTGGGTCTTTTTAAATAGGAACTTAAGTGCGGAGATACGTATCCATCCTATACGGATTGACAATTCTTCCCTTAAATTCTTCCTCATATTCCTCGATATTTTAACATTAAATTCTATCCAGCCTTGTGCTGGACCTGAGTCTGTTGAGATGTTTTACAATGAGTACTGCGACTCTTAATCACAAAACGCTTGTTTTGAGGGCAGTTTAGCTAACGTATCAGATTTTCATTGCACTCTGTTTGCACCCCATATGAACCCAAAGATATTGTTACTCGGAAAGTGGCCTAGAGTGCCCTAGTACCTGAAAAGCAGTTCTGCAATTACTGTAGGTACTGTATACTACCCATATTTGTGTCAATTCAGCCCGAATACAATTGACAGTTTGCCTATCGATTGGGTGAGGTAAAAATTCGGGTTCTTTTGAGAATACCAGTATCTCACTCTTCGTCTTTCCGTGGAAAAGGATAACCAGGTCGGGATACTCCTTCCGCATCAAAAACGGTGCGCTAACTCCTTATCATAATTTGGGGAACGAGAATATCGTCTCTGTTATTCAACAACCCCTTTGGTTTTCAGTCGTAATGGTGCTCTTTTTTATGGTGATTAATTGATGATTAAGAAAGTTGTGTAGAGCTTGGTTCCGAGCCACAAGATATGTTTGGAATATTTTTCGACGAACTTTTGAGCAATAGATTACGAGTATGACGTTTAAATTCAAGTTAAATTGATTTTTTACATAACTCCCTCTTCTTAAAGATTCCTACTGATTCTGAATAGGTATACAGCGTGTCTCACGGTGACCACCCATTAGAATATTTCAGAAACAATTACGATTTGAATTTTGAAAATTTGGGTGATGGGGTTTTCGGGCGTGGCCTCCTCAAATAAAATAATGGCGTCTACGTAACACTTCCGGTTTTTCCGGAAATGACACCAACTTTGTTATTTTAAATGTAACACCCTATATATTATTGCGATTTTGGATTCTAGGTAAAATGTTAGGTGGACTTTCATCAAGTTTTCTTATTCCTAAAATTAACCGTTTCAGAGATATATAATTTTTTTAATAAAAATTAAAATAAACACTATCTAGCTTAAAACCGTGTGAATTCTACAGCAAGAAAGATGAAGGAACCATATTGATACGAGAGATAGCTGGACCCCTAAGTTTCCCATTCGTACATTCAAAGTGGCTTAATTGCATACAGGGTGGTGGAAATTTAATGCCGAGTTTAGTTAACTTCAGATCATCATAAGTTGGTTTTTTCAAATGGAACACCCTGTATGTTTCGTCGTAGTCTGATGTAAAATTTCATTCTCTTTCAAACGGTACTATGGTTCCCTATACCTATCTCTTCTAGTTTTTGAGCTATCTACTGTTTTTTGTATAGTCAACTAAGGTCATTCAATTTCTTGCGAAAATGGCTTAGCAGGACTTCAAAACAAACCACCAGTTATTAGTTGTCAGTCTAACACCACTAGTGACACTTAAATTGAATACTATTTATTAAAAAATTGAAAACAACAAACGCAAGAAATTGAATGACCTTAGTTGATCGCATTAAATTTCCACCACCCTGTATGCAATTAAGCCACTTTGAAAGTACGGATGGGAAGCTTAGGGGTCCAGCTATCTCTCGTATCAATATGGTTCCTTCATCTTTCTTGCTGCAGAATTCACACGGTTTTAAGCGAGATAGTGTTTATTTTAATTTTTATTAAAAAAATTAAATATCTCTGAAACGGTTAATTTTAGGAATAAGAAAACTTGATGAAAGTCCACCTAAAATTTTACGTAGAATCCAAAATCGCAATAATATATAGGGTGTTACATTTAAAATAACAAAGTTGGTGTCATTTCCGGAAAAACCGGAAGTGTTACGTAGACGCCATTATTTTATTTGAGGAGGCCACGCCCGAAAATCCCATCACCCAAATTTTCAAAATTCAAATCGTAATAGTTTCTGAAATATTCTAATGGATGGTCACCGTGACACGCGCTGTATGAAAGCTACTATATGTAGGTACTTATAAATGGTGGTATTTGTCAAATATGAGTAACCAGGCGTCCTCTTTTTGACTATAGAATTTCAGTCCTCTATATATTTTGCAAAAACCCTGGAATCGTCCCCTTTTCATGTAATAAATAGAACAATAAGGTAGCGAAATGGTATACATAAAATGCGATTTACGGGACACAATTTTGTAGAGATTTTTCTAAGGAGCCTCCCTCCAAAAATCTCATCTTTTGGGAGAGACTCCAAACCATTCGGTTGTACTCTATTTTTTTTGCTAAATATGGTCACGCTAGGATGCAGAGGATGGCACCGATGGTTGTAAAGTGCCAGCACAATCTGACAACCTCCGTGGTGCGCTGCTTGCGCGACGACGATGCTACGTGTTGTTTTAGCGCTGCTGAAGAGGGGAGTTTATTTTGACTAACATTCTGAACGAGGCACGTTAATTCTTTAAGTGCACCGGATTCACTCTTGAATGTGTTCCATGTTCTCCCGCCCAACTTAACCTTCTTTCCGGAGAAGAAGGATATAGTAGTCAGGTATGCCTTCACATGATACATCGATGAGATAGGAGTTCCCTTCTCCACGCCATCGTACACTACTCAACAAGTGTGTGGTTGTGCTTCCTCCTTCACCAAACTGTCCACGACTGCAATCAAATTCCTCATTGAGAGTGAAAGTTATAACGGAAACACCTTCTTCCATAAGAAAATGAAGCATCTAGATCTAGTTTACGGTTTGCGCTCACAATGAAAAGTTTGAAGAAGAAATGAAAATCTGAGTAGATGTTTTTATTACCCAATGTTCCTTAAATGAAGTTTTCGTAGAGGTTAGAGAATAATTTCTCAGCGTTGCGTTGTACGAAGCATCTACAACTTCCTGATCGACCAAAACTGCAGCATCTACCTCATTTACATTCTTGACATAAAAACTCGGCCATGTTGAGTCGTTTGGATGGTTTGTAATCACCTTATTTCAGACTAAAACAAAGGAAACTTAAATGCAGTACCTGAAGGTTGGCAGTCATCGTTTGAAAATGCTCGCAGCGGAGGAGAGTGGAGAACAGCAGCCGTCGCCTTTTAACAAAGGTGCGGTGTGAAAGAGGTGCAAATGTCGTGCAAAATTTCACAAGATGGGACGAAAAGCATGTTGTGTGTTATTACTTTCAAAATACTTTCTCCTCGATGCTTCCGTCGATATTTCAGAGATCTGAAGTCACACCGGCATTACTCTTTTATACCATTTTTGTACTATTCCTGCAGTATCCAACTTGCACCGTAATCTTTAAGAGGAACCATGTTCTACATTTCCCTTTCGTCTTGCTGTTTTTCAACTATTTAGTGTCTGGATATGAGATTTGGGGCAGTGGTCTTATCATAATGAAGGAATAACTGACAGTTTCGTTAACGAGTTGCTAATACAAGAAGCGAAGAATGAAAATGTCGCGATGAGCAATCTGCCTGAAGCGTGGATTCTTCAATTTCGCCAAGACGAGCAGGAACAAAAATGTTTCATGGAATTTATGCAGTAAAGCCAGAACATTTTAACCATCTTGTCCTGACACCGATGTCATGAAACTGTAAATGAGAAGAGCCGACCGATTATTTCAAAATACTACCATGAGTCTCAGCAATGGATAGATTACAGTTCCGTTGTATGTCCTCGACGCCACATTTATGTTGCTTAGAGCTGACGTTACAGAAAGTTTTAAGGGATGGGAAAAAAACTACGTTTTGAGATAGGCTTCTTATGATGTCCTTTCACCAATAGGAGTAGGCTTACAATACTTGGAGCCTAAAGCTCAAAAAAAGACGTTCAATATTTTAGTAATAAGCCACGAAAACTATCATTGTTTGAATCTAAGAAAATTGAGCATCCCTTATGGAAAATTTTGGCATACTTTCCTGTAGGCTTCTGATAATATTCTTCAATCACTGGAATTAGGCTTAAAGGACTTGTGGAGTTTAAATCTCAAAAATAAGTAATACTTTAGAAATAAGCCAGTAATCTCTAATTATTTGAATACAAAATTAAGTTGAAAATTTAAGAAAATTGAGCACTCTTTACGGAAAATGTTGGCTTCTGACGGTGCCCTTCAACCACTGGGATCAGGCTTAGAGGACTTGTAACCTAAAGCTCAAAAAATAAGTTCGATACTTTAGAAATAAGCCAATTAACTCTAATTCTGTAAATATAAAATTATGTTTGAGGTATATCTGCATGTAGGCTTCTGATGATGTCCTCTTTCATTCACAAAGATTAGGCTTAAAGGACTTGTAGCCTAAAGATAAAAAAGGATGTTTTAATGCTTTAGAAACAAGCCAGTAAACTCTAACTGTTTGAATATAAAGTTATGTTGGAAGTCTAAGAAAATTAAGCACTCCTTATGGAAAATTTTGGGATACCTACGTATAAAGCTTTTGATGATGTCCTTCAATTAGTGGAATTAGGCCAAGGCCTTAGGTGGCCTTGATTAGGCTCAGAGGACTTACAGCCTAAATCTCAAGAAAAGTTTAACGCTTTAGAAATACGCCAGTAAATTTTGTTGTTTGAATATAAAATTATATGTTCGAATCGAAGTCTAAAAAAATTGAGCACTTTTTATCGAAAATTTTGGCATACCTGAAGTTTTTTTTTCAACCACAGGGTTTAGGCTTAGAGGACATGGAGCCCAAATCTCGAGAAAAGTTTAACACTTTAGAAATACGGCAGTAAAGTTTGTTGTTTGAATATAAAATTATGTTCGAAATCTAACAAAATTGAGCACTTTTTATCGAAAATTTTGGCATACCTGATGTTGTTTTTCAACCATTGAGATTAGGCTTGGAGGACTTGGAGCCCAAATCTCAAGAAAAGTTTAACGCTTGAGAAATACGCCAGTAAATTTTGTTGTTTAAATATAAAATTATGTTCGAAGTCTAACAAAATTGAGCACTTTTTATCGAAAATTTTGCCATACCTGATGGTGTTTTTCAACCACTGGAATTTGCCTTAGAGGACTTGTAGCCGAAATCTCAAGAAAAGTTTAACACTTTAAAAATACGTTGTTGGAATCTTATCGGACTTCTTACCCGACTCTCCCATGTGCATCAAGTCGTGGCTGTATTTAAATCGGTTCTTGTAGCATAAAAATTACACAAGCCAAAAATTCAGAGGGAATAAGACAAACCATAAAATACGTTCTTACAATGCTGCCAATAGACACTCAAAGATAATACACTGCATTTTGAAGAATTTGTGTGAAAGATGGAACACACGTAATGACGTAACCAATTTTCTAGACATTTCAATCACGGAATGTAGGTGTACTGCAAGACCAAGCTACTGGCTGACCGAGAGAATTATGATTTTGGTTATATCTGTAGACTTTTTCATTATTAGAAACAAATCTACTAACTATATCTAAACATTGGTGATGGATGGGATATTAATTTAGCTCATTTTCCGACAATACAAAATTACAGACTTGGAAAACTTCAAGTTAACTTTGAGAGATACGATTAGCTAGAATTTCGGAAAAGCTAGAAGGAGTTGAACAACATTTAGCGTGAGAGAGCACTACCACATTGAAAACAAACGTAAGTATAGGAATTTACTATTGAAAAAAGTGTTGAGGAGAAAGTTCCCGTTCAGAATGAGACGAGATTGAGACTGTTTCCAAATAACTGGCCCCCCGCCACTAAAGGTGGAGGGGTTTTCGTTCTTTTAGAAAATTTTCTAAAAGTTTGCATTTCTTTTGTCCATCCAACTCGTTTCTTCTGCAAGTTCTTAATCAGTTTTTCTTCAGATAACTGGTTCCCTTTGATTATATTTCATTAATCAACCCCCCTCGCCATCAGCAAGTTTTTCGGAAACAGAAAGCAACTTGGTAATTTAAAACCATGCAGTTATTATAAGACTTCTAAACCACTTGAAGGGTTGCAACCCTAAAAAAGAATTCACGGCCGAGTTTTAAAGTTCAAAGTGAAGCGTACGAAATTCTGCTATAAATATGTTCAATTACAAATTGTTGGAATCACGTTTCAAGGAAAACCGATCAAATTGCACTTTTCAAAACTTTTCTGTGCTACCGTTTACGTTTTTAAACGATGATGGTATTGATTTTTTGGCAGAAACCTACACGGTTGCCCATTTCGAAAGCGTATTCGTTAGGCTACCAACCGAATGGTGTCGCAACCCCCTATTTAGTTCTGTGTTCTTCGACAAGGTGGCAGCACATTTCAATCGTGTTGTTTTTATTGCTGATTATTTTTTAATCACGCTAAAAGTTTCGGAAATAATTAATTGGTCAAAATCGCTGTAAGTATTTAAGATGTAAAGTCGTAGAGTGGCAGTTCTACGTAGGTATATCAACCCTTCCGCTGCGAGCGGTTTAATTGAGGAAATTTCCTCTTAAAATTAGTACATTACTTAATTTGCACACATTAGTTATAAAGAAAATCCAGTTTTAAAGCTTCATGTTTGTATGTTAATCCGTTCTTATATGTTCTGTTCCTTGGATTAGGTTAAAACTTCTGCCTAATTCCGCAAACTTGAGATTTTAAAACCTTTAATCCAAGTTGTGTTTCCTCTTAAAATATATTTACCGCACAATTTAAGCGGCTTCTTTACGTGAACTTCTCCCACCCCCCGCAACCGTCACACTCGAACCTCAAAATGTACAAAAATAATAAACAAATTTAACGCACAAAGTAATATAGGAAACATGGCAATTTATCAAATAAATAGAAGTCTATTGTTACTCCACCTTCTGTTTTACGAAATACATTCAAAATATGGACTAAAATTTATCATCTAACGTTCGTTTTCGTCGTAAAAGATTCTACGTTTATTGTTTTCAACCCCCTTTTCCAAAATAGACGTGCGTAATAATAAAGTGATAGGGGGTTATTATAACGTAGACCTACTTGATATCTGGGATATATAGGGATAGAAATTGTACTTAGAAATATGGCATCATTAATAACTTTGTATTAAATGTTGTACTATTTATTTTCATTTATTTCTCTTTGGATATCTAAAAGGAAAATGTGACGTACTTTATCTTCTTCGTCTTCTTATGAACTTTCATTCCACCTCCATTTCAATGCTGCGAACAAACGTGGCCCTCTAAATTTACACGAGACTCCCCCTTCCTTGCAAACGATTTATTGAGGATTAACGTAAATTTAAGTTCGCCCATCGAAGTTATCAAAACTAAACGGTAGTACAGATTCTATGTATTAATAATAATTAGAGAGAATCTTGTTCCCAAGTTTTCCTAATATAATTCCGTGGAATTAATTAGTACTCTTAACAGTCATGATTATTAGATTGCAGAGTGGCCGGAAATAACGGAGTTGAATAGAAATTTAATGAACAAAAGAGTTTTAACGAATTATTTTGCAGTAAAATACTCAATTAGTTTCAGTCCCAAACGTTCCTTGAAATTTTCGGCTCCTTCGCCACTCACGACGCAGCAACTTCAGACTCTTGTGAGCCACACACCGTAATCCATAGAACTGAGATCGGGCAGATAGAGAGATCTAATAAAAAGATCTGAAAAATGTGTCTCATTTTTTAGCCCTGTACATCGCTCGTGACAGAGTTCTGTTGGAAAGTCCATTCTGTTTCATTCAAGTATTTTTGCTCTCGTTCCGTTATTCCCTCGCACCTTGTACAATATAGCATTTGTAGATCCCTCTGAATGTTCCTGTCTGCTTGAAAATTGGAGATATCGCACCTGAATGTCGTTTTCTTTACAGGTGCGCTGTGTCCTCCATAAGTACCTAAAGAGCTACAAATGGCTGCAGTTAATTGACAAATTTCCGTTCTAACTGCTACTAAATAGTTTCCTTGAATAATCAGGATCCTCCAATCTAAGTACCAATACTAATTGGCTAGGTTCTAATTTATCGTGAGTAATTAGCCGCAAATTAGGTTCACTTTCATGCGACTGTTTAACACATCAAAATTTCTGTGAGTAGCAAGTCAATTAATTGTAGTTCTTATTCCAACGTACAGGGTATTTCATGAGGAATAGTAAATATTTTGCCTTTTGATTGTTTGGGTTACACACTAGCAGCTCTGTACTGAATTGAAATCGGACACATGTTATATTGCAATTCGTCTATACCACCACCTCCTAAAATATTTACTATTCCACCTGACACACTCTGTATCTGTAAAAGCTTTAAATTTAACATGCGCATTTGAAAATTGTGGCGCTACAGCAATTTACGTTACATACGTCTGCGATTGGTTATGCCTAATTGCACCGACAATTCGAGATTCACGTGTAGGTAAATCAAATTTGCTTTTTGTTATATTAGGAGCTGGAAAACAAAATTTCTGTATAATTAAAATTGAATTAGGTGCACTCTTAACAGGTAATTCAACTTCATTCAAAGAATCCGTTTCGACATCTTTCTAATTAGGGTGTAATTATGAACGAGATTATATTGAAATGATGGTTACGTTTGTGATAATTAACGCTTACCTGTGGGATAATTAAAGAAAGGTGCACGGAAAATGGTGTAATTACTTCAATGAAGTGGTGGAGCGAATGTTTTATGACATTAACATGAATTTACAATCAATTAACCCCGTCGAATCGCTAATCAGGCGACGAGAATACGTGAATTGTGCTGTAAGCGCATAGTAGGAGCACAGCCCTTAATTATGACAATTTTACGCGGTATGAGGTGTACCTATATAGTCTGTCGAATTACGACAACGTGAGAGCCTATACGGTAATGAGACTAATTAGCGGTGCGGAGTGATAATGAATGAATGGTTAATTAAAGTCTTATCAAATGTTCGCGCTTAATTGTTGTAATTATGAGTGATTGATTAATTAGCGTTATGTGAAAGTGCTTGCAGACGATTAGCCCACGTCTTACAAAGTTTGGCCGCTATGCTAAGATAAAATTAGGCGGACTAGATTTTAGGGTCTATTCAAGTTTGTAATTCGCGATATCTAATACTTCTTCCTTTCTCAGGTTGACAAATTGAGCCGCTAAGGGCGTTGTCTGATGATGTGTTTCCTTGTAGGTAAATCAAATTTCTCTTGTTACAGCTTGTTTGAAAATAATCTAGTAATAATTTCGTTTCAAGAAACTTTAAGTACAGCATTGAGATTTTACCCAAAATTATTAGTAAATTATAAGTAATTAGATGGCTCCCTCAGTCAACTTAGCAATCAGGATAGTCGCAATTCGCTAATCAGGCACAAGCAACCAACAATGATATCTGTTTTTAGAATTTTGTGCGCTCTTTGAACTTCTACAGTCTTTATGAAGTAAGTGTTAATTTCTTACATTACTAATTAAGAATTCTGCACTAGCCAATTAGGTTAATTGGAAGAAACTGCATGCCACTAGAACAAATAGTTTGTCACTAATTAGACTGTAGTTCAAAATTTTGGTCAAATGTTCATTGAAAATAAGACATTAAAAGTAATTAAGTTTATACTTCTGTTTAATTAGCAACTCTATATTCATAAAAATGTTTGTCATAATGCTCTCGTTGCGCATTTATTTAGAATTAGTTAGGAACATGTTGAAGTTGCAGGTACAGAATTATGGGCGGTTTACCTCAAAAATTGTAATTAGATAACCATTACAGTGTTATTAGGGCTGCTAATTAATTAAGTAAAAATGGGATCTGATTATTACTTACTAGGTACTTTTTGTTACGATATGTATAGAGCGACACTCTCGTTAAACGAGTAATTAATGCACAGTTCCCTGTTTTTTTTTTGCTTTAAACCGTGCTGCAGATCTTAACTGGAATACATGTTCTTCCTAAACATTGTGTATAATTAGTAGCATGAGATTTTTCATTTGTACAGTACAAGCTAATTAGTATTATTTTATAACAATAAAAATGTCTTTAAGTGGCAATGTTTTTAAGTGAAAACCATAAAGGCCCGTCAGGTTTCCTGCTGCTGTGAGTTTTAAATATCACTTTGTAACACCTTAATTAGACGCAATTTAGAAGCCGAATAACTATGACTCGGTATTTAAAGAAGCGAATGTTATTTTAAATGAGGTTTTAAGTAGAAAGAATTAGGTGAAATTTTAAACTTTCAATTGGGCACAGAATTTCATCCCTTAGTTTAGGTTACAGATTAGAGGCTGATGTGTATTCGGAGAGAGCTGTAATTTCTGCCCGACTGAGATTAATCTGGAAGAAGTGTAGTACAATTTAGTTTCGCGTGTAGGTGTCCAGGACTTTTTTTACTACTAGTACCCTTAAGGGGGTGTGCAGTAGGGCTGAACTCTTGATCTACTGTTCTGCACCCCACACTTTTCCTAATTTATTCCGATTCATACCACATGCGTTTCATTCACAACCATCCTGTACATAACTCATTACTGTACCTGAATTGCAGTTTTAATTAAATACGAACCCACTCTTTATTGGTAGAAGGAATCAAACATAAATTAAATTGAAGGTCCTTATAATAAATAATTGGTTGATTTGATCCAGGGTAAAAGCACAACGCCCATCCTCTCTCTCATTTCAGAGTTCATCTCGTTGTTAAATAACAGAAAAGTGAGATCTGCCCCTAACCATACAAGCGCTGGGACCATGGATTCCCAGCACGGTTATGTATGGAAGAAGGTGTGATTTTGAAGCAAACAACCGGGATCGTTCTGGGTCCCTTACAATGAGGTCTTTAGTTATTGCTCGCCATATCTTTGTCGGTTCATGTTGCAAATCGCCGTTTTAAAGGTGATTATCTTAATTCAGCTTTTTCTAGAGAATATGTTACACTGTAAGTGCCTCACATCCTCACATAATGCACCACTACCAGAGTAAAAAATTGTAACGATAAGTAATTCCACTAATATTTGTTTTAAATGTTACCCAAAGCGTTTCGACACTATGTATCATCATCAAGGCTGTTACAAATTCCTAACTTTTTAGGTCCTTTGGTGTGGTGCGCCTAGGTTTTTAGGCGCGTCTTCCCTCGCCCATCAATGGATGATTAATAGGCAAAAACCAACAAAGTCTACATAGGACACTACAAAATGAACCCTGTTTATGTATCAGTATGTGCTTTTGCAGATAACTTGATGATGTGTACCGCCAATGAAACTCTATTACAAGAGAACTTAAGTATTTGGAATCAAGAACTGAAGAAAAGAAATCAATTCCAGTAAAACAATAGGAAAAGAAGAAACGAAATTGAATATAGTAATAAATCGACAGAGAATAGAACTTGAAGTACTTCGGAGTCCTCATAGATCGGGAAAGAAACACGAAAAGTGTAATAAACGGACAAAACATTCCTTGGAAGGAGGGAAACAAGCAGGAGAACCAAGATGACAATCTACGGGACGAACAATACTATGCGGCAGTGCGAGTTAGACCCGCCGTACACGAGCCGCATTTTGCAGTCGGACCGACCACAAAATTGCGGTCGCGTTCCGGCGAACTGCAGTCGGCCATAAGAAATACTGCACCAGCCGTACACGGGCGTTCACTGCAGTCGAAACGCGCGTCTGTAGTTTCTTATGGGGCGACCGCAATTGTGTGGTCGGTCCGACTGCAAAATGCGGCTCGTGTACGGCGGGTCTTAGTCTTTATCAAATCCAATGAAAAGCGAAATTCAGGCACTTGACGTGAATAATCTCTAGAAAGAATAACTATAGAATTAACCCTAAAGGTAAGAAAGGAGTAACTAAACAATCATAGGCAGAAGAGAAGGCATGACCTAAGACAAGAAGTTATGGAGCAAATTTATATGTATACAGGGTGAGTCATGAGAAACTGTACATACTCCTATCACGTATGGAGGCCTCTAAAGGGAACAAAAAATGCGCATTTAAAAATGTCTACTCTTCTTGTTTAATAATTTACAGGGTGATTTATGAGTTTTGACCAAAACTACTCTACGCCATAACTTTGTTAGTGTTAGTTTAATTGATTTGATATTTTGGTGCGAAGTTATGCTATTTCTACCTAATTATTATCACAAACGATCAAAATTTAAATAATCCAGGAGCGGTCTTTCAAAATTAGCCGGCTTGAATTCTAGAATTTTACGCACCCTGTATATGGATTTTGCCGAACTTTTTATGGTTCCCTGAAAGTATTAAAAATGTTTACAAGCGTTTTCTACTAATTATTATTAGTTATAAAAGTATGTGAAATAACATTCTGAACCACAATGGGGTGATCTTTGAATAACATTTAAATCGGCCAAGACTGATTTTGCAAGCCGGCCCTGGAATTTGAACAAAATGATTATTATAACAATGGAAATATATTTAGTACTTATTTTGAGTTCATTTTTTAGATTAAATGTTTCTTATTTAACATTTATAAAACAATTTGGCATATTTTACCATTTCATTAAATTTAATTTTTTTATTAAGAACAGAATACCTAATCCTGTGGGGAAAATGTGCACTACATTAGTTCTGTTGTTCATCTCTGTACTTTCAGGGAACCATCAAAATTTTTGCAAATCCATACACGGGGTGTGTAAAATTCTATAAATCGGCTAATTTTTAAAGGCCGGTTCTGGATTATTTAACCTTCCTGGTCCCGCTATGGCCTCACAGACAGGGCCGTACGTAATTAAAATGTGTATTTTTACTTTCCCGTGCATATACACACGTGTATCATATACACATAAGGAAAGTAATGTAATCGAAAAGAAAATCGAACTCGAGGTTTTGATGAATCTCGACGTTTTGAGTCCCCCTGAGTCCAAAACCACCATCTTTGAAAAATGTTTGTCTGTGGGTGCGTGCGTACGTTTGACTGTGGAGCCTAAACTACCAGACCGATTTTATGAAATTTAAAACTAAGCCCTATAAAAGAACTTCATCGGTAAAACAGGTTTTCCATCAAAATCGGCCGAAGGGGGCCCAAACTAGGGGTAGGGGGGTTATTTTGGGAACAAACGTTCAAATTTTAACCCAAACTAATTTCCCTTGGTGAAAAGTTAGTAGACATGGTAACAAGTAAACGCCGTTTTTCGTTTGTTTCTAAATTCAAAATGGCGGCAAATATAGCAATTCTCCAAGTTTTTACTTTTTAGGGTGTAGCTCAAGAACCGTTCAACTTAATTAAAACTTGAAAATTGTAAATTGTAGCCATAGAATGACCAGAACGTTTAGTTACTATCCATGAAGAACAAAAATTTAACGTGACCAATTTATTGGTTTCCAAAAATCGATTTTCTAAAAGTCTGCTGCAAGCATTTTATTTTTTTAAATATTATAATAGTTCATGAAAAACTATTGGCACTACATTTATTTCTCTATTTCCCATAGGGGAAGGGGGATGAATATTTGAAGTTGATAACTTTAAAAATTCATAACTTTTTTGCTAACAAAGATGAAGTAAAATTGTACAGTGAAGTAGAGGACATACGACTCTTTTAATCGAGCATAATAAGTATACCGATTTACTTCCGGCCTAGCCGGAAATTAAAAAAATATTAAAAATATTTATTACCTACATACCCTGTGTATTATTTCAGGAGAAAATCAGAAATCATTTTCTGATTACAATTATACTACACAGTATATTTTTCTTTTTTTTTCTCTCCGGAAAATCGAAATAATATTTATGATTTACCTACTTATTTTTTTATATTTTTATTATTATTATTTAATATTTATGACATACTTACCCTGTATATTATTTCAGGAGAAAATCAGAAATCATAATAAGAACATATGAGCCTTGCCTGGCCACCCAGGTCACCCGAAGAATGTTGTTTACCAAGCAGACAGACCAAGAACTTTGGAGGAACTAAGGGGCCGTATGAGAAATGCAGCAGCGCTTGTGACTCCACAAATGCTACAGATTACAGAACACTTGGCGGCCGCGGGAGGTTGAATACCGTTTAGAGCCACACGAGGTGAACACATCGAGTTGCATTGACCATCCTCAGAAACTAGGTGAGTTTTTATCTTAAGTTATGTAAAAGATTATGTTACCAATCCATTCTGTACACTTGAAATTATTATCTACATATTTCTCGATCCCTCTACCATGGACACCCTGTATTGACAAACATATAAAATCTGAAGTAAATTTGACGTGAATGCATTTTTAATCAACAAAATCATTTAGAAAAAAGCTCTAAAATACATTACTGTACCAAAATGAATGGTTTTTCTACAACAGAACGCAAAATAAACAACTCGGTCTCCCAGACAGTGCGCGAGCGCTCGTGATAAAAATTTTAGCGCGACCACTGGATTTTGATCGCTTGTAATAATTAGGAAGGAATAGCATAACTTCGGCGCAAATATGAAATCAATCAAACCAACATTTAGCAAAGTTATGGCGTAGAGTAGTAGATTTAGTCAAAACGTTTTTAAATACTCATTTAATGTTCCCTTTACAGGCCTCCATACGTGACTCACCCTGTATACGTAAAGTACACCTTTTTTTATGTATGTATGTATGTATGTATGTATGTAATCAGACGGTTGATACATTCCTGTGGGCTCTCAACACGTTAAAGTGTACTACATTTTATATATTTCTGGAGCACTGACAATCCAGTCGTTAGTGCTCCCAATAACGGAGCAGAATGAAACAGTGTACAAACAGAAGTGCAAGCAATAACAAGCAAACGAATCGATTTTTGGTATAGGTATAATACTAAATTGGTCTAAACTAGGGTGTTCTAAAGAATACGTCTTGAAAAGGAAATTCGTTTTTTTTTAATTTACAGTTTAGCTTTCACAGTAAAAGAATTTTCCTATATCGTGCTTAACGATTACAGTATAATTTGGCGTCTTTGTGAATTATTCACAAATGGAAAATTCGTTGAACTGGAAACGAATTTTTCTTTTACTTACTACCTACCTTTCGGGCCACTTATAAAACTCTAAGGCGAGGAAAAGGTGCGATGCACTTTCAATGAGCAGTCCGGGATAATTTTCCAAGAGGGGGGATGTAACGAGGGCGAGGAAATAAGGTAAAGAAGAGGTATTGAACGGACTACCCTTTGAGATGTTTGTTATGACATAGTTACGACTTACGTCTAGACAATTTTTTTTCGTTCTCTAATTATTTATTATATCAATAGTGGAAAGAGGAGGCGGGTTATAATAAAAACGAGACAAACATATTTATTGAAAACAAACCGGTTAATTGTGACCCAATTTGTCCAAATTACCGCATAGTAAAAATTATACGATCACAGTGGGATTTTTAAAGAAAAACAAGGCTCGTTAATTGAAATGGCGTCTTAGTAGAGTTTTAGATAAGTTGATCTAGATTAATGAAAGTATTTTACTAACTAATTTATCTTAGAATTAAGATTAAGATGCCACAAAATGTCTACATCTTAATTTGTCACTCTGTGTGTTTTCTTTTCCGCTTTTGTCGAGGATAATGAGCCTACGAGAGAGGAAGGGAAAAAAAAAGAAATTAGAAACCGGCCTTTGTATACCTATCATTAACTTACATCCCCATTAATTTACGTTTTGTGTATCTAAGGCAAGGGAAAACAACCCCCCCCCCCTCCCATCCTTCTCAATAATGTACACTTTTCGCCTACTACGACAAATGAAAAAAGAGGAAACGTCTCTGTAATTTGTGGTTTGTTAAATGCAGCTGAAAGAACGTCACATGGTAATTCCCACGCCGCCGTTCATTATTGATATGATAACCACACGTTTTAAGGAAGTCAAATTTCTTCCTCGTGCCAAAAACGATCCTCCTTTCGTCCTTGATTCACTATCTCTTCCCTTTTCCGGCTCTTTTAGGAATATAATTTCGTAAGGTTGGCACGAGTGCGGTAATGGAACAATAACCACATATCCGCAACAATAGAGGTAGAACGTAGCTTTTCCTTATAATATTTATGTAACCTCCTTGTTAGCCGCCGCTGCTGTAAGTATATGCATGCGACCGTGTTTTTCCTCCCTTCTAAATAAGGACGAAAAAAATGTCTCCGATATCGATGTCGGTAATATTAGAAAAGGGTGGGTTTTAAAAAGGAGGGGTAGGGGAAATTAAAAAGGGTTGCTTTATTATTCCTCAGACGAATAAGAAGAGTGAACGGGAACCCCCCTTTAAAGTATTTTTATCTTCTCTTTCTGTCCAGGTCTCTTTTCCTTTCTAACTAATGGCAATAATGTTTCTTAATTAATAATTTAAACTAAAAGACACTTCCTTGCGTAACGTCCTTTATTTTAATTATAAGTAGAGAGAGGATTGCATCGAACGTCGTTTTATTTTAAGAAAACAATTAAAAGCGTAAGCGACTTTGATTCAATTTCCACTTTAATCGTCTTCGATATCGATTTAAAGTATACGTTTACAAGACGGCAAACCCCATTTTCAAATCAAAAGATATAAAATTCAAATTAATTCAATTAGAGTTCTGCTTTATATGTATATACTCGACGTGCAATCGTTTTACGCGCAAAATCAACCCCCTTTTAATTGTCGCGTCATTTTTTCTCATATCAATTGCGTTAAATTCGTTTTCTGATGTGTACTCGACACCATCCCTTACACTTACCTACTTGAGGGTGTGTGCGATCCTTTCAAGTTTTCGAGCAATGAAGGATCTGAAATAAAAAAGCGTGATTTATGACTGACCGTCTTCTTTCCATTAGTCGAAGGCAGGGAAGCTTGAAAATTTTTAAAATGTCATTTAACGAGTGCACGAAAATGCTTCACTGTTCGTCTAAATCGTCACAAAAGAGAGTGTGACCGAAAGAGAAACTACTTGAACGGATTTCAGCTCATGAAAATGAAAAGTACCCATAAAAATTGTTTGAAGCACTATGCTTCTTCAGTAGATACTTTAAGGAGGCATTGTGTCCTCCAACTTTCTAGATTAATTTCCTGGTCAATTAAATTACGAAAAACTGCAATATTATAACCTAATTTTTACAGGAGTGTATTATCATGTAGGTATTAGCGAAGTCCAAATCGATTATATTTTATATAACATTCTTACACCTCGTGCATGGAATAAACAGCGAATGTATGCTTCAATAGGTAATTTGCTTCTGTAACTGAGGTCCGTGGCCCATTTAGCAAATTAGGTACATAAATGTTATCGTTTAATTTTGTGCTAATTTTGTGCTATTTATTGCTATAGTCAGTTTCATCTGTTGATATTTCATAATTTTGAGCTATTTATTGCTGAGGAATAAAGGTTACTAAAAAAAGTTATTAACAAAAAACACACGGATACGACCGAGTTCAATAAGCGATCATTTCGAAACGTGTGTAGCAAATAATTTTTTGTTAATTATTTGCTAGTTTTTTGCTTTTACACAAAGCGATCAATTACTTGCATCATATCGTATTGCATTATATTCTGAGTTCCAATTACAGCTGATTTTAATTAAAGAACTGCTGAATCTGCAATCTCTAAAGACGGCTAATATATTCATCATTTGTACACTCAGTAAAGTGCACTGTAATAAATATTTAAGCTTTATTGGTACACATTAATTTGTTTTGCCTGTAACTTAACCTTTTAACAAATTTTAGGAGTAAGTTGCAATACAAAAAGTTTACTTTTTGAATTTGTGTGAACTGTATGCTTGCGAATCTCGCATTAGCAACGCAAGTAAGAGATTTATGAGAGTACAACTCTTATATTGTTTGAGGAAAGGTTGTACAAGGAAAATAAAATCTTTTTTCTTACCGTTAACATTTAAAAACTATTCAATGCAGCTGCAAAATACAGCAAAATACCTAACTAACACATAATAAAATTATATAGCTGACCATAGTCACTCGCTTTCTATAAATAGCACATAATTAGCACAAAATTATTTGGTAGTAGCATTTTGAAATTGTTGATTGCGTACTGCTTAGCGAAGTTGGCTCTCCTCGTCTATTTTTGTTAATAACCTAGCACAACATTTTTATTTCACGACAATTAATAGCACAAAATTGTCCCAAAATACAGCGATAACATTTATGTAATTTTCTAAATGGCTAAACTGCCTTGTCCCGTGTGGATAGTCCGAAGCATTTTCAGACTCAGACATAGATTTTTGGATCTTCGATAAGCCTTTATTGAACATAAAAACGATATCTTGAAGCTCTTTCAATTTTTTATTTCTTTTTCTTTCACATTAACTCCTAGGTTCTCAAACTCAAAGTTTTTGTAGTCGATGCAGAAAATAAGAATTCTTCCGGTACTTCCTTATGTATTGAGCGCAAAGTTTTAAACATATTCGTTCACCTTCAGGTTTTATGACGTCTGAACGAGCAAAAGTTAGAGATGCTTCATTTTTCGAAAAATACAGTGCTTTAAACGTGTAAACACATAATCGAACTGGCGTACACCGTATCTCTTAAAATTCCTTTTTCTTTTAAGGTGTAAACAGAATAAAGGCTTTTGTCAAAGTTTCAAATGTTAAGGAAATTCGACACACTGCCATTCGGCCAAGTGACTCGCGATAAAATGAGGTTAAATTTCAACATCAAATTTACAAAAGTTTTCTGCTTCCAAATATAGGCGGACAAGAATTAAGCATTATTATTATTATCATTGTAACATTTCACGAAGGTGCTTCAAGGTAGTAACAGATTCTCATTAAATTCTCTAAGTTATCCTCAGAATAGTTAGATGAAGTTCAGCATTATGTCTATGGTTGTAGAGACAAATGCATCTTCGTACTTTCTACAAAAACAACCCCTAGTATGATTGAAGTACCATAATTAATTGGAAGAGTACGGTACAATTTTCTACGAATGGAAGCTCGGGACCTTTACACATTTGGGATTTGTCAAGTCAAGGTCTCAACTCCAAAATGCACTTTTGCTTCTCCCCCTTCTAAAGAACTGAGGCATGTGCTGTGAAGCCGTGTTCGCTATCAATTTAACACATCAATCAATTACAAATTGTGCTTAGAAACGCGAGATCGGTAAAGAGATTTTCTCTTTACCAAACCTTTTTGCTTGTTACGCTTCCTTGTCAGCCAGGCTGTCTTCGAACCAAGTTTTAATTTCTTAAATTGTCAATTTTCTAACGCTTCCTGAAGGATCTGAAACAATTAACCAATATTAGTAGCCTTTATGAACTGGTACGGACCTTATAAGGTCTAATACTAATCAGGTAGCGTGTGTACCGCGAGTACTTCAAAATTTTATCTACTTGAGTTGAGCGCTGAAAGTCCTTCCAATAGTGCATGTAAGAAGAACTTAAAGTAATGCTTCATTCATGTATTATTTTAATTCATTTATGCTATCTCGCCGAGGTTCTTGTATGAACCTAAACTTTGCTTAAGTGGAAGTCCGATTTATAATTTGGAAGGTAAAAGTGCTTCATAAATGTATACTATAACTAGACCACAAGAGTTGTTTTGGCAAGGTTCACTTTGAAGCACTAAAGGTAGAAAAATTCGTGTCTCGTTACCACAGCTTCCTTTCCTTTCAAATGGTTGTACTTACAACTTTCACATCACTGCACAGTGGAGTATTATCAAGTTATGTACAGTGCGAAATAATAGCACTTAGCTAAAATGTTGAAGCACCTAGTATTAAAGTAAATTTCTCATTAATATTAAAGTAAAAAAAACCCAAAAGGTAAGAGATTTGCGTTTAAGTGCTTCAAAAGTTTCTTTTATTTTCAAAAATGTTTAGCATTGTTCAACAGAAACTTCTTTAACATAAAATAGAATACTTCTTCAAATATTTTATACAAACATAATTCGGTGCTCCTTAGAGGACTTGGTGAACCTCTCACGGTGATTAGTTTAGAAATGTGAAGGTGCTTCAATTTTGATCACAATCAAAGTTGCCGAATTTCAAGTTATTTGCGCTGACCTCGGGAGGCGTCCTGCTTATATTGAGCTCCTATTTGAAATGGAGATATGTGGATTGATGAAGCACAATCATATAAATATTAATATGAAAACCCAGACGTTTGTTTTTCGTACTGCCTTTAAAGCATAAATAGTGAAGCACCGATTAATTTCTCCCGCACTAGTATTTTTCCATTCCTTTCTATAATGCTTCATAAGAACATAACGAAAGGTGTTTGTATATGATGATAATTCTTAATCTTTAGAATTGGAAATCACATAAAACGGCTATGCTTCAGCTATACGCTGTTACTGAAATTGTTTAAATCTTTGTAAAGCATTTCGTGCACACTTTTACAAATATCATTCATCTAATACGTTCCACCGAATTTGAACTGAAACCGTACCATTCTGATATTTTGTTATTCATTTAACGTGGAACATATTCCAGTAAAAATAGTACCTTGACGTACAATCAGTGTTCTACTTCTACTTCTACTCCGCTCTGAGCATCTCTTAATATGATTTTTTTTGAAGCACCACATGCAGTGAAATGTTGCCGCTAATACAATCATATGAATGCTGACTTCAAACCTACAGCAATCAAGCTCTTGGTTTCCGTGAAGCACAAAACACCATTATCGGAACGAGGAGTAGTGGCTTGTACGCACACGTAGTATATTAAGAAGATATATCGAAACACATACACTTTATATTGAGAAGTGCTTCACATGCCCTGTTAGTTTTGGAGCAGCGTTTTTCCTAAAATTCGTATGAGGGTGCTTCAATTTTATCCACATTTTAAAATTTAGATGTTACAGTAAGTACAACCGCTCGCGATTTAGGTTTTATGTCCACATGAAGCACTTATACATCTGGACCTGAAAATTTGGAATGGTTTAAACTTTAAAGCATTACGCCTTTAAATTAGTTACAATACAATAAAAACGTTACGTGCCAAATGGAAATAAAATGTTACTGTTAAGAAACTGAACCATCGGCGTCCAAGCAATTTTTACTGTAACCTTCGTACCCCAAAGTCAATATATTTGTTACAGAACAAACTTGCTTTGTGGGGCCATTTAGGGCAGTGAAGCATTGAAAACACTTTCTGACATGAACTAGTGTACCTACGAATTTAATTTCCTTCTTGCCCTGCTACGACTCTTATGTTTTATAAATAGAAAGCCTGCGTGCTTCATTTTCTATGTGCTTCATGCGTTTTGGAGCAATAAACCTGTAAGTATTATGTACAAATTAGTATCCCAAAAACGAAACTCCCATATTTTTTGATTCGTTCACACTTTATTAATGAGAGCACGATTGAATTAGTTAATTAAGACGTATGCTTTGAAGTGCCGTAATTTAAATTAATTTCAGCGAGTACTTTTTATAATAAAAAAAATTCCATGGAAAAGTTTATAAATTACGGCGAAGACTGCAAAGTGCAAGATATTCGTCCTAAAACAGCAAATGACGTAAAGAAAACTTCTTATTAAATGGAGAGAAACTTTAAATTGGCGTTTCTTCGTTCAACTCAAAGAAGCTCGTTTTATACGTTGGTAATTTATAATGAATAAAATTTGAATTCAACTTAATTGCTAGTCTTGATGGATTTTCTAGCACAGGCGGACATTTTCTCGAGGTTTTCTCGAGGGGTGAATACATTTTATAAATTATATCGTGGGGTGTTTTAAGAACGCCCGCCATTTGTGTTTTATCGATTTTTTTTACTTCCATTTCGAATTCGCTCCCAAGATAAATTTACACACATTCCTAACATTCTCGAAATTATAATTTAAATACGTAAGGCAAAACTTAATTGAATACGGCGAGAAAAAAAAACACGAAGAAAACGAAGTATTAATAAAGTATAGGGGCGGTAGTTAAAATTTATAGGGTTCGTTTTTAATGACGTCAAACCATATTGGGGGAAAATTAAAACGTAATTTTGTTTTTGCACGATCGCTAAACTTCACACAAGTTTTGCCTTATAATTTCTGCAAATTTAAGCTAAAATATCGCAGACGCCCCTTAAAACTATAAACACACACGCGAAACGTCCTCCTCTACCCCCCCAAGTTTTTTTTTCACCGTCACTTAACGATCAAAATTTCGAAAGAACGCCGCGACCGAAACTGGTATTTACATAAAAAGTTTCGCCGTACAATATATTTTCAAAGTTTTAAATAAGAAATGCTTTGCTCTAACGAAACTTCTTGCGCGAAAGTATGAAAGTTAAATAACTAACGAAATAAGTTGGTACGCCTGAAATAATTTAAAGTACACAACCCTGAAAAACGGCTCTGTAATTAATCTTAATTTTAAATTACTTTTGCTACAGATGTGTTTAGGGGTATGAGAATTTCGGTATGATTTATTATACGTCCAAAATAAGACGGTTTTATGCCTTCATTATCACGGAAAACCTAATTCACTGGAAAAACTTCCATTTCCTCCACTTTACCTTATTTATATACATGTATATAACGAATTTTCATCTCATATGCCTAAGTGCATCGAGATATGTAACAATTCAACGTAGTACCTACGAGGCACTGCATTCAGCAAGATAATTCAAATGAACATGAAAAACACTAAATTTCGCGAAAATTCTTCTCAACAACTTCTATTTGGATTCAGTGCTTCACATGAGGAATTGTGATTAATGCTTCAACTCAGCGTCACGTAACAACCGGAGAACCGAGGTATTGAGACGCAAAAGCTTTCCGTACTGGAATTTCGAGAGATGTCTGCAGAGATTTGGCCAAATCAGAATAAAAAATGTATAGTGGAAGTAATGCTGTTTCCTAATCAACATCGGACATCTCCACGTATGATCTCCAGAGATTCATCCCACTGAAGCAGTAAATGCATCATCTACGTCGATGGAAGAACGACGCTGCTACAAGGTACAATGCAATTCAGTCACATATCCATGGTATCAATGGGGTTACAATTTATATTCCGTCTGGGAAGTTCCGTTGAGGAACTGTGGAAAGAGTACGAAAGGATCAAATGAAAAGCAACACTTTACCAGCATGAACCAGCCAAGTGCATATACAGGGTGTTACAGCATGTTGTGAGGAAAATTGAAGGCCATCTGAAAATACGAAAAAAGTTCATATAAAAATGTTTCCGTTATTTTACTTTTATTGAAAACACTTTGAGATATTGAGATCATTAAAGGTCATATTTACATGTACAAAATTGTTTTCCAAAGCACTTACGTACAATAATGACGTTCGTGTCGACAAGTCTTTATGTTTAGCGAAAAATAGTGTCGATTGCCTAAAGCCAAATTAATTCTGCTTAAAAAGTGCCCCTTGGAATTTTTCGTTCTGACGCACAATTTTCGAAATAAAAATTATTTTATTAATCAGTGCAATAATAAGCCATCCTCCGAATGATTAATTTTAATTTTATTTCTTGGTACTAATTTTTCAGGAAACTGCAATAAATTGAATCAATAAACAGTGTATTAAATTAAATTAAATGCTCCTTCAATACATGCCATACAATAAACTATTGAAGACGGAAAATTTTAAACACCCGGTATCATGAAAAAGGAGCATTTCGGGAACCATGTTTACCTATATGAACTTGTTTCGTATTTTCAGATGTAGAATTTGTTCTTACATTTTCCTAACAATATTCTGTGACACCCTGTATATGGACTATGGGATAACCGAGGAGCCATTTAGCTATATTTGGTTCAATCCAGTAACGATAAATGGAGCACCGATCTCGTTTTTTTCCACAGTTAATCAGGCAATAAGAGAAGATCTAAGGAAGAGGAGTCGGATCTGGTCAGACGAGACCTGATTAATTAATATGCATTCGGATTATTTGGTACCTTTAGTGTATACCAAGGATTTAATATCAAATTATCAAAGATTTGCCTTGGTTTGAGTGTTAATGATCCACCGTAAATTGATGTGAATTTCAAGAATAAGCGAGTGAAACTTATTGTACACCCAACAAGTAAACTCGTATTTGTGCGCTTGAAATAGTTTAACCAATACTTTAATTGTATGTTATAGATCAGTATGACTTAACCTGAATTTAATAAGATAAAATAGCTCATTGTGATCTACTATGCGATGCAAGTTTGTATAAACCGAACTGAGCTCCAAATAGGCAAATACATAACTAAATTACAAGTTTTGAACAAATTCCAAACAAAAAAGCTACCACTGATTTTAGTAAATATGCGCTGACAATCTAAAGATAGTGACTGAAGCCCATCGAGTGCTTCAAGGTGCTTCATTTTTGACAACCCATTTAAATTTATAAAAACGAAATCATAGTTAAATCAGCTTTGTTTTCTGAACAGAGAAAAACTGAAGAATTTCTTTTCTAAAAAAAATGAAAGCGCCAGGAGCGAATTCACATTAGTAAATAGCACCAAAAGTGATAAACTTCTGGAATTGCTCTTGATCCATGACAATGCCCTGAATTGAAAGGGTGGTTGAAGGGCAGCTTCCAAACTGACGAAGACCTCAAAGAAACTGTATAACAACTCACTTAAAATCATTGGCATCATTGGTATGAAGAGGATATTGCAAAGCTTGTTCACAGATATGAGAAAACCCTCAATCATGAAGGTGATTATGTCGAGAAGTATCCCTGATTGTACACTACTTTTGGTAATAAAATCGTTTTTTTACATTCACCCGTCTTTCCTTTATAGACAATCGGAGGTTGAACAAAAAATAGCCCTTATAAGTTAGTAGTGAATGCTACATATTGAAACATTAAAGTTGAGTGAACCATGAATGATATATCTAACATTTATACCTCTCCGAGTAATTTCATAAACGATTGATGATGACATGGGTGCCACAAGTTTGTTGAAAATTTAAAATCATCGAAGCACTTGATTCAAACTTTTGAGTGGAGCTGTCCAAAGGATACTAATTTTGATGCACCTTGTTATAATATCTACAATCTTGTAGTTTATATGGACTTAATTATATGCAAATTATATTGTAATCGTAATCAAGGCACAAGGTGTGCAATGCACGGGGGCGTCATTGTCAGAGAAAGTTACAGCACGAGTGCGAGATGGGAAGTTCTGCAACGGAAACTCATCTTCATCTACAGACGCTACATCAACAATAAATAATTAGTTACATACAAACAAGGAAAGAATTTAAAAACTTAACTTTTTATACATCTGATGATTCCACAATAATATGTAACGTTAAATTTTAATGAATGAAGAAATTGACCTTATTGATTCGCAATTACTTCACATTTTTAGGCATAACACAAATTCATAAATTTTAGGATTTATTAGTGTGGATTGCCTAGGTTTTTAACTCTGTTTTCCCTAGACCATGAAGTAAATACTTTAGCACCTATATCTTTCACAGCACTGCACTAATATGTGCACAATCTTTCTAGCTGATCCTCATTTTCATTTCATGCTTTGACGGAAAGAGGGTTGCATTTTTGATGAGATGAAAATATACCAAAGATTTCCTTAACGTTGCATCTGGGCAAACTTTGTTTAATTTTAATCTGTCACAATTCGTTATTCTTGATAATGACAATAATTAATTGTTTAAAAGTTGAATGAAATTACATTTAAAATTAAAGGAAGATAGTTGAAACGAAATGGAATTTTTGGTTTTTTGAAAATCGATTAGGTAGTACTTGAACCAAATTAAATTTTTATTTTTCAAAAATTAAAAATCTGAGTTTCGAGATTCAGTATCACGTCACATAGGTATCAAACACTATTTTACTCGCGTTTGGAAAGTACAAGAAGAGAGGAAACGTTTGGCAAACGTTTTTGAAAAAAGAGAATACTAAGAACAACTTTTTAATTGTACCGCGATGAATTCATAAATCATAAAAAGAAGAAGCATTTATGTAATGTGAAAGCCATTTCAAGAAATTCCTAAAATGTCACTACTTATAACAATTTAATAACTGTTCCAACTGTTCTGTTTTGGTGTCAGCAAATGGTCTAAAATATTTCAATTTTTATGGGAAAACAACCGAAAGCTTTAATGGTTTTGTGACGTTGGGAATCCCTTTGTTCAACCATTTCACCACTTTGATAATAGTTAATGGAGTTGCAATTTTAATTTCCAAAGTTTCCCTGTTGTTTTGAAAATCATTATTTGCGATTAATTTTTGAGGCAGAAGCCGCTGTTGTGCTGTCTGTCAATCAGGGTTCTTTGGTGGTTTTAATGTAGGATGCAGGAAGCTTTCTTAAAGGAATGAAACTTTTTATTTCTATGCCATATGTTCTTGGACAAAAATGCGCTTAGTCTGCATAATTTGAACTTTTGTACAATTTAAGAAAATATGCGCTGAAAATGGCAAATAATTATGGGTTTGGAGCAAGCCATTGGAGGTTGCAAACATTTTTCTTATACGTGAAACTGCTTCAAATTTAGATCCACAAGTATAACCAATTTTCGAGTAGGTACATAATTGCCCGGTGCGGACATGTTAACAACACCTTCGTTTAGAAATGAGTTAATCCTACTTCAAATTAGGCTCTCAGAATGATAATTTTCGACATCCGCATGATTTTGAAGCACATGTTACTTTGTGTGTATTTATCAGTTGTCAACGTTATAAAATTAACGATTCTTTATTGAAAATGGTAAATCATTTTAGAGACATTTTGAAATAAGTAACTTTTAGTAATATAGGTACATAATAGTATTTCAGGCAAAGTGGCTTTGTAGCATTTACTTAAGCAGAAAATTTCAGTTGAAGCATAGGTATCTGACAATTGCACTTTTCTTAAGTTGAAATACAAAATTAATCACACTGGGACGCAGGAACTTCAGCAAAAGCGCCTTTGTGGCACTTACTGAAGTAGAAAATTTCAGTTTGAGCATTTGTGAAAATTTCACTACCTATTTGTAAGTTGGAATAAAGAGTGAATCATAATCATACTAAGACACAAGACATTTCAGGCAAGACGCCTTTGTAGCACTTACGGAACTAGAAAATTTCAGTTTGAGCGTTTCTGAAAATTTCACTTTTCGTAAGTGGTAATAAAGAGTGAATCACACTTCACACTAACGAGGGATCCTTGAAGGTGTCCTAAGCCGATCTGGACCAAACTCCTTAGGCCATTTGAGGACACTATGCAAAAACTTAGAGGCCAATACTAACCAGGGCGGGATTTAGAGCACTTTGAATTTTCCATATTATATTACAATACATGTAAGTAACAATGCAATTTTTAACAAGTTTTGAACCCTTTTCGCACAATATGAATAGTTTTATTAATAATTACCATATTTTCATCATTTTTGGCCCTTTCGTCAGTTTGAAGAAAAGAATGAACCACAATAGGACACAAATATTTCAGGCAAACAGTGTTTGTAGCACTTGCTGAACTAGACAATTTCAGTTTGAGGAAAAGAATATGAATCACATTGGGCCACAAATATTTCACGCAAAGCGCCTTTGTAGCCCTTACTGAAGTAGAAAATTTTTGTTTTGAGTGTTTCTGAAAATTGTACCTTTCGTAAGTTTGAAGAAAAGAATGAATCACACTGGGACGCAAATATTTCAGGCAAAACGTCTTACTGAAGTAGAAAATTTTAGTTTTGAGCGTTTCTGAAAATTGCACCTTTCGTAAGTCTGAAGAAAAGAATGAATCACACTGGGGCGCAAATACTTCGGGCAAAGCGCCTTTGTAGCCCTTACTGAAGTAGAAAATTTCAGTTTGAGCGTTTCTGAAAATTGCACCTTTCGTAAGTCTGAAGAAAAGAATGAATCACACTGGGGCGCAAATACTTCGGGCAAAGCGCCTTTGTAGCCCTTACTGAAGTAGAAAATTTCAGTTTGAGCGTTTCTGAAAATTGCACCTTTCGTAAGTCTGAAGAAAAGAATGAATCACACTGGGGCGCAAATACTTCAGGCAAAGCGCCTTTGTAGCCCTTACTGAAGTAGAAAATTTCAGTTTGAGCGTTTCTGAAAATTGCACCTTCCGTAAGTTTGAGGAAAAGAATATGAATCACATTGGGCCACAAATATTTCACGCAAAGCGCCTTTGTAGCCCTTACTGAAGTAGAAAATTTTTGTTTTGAGTGTTTCTGAAAATTGGACCTTTCTTAAGTTTGAAGAAAAGAATGAATCACACTGGGCCACAAATATTTCACGCAAAGCGCCTTTGTAGCCCTTACTGAAGTACAAAATTTTTGTTTTGAGTGTTTCTGAAAATTGTACCTTTCGTAAGTTTGAAGAAAAGAATGAATCACACTGGGACGCAAATATTTCAGGCAAAGCGTCTTACTGAAGTAGAAAATTTTAGTTTTGAGCGTTTCTGAAAATTGCACCTTTCGTAAGTCTGAAGAAAAGAATGAATCACACTGGGGCGCAAATACTTCGGGCAAAGCGCCTTTGTAGCCCTTACTGAAGTAGAAAATTTCAGTTTGAGCGTTTCTGAAAAATGACCCTTTCGTCAGTTTGAAGAAAAGAATGAACCACAATAGGACACAAATATTTCAGGCAAACAGTGTTTGTAGCACTTGTTGAACTAGAAAATTTCAAATTGAGCATTTCTGAAAACTGCACTTTTCAATTTTCTTTTAACAACCCTTAGCATTTGATGCTCTGCTTTTTTTCAAACTTTTATTGAGCATTTTCTTGCCACATCCCATGATTACAACTATAATGGCGCGGTTATTATGCAATATCGGTGATAATTTGTCAAATCGTGAGCTATATGTCGATATATAGTGATCATAATCTTATGTTCGGCGAAGGTTTCCCAATTTTATAGGAAGCACCGTTATTTGTACATATCGAATTAAAAATGTGCAGTCGTCGATCATTTGTCTTTGATATTTATTAAAAAATGAAAAAGTTTTTTAATTATGCTATTACTAAGTAATTTCACTGAAATTAAAGTGCAATTACTTGTTATTATTTAGGGAGTTCCGCAACGAAATTTTACAGAAAATTAATTTATCGTCTTCTTACACGAACATAAATGTGTTTTTTCTGAATTTTACTCATACGAAAAATGTTAGTAGAGCGATTGGGATTTTTCATAAACAAAGAAAGCGAGAACGCTTTTTTATTGAAATATTAACGCTCGGATGAACATTTACCTTCGTTTGAAAAGATATAAAAGCTATAGAAGAACAGAAAGACAAAAACGGGGAGAATTAGAATTCATTTCGTAAAATTGCTTGGCGAATAAGAAAACTGAGAAGTATTTCCATAAAATCCCCAGAGAGATCTAAATAAATAGCAGTCAGTCTTTGTTAAGGATACATAAGGGTGGAAATTGGTAGGAGTAAGTAAGAAGTTCAACAAAAATAGACCTTAAGATGAAATATAAAGAAATTTACGCTGGAAAATGAGAGAAGAGAGAGAAGGAGTGAGAGAGATCCACCCTCGGATTGATGAACGGAACCTCAAAGAAAATTTTCATTTATTGTGTTGCCAGCATTTTATCATCACAATTTCCTTTTAAACATCAAAGCGTATTATTTTATTAGCAAAGAGAATTTTTTTCTTGAATGGCGAAATCGATTTTTCTCGAGGAAAATTATAACTTGTGTACAGGTTAACGCGCCAGTAGCGAAACAAAAACTAAAAACTAATTACAATTTTAAGAGTTTAATTGCAATCTCACGGAGAAGTTGATTAAATTTTAATTAAAATGAATGAATATTTGTTAAATTAGAAATTTGCACGTACGTTTTGTGAGGTTCGAGAAGTGTTTTCAAGCTTTAGAAAACGTAATTGCGTCTCGCGTTCTTAATAAAAGCCTTTTTCCTTCTTTACTCCTCCTCCTTCGGGCTTGGACTAAACAAATTTTACGTAAAATTATACCGCCTTTTGCCAACAACATTTACAAACAAAGCGAATGTGTCCCGGAAGTCAAGTCGCCATATTTGATGACGTTATAACTGGTGATAAGATAAGAAGGTCTTAAGACTTAAAGAGAGTCGTTAAGTTTTACTGCAGTCACTTGAGAAGATGAGAAATGCGGGAGTTAAAAATTTACACTTTACGACGCTTTTTACGATTTCGGCCCCCCCCAAACGTGGGGAACGAGAGCGAAGTAACGTGGGGCCGTCCCCATTTTTCAATTCGAAACAAACTTGGTAAAATGAAGAAGTAAACTTAGTTATTATACAACGGTAAAGCATTTGAAACGTAATATTGGCTCAATTTAGATAAGTAAAGTAATGTAAAGTTGAACTGGTAATTTTAAAATTCGCCTCAGGCACAGAACTTATCCAGTGGCCCTATCTCTGATAAAACACACAGAAATAGAATTATTACGGATTTAAGAGAAATATTTGAAGAGAGCGCTGCGAGCACGAAGCGATTCTCTAGAAAAATGAGACCTCTTTCTTTGTGCGGGAAACGCAAAATTAATTAGGCGAAAAATTACACGAGGAAAAAAGGCTCCATTCTAGGCATTTCGTGTCGTATCTATGCGGGGTGAAGAGTTACTCAACTCTTTAAAAGAGGAGGTGGGGTGATATGAAACAGCGAGGGTGAAATAAGAGGGTAAAAAGTGGAGGCGGCCATGGAATTAAAACAGAAATTAAAGACAAAGGGAAACGAAATTAATGTCTGAAAAAGAGGGGGTCTTAAGATGGCTGCGATCTCAAGTACTTCGGGGCTTAATTTGGCACTTTTTATTACGTAACGTGCCTAATTAAAAATGATCCCCTCGATTACGATGGAAAAAAACTTAATATACCTACGCGAAAAACTCACCCCCGCCTACTTTCTTTTACGTATTTGAAAGTCGAGCGACAATTGTAACTTCCTGACTAACAAAGTAAAACTTTTGGAAACGCGTTAAAAGGGGTGCGAGTGTGTATGTGTGCCGAGGAAGTGGTGCAAGAATGTATACACGTAGATACATTACAAGAGCGTCGCGACGCGTCTCGGTTAGGTTTTGCGGCGTTCCTTATTTAATCTCAGCCGCAAGACACGTCGATTCACCCACAATATCATCTTCTTCCTTCACGTACATGCACACATCTACACACACATATTAAGGTCAAGGTTCTTAACCCTTTAAATCTTACTTAAATATACATGGTAATTCGTAATGCAAATATAGAAAAATGACACACGCGTTAACACACATCCTGTTTGATCAGAATTTAGATAAACACTGACCATTACTTTGAAAATTTTTACCTTTCACCCCATTACCGTCGTCGAAATCGCAGCTGTTGTAACAGATTTGCCTAAAACTTCTTTTAAGAAAGGGTCATTCGGGAAAGGTACAAAAGCAAATTTAAATATATTTGATAGAAAGGGATGAAAATTATTAGGGGTTCGTCACGAACCGGTCACTAACTGGTCAAACAAGTTCCTTTTTTTTCCCGGACTGGTCATTTTTTATATTAGTATACCCTTTCCGGGTGCATCAAGCAGCCCCGTCAAATGTAAATAAAATTATTCGGCCTTAATCAAACGAAATTCGAAATTCAGGTATAGACTTGTGGTTGCGGATACCGTGAGAATTTCTTAAAAAAATTTCATTTCCATAATATTAAGAATCTACCTGTTTCAATTTTAAATCGCCTTCTATACAAATATGATCGACAAAGGGTTGCGTTATAGGAAAAAATTAGTAGTAGAAGGTTAACGATACAAATTTACAAATTCTACTAGATATATGTAGGTGGAATAAAAGTGACACTATCTGTAAAAATCTTGTAGAACCGAAAATTACAACAGCCTCAATTAGTAATTTGTAGACCAACTACGCGCACAAAATGGACTCAAATCCTCACATCCTTCCTAATTAGCGACCATTCAAAAGTAAAATTTGTTTCAAATGGAGGATCGATTACGTACAAATTAAAGAAGGGTAATTGTAATGATCAAATTTAACAATTTATTTGTAAAACAAGCACAACCCTAATTCGACTGAGTTTTACTAAAATAGATTTTCAGTGTGGGAAACTGTTGTGCACAAATCAAATTTAATACCTACTAAAGTATAGCCTCTGAACAAATCTCAGTCATTTATTATAGCAAGGCACAAATTCGCTTTAATTGTATAGTACGATATCGCCCTACAACTATAGGTAATAGTAATTCTGGAAGTTAACTAGGAGGTGTAAGGCACCTTTTTGGGCAAGGAAGTAAATC